>CM024721.1:46976911-47544890 GCA_014182545.1 Eucalyptus globulus
TGAAGGCTTCATATTGACCGAGGAGAATGTTAATTCCGGTTTCCTTCACTCGATCTGTTCCTTCATAGGTGATATGCAATCTGTCCCAAACTTCTTTGCTGTAACACAAGAAGATATTATGTTATATTCAGTTGGTGACAAAGCACAATATAAAGAGTAAATTGCTTTTGCATCGAGTGCTTGTCTCTTGATTATCTCTTCCTGAGTCATTCCGCTGGTCTCAACAGTTTCTTTCCCTCTTTCAAAGACTGATGCAGCTGTAGGAGTAATTCCTTTTTCTACAACGTCCCATTCCAGAGGATCCTTTGATCGTAGGAAAGCTTTCATCTTGTTCTTCCAGATGTTGTAATCCTTTTCATCAAAGTAGGGTGGTCTGGTATTGCTTTGCCCTTCCATCAGCCCCGGTGCTAACATACTAGCCATGGATCTTTTACTCAAGCAAAACACTTCAAATAAAGTGAGTACACGAGCTCGATACCAATTGATATAGCTAGTATAAGTACCTAGAGGGGGTGAATAGGTATATAAAGGATTTTTCTCGATAATTGCACAATACTAGACAGTTGATAGATTTGAGACAAATGATAATCAAAGTAAGACTGAGAGAAGAGAAAATTGAACACGTGGTTTATAGTGGTTCGGCTTATGTCAAGCCTACGTCCACTCTTCTGCACTGACAGCCTATTGGCTGGATTCTACTATGAACAAAGAGATGTTACAGTGTTGTTCTTCCTTGCTTTCTCGGTGTAGATGATCTACCACACTCGCTCAAGGTATCACTAAGTATGAACACTCTTTGTGTGTACAATTTTGCTCAAAATGTATCGACTGATAATCAAGGTGCTTCAGACTCTGGAATTTCTCTATCGATCATACACTAAAGTAACTAGAACGACTTCCTTTTATACTTTTTTATGCCATCATACCCGTTGGCACTTACCAAAGGAATTCCTCCAATCTATCCGTTGGACGGAATCAATCAAGGAGATCATTCGAGCTATTAAAGGAACCTGACGATAGCCCATCAATCATGTTCGCCCATACAATCAAGATCTTGGTTTCCAAGAATAGAACCTTCCAAGAATATTTCGTCGACCATCGGATCTTCAAACGATCTTGATTACGAATAAAAGAATCCGTTATATTTATCCAGCCAAGAGATCTTCTCCAGAGGATAAGACTAAATCATCAACCAAATACTTTGGCTCTGGATTGCCTTCGTCACTGGATTAGAAAAACTGTCAATGAGAATAGTCTTGAGTCTTGAGTCTTGAGTCTTGAGTCTGGTGATCTGAAAGTCTTCAGACTCTAAACAGAAGGTCTGTACTTATCCAGACTAGACTGATAGAAATATTTTGTCAGCTTCAAAATATTCTGGAAAGATTTCTCCAACATATAGTTATCTTAATTTGCAATTTATTATTTTAATTAAATAGGGATTTAATTAGTTTTAAAAAGGGTTAATTTTAGGTTAATTAAACTTGGGTCCTAGGCCCATAGAGCCCATGAAGGGCTGTCGACCGCACGAAGAGGGGAGGGGAAGAGACCGGTCGCATGCCCTCCCCACTTGTCCATTGAAGTGTACCAAGTGTCCTCCATGCAATTCAATGATTACTCATCATTGGGGGGAAGAAAGATTAAGGGAAATGATGGTGCCGGTTTAAGCAAGAAAGAGAGGGAGAGAGAGGGGTTCGTCCGAAGGGAGAGAGAGAGAGAGAGAAAGAGAGGGAGAGAGAGGGTTTCGTCCGAAGGGAGGGAGAGAGAGAGAGAGAGAGAGAGAGAGTTACCGAGATAAAGAGAGAAATCGAGAGAGAAAGGGAGAGTGAGTGTGCGAAGAAGAAGGAAGCTGATCGTCCGTCGTTCATCGCCGCCGTGTCCAGTTGCCGTGTGCTTGCTGTTTGATCGGTTTAGAGGTAAGTTGGGATCCTTAATCTGCTCTTGCATGTTGTGCCTAGTATGTGTGCTTGAATGGTGATAGATTTCGGATGTTTAGGGTGTTAAAAGTTGAAGTTTTAAGAGGGATGTTTGAGACTAGTAAACTGTTCTTGAGAAAACAGTTCGACCTTGGATGTTCTATTGGCTTGCATGTGTTGTTTGAGTTGGATTTTGGCCGTGACTCCAAAATAAAAGTTGTTAAGGACTTCTTTAAATATAACATACTCAAATTTGGGACAAAAGGAACGAGTATAAGTGGGTGAAATATTTATTTTTCGGAGAGACTGACTCTGGAGATTTCGGTAACTACCTTTGGTTCATGCATGGACGATAAGGCTATCTTTTTGTTGAAATTTCACTTTGATTTCTTAACAAAAGATGTAAAGGACATCATGAGGTTTAACATATAAAAAATATAGAGAAAAATAACAAGAATAGATAGGTGAAATCGTGGTTTTTCGGAAGTAGTCAGATCTGGAAGCTTCGGTATTGAAACAGAAGTTTTAATTGCCTATATTTAATCATTTAGAACGAATATGACTTTTATTCCTTCATGAAAAATCTACCTTAGGGTCTTGAATACCACATAGTCGAATTTAAAAAAATTTGAAGGTCATTAGGATATTTAATCGGAAATATTTCTAAAACCGTGTAATCTGACGCGTTTCAGACTTAGTCCGTTTAAATACGTGGACCATATCATTTTGTATGAAGTTCTTTCGGAAAAGTGTTCTTCATGAAGTATCTCTCTATATGTCTTCCCTGAAACATATGCAAATTTTACAATTTTTAAAGTTCATTTGCCTATTTAACTGAAAATGTTTCGAAAACTGTGCAATTAAGTGGTTATGATAATGGTGCTGTGATGTTCGGTTTATACCGCATGATATGAAGGTCTTTTGGTGCAGTGTTCTTCATGAAATATCTGCCTTTATGTCTTGAATATCACATGTTTGAATTTCATAGTTTTTGAAAGTCATTTGGGCATTCAAATGAAATGTTTTCAAAAACTGTGCAAGCTGGATTGTGCGAATTTCAAAGGCTGGATGCATGACTATTCTGTTTTGAGTGAGCCCCATGAATTATATTGTTTTAAGTGATTGAATCTTGCTGTACATGTGATGATTCTTGGCATTACATATAGAATCAAAGGTTGAAATTGACTTTGTTGCCATCACATCATGTGGCATGTTAATTTTGAGACCAAAAAAAAAAAAAAAAAAGTTGTGAATATGAATGATGATGAGAAAAATTGTTGGAGGAGAGTTGACAATGCCCTGGGAGTGTCAAGATGCCCGGAATGGTTGGGTGCCGGATGCCCGGTTGTATTACGATACATGCCCGGATGTCTTCGGGAGTTTCGAGATGCCCGGAATGGTTGGATGCCGGAAGTCTCGGAGGTTTGTGCCTAGGGAATGCCTCGTGATGCCAGTTGGGATACGAGATGCCCGGAATGTGGGGGTGCCGGATGCCTGGTGGTGTGTGTGCCGGAGGTTTCTCGCGATGCCAGATTGGGTGCGAGCAATGAAATGTGGGATGCAATTACTAGTCCCGGTAAAGAAAGATGTGGTGATCAAATGGAAAGATAAAATGGTGAAATTGAATCATGCATGGTATGGTGACATGTATGCATGGCTGTATGATATGATGTGTATGAGTGCATTGTGGTATGTGCACATGAGGCATGGATATGAATGAATACTTGACGATGAATGCATGGTTGTATATGCATCTGTGGCATGACGGTATATGTATAGATGCTTGGTGGTGAGTGCATGATGATGTATGCACGTATGGTTATAATGTCATATGCATGGCTGCAAGGTAAGTTATGCTTGAATGTATGAAAGATATGTACTCTGCTATGATGTTATGATTGTCTTGTGTGATGCATTGAGTAGTTAATGGATCTTTTACCTGCTGAGTGGTTGTACTCATTCCTTTTGGGGACCAACATTTCATATTAGAAAGATGCCGCTCCCTCCGGTCACGCGGAGTTCTTTTTACGGCCTTCCTTCTGATGTGGAGGTCGAGTGTTCAGAGATTGATTGTGTTACCATTCCTAGTCTGACTTTTATTTGGATTCGCATGCTGGTGATGTATGATGTGGGCCTGGCTGGGGGCCCGGTCGTCCAGAAGTTCTTGTCGATCCACATCTGCCGTGGCGGAGTGATACAAGGGATGTTGCCGCCGCCACTGCCCGATGCGCCAGGATAGGTGTGATGGTCCGCGTGAGGAGTGAGAGCTGACTTTTTTTTTTTTAGAGTAACCGACACTTGTAGATGGGGGATGACACGTGATCGATATAGAGGTCGAGATCTCTTTTAGGATGTGGCCAAGTATAGTTGAAAAATTTTGGCTTTTCTTTTTGGATGTATCGACCTGAGAAATCCATCATGAAAATATAAATAAAAGTGGCTTGGCTTTATCTTTTCTTATGGTGCGTAGTTGGTGTGCATTGCATTATGGTTATTGAAGGGAGAAAATGTGAGACTTGTTTATGCTTCCGCTAATAAGTTGCGCTGGGACCGTTTTAAATATATATATATATATCTAAGGACCTTGGTCCTTCCCTAAACCCTTTTATTTAAGAAAAAAAAAAGAGTAACGGATATCTTATTGAGATAAAGGATGGGCAGGCCGTGGCAACCTTAGGTGTTCAGGGGTACCACATAATTACATAGAATGTAACGCGAACATGCATTTCTTTTTCTTCTTTCATATAGGAATGGGCACAGCTTTCAGAGATTGAGCCTTTTGGACGGCTAATCCGAACTTTTCTTCCATGTTCATGTTCTCGGGGATAACACCATCTTCGAGCTTCCAATTGAATATGTTGATGAGCGAACCGAGCATCAAACGCAACATTCTCGCGGCCAATGGCAACCCCGGACAAATCCGCCTGCCACCGCCAAACGGTACCAGCTCAAGGTTTTGTCCCCTAAAATCAATATCAGATCCAAGAAATCTGTCGGGCACGAACTTGTCTGGATCATCCCAAGTGCTCGGATCTCGTCCTATCGCGAACACATTTATGTAAACCTGTGCACCCTTTGGAATGGTGAAACCGCCTATAGGAAAATCTTCCCCAGATTTTCGAGGAAGAAGGAGAGGAGCTATTGGGTGCAACCGGAAAGTCTCTTTCAAGACAGCTTCTAAATAGGGTAAGCGAGAAATATCGACTTCTTCGATCGTCTTGCCTTTGCCAATGACTTGATGGAGCTCAGCTTGGGTTCTTGATAGCTTTTCCGGGTTGCGAAGTAGTTCTGTCATTGCCCACTCCAGAGTGCTCGAAGTGGTTTCGCTACCGCCGGTGATTGTGTCCTGCATGATTCACGTCACAAATCAAAGAGCTTTTTTCCAAGAAATTATATCATAATTATCACAATTAGGGAAGCATTATAGAGGAGACAGTACCAGAAATAGATGCTTGACTAGGGAGATGTCCAGGGTCTCATTTTTATCTTCAATTAAATCAAGGAGATAATCCAAAACATCGTTACACCTCACGCAACCCTTCTCTGTCCTCAGCTGCAACCTTCTCTGGATCACACCATCGAAAAAGTCGAACAACTTCTGGATAAGCGCCTCAAGGTGACGCTTCGAACCGTGCGGGTCGATCTTCTTGAGCATGGGAAAGTAATCTGCCAGGTTAGGCTTTCCAATCTCAAAAAAATATTGCCACACGACCTCCTTCAGCTCTCCAGCTGGATTCAAAGGTTCTATCATGTCCAAAGAGAAAAGAGTGTTTGATACCGCGTTAAGGCTGGTCCTGAAAGCCGCCTCCCCGATATTCACCGCCTCGCCAGCATCTGCGCATTTCCTCACGAAGGCGACCAGCTCTTGAACTTTCTTGCTGCGAAGGTGTTGGTTCAAATCAAGTTTTTTGCTGGAGAAGATATGCAAGTTGTATACTTTCTTGAGGTTTCGGAAGAGAGGCGAAACGGGTAGCCAGGGCAAGCCTAGCTTGTCATGGTCATGGGCCGTGATGGAATTGGGAACCGTGCGATTCGAGAAGACAGCGTCGTGGGTCTGGAGGATCTCTTTGGCGAGCATCGGCGAAGAGACCACCACCGTAGTCACGAAGCCAAGTTCCAGTTTGATGATGGGGCCGTAGGTGCGGGCGAGCTTGGCTAGGGACCTGTGGGGAAGATCTCCGAGCTCGAGGAGGTTGCCGATGATCGGGAGAGGCCGCGGACCAGGGGGGAGGTTGGAGGGCCGAGCTCTTTGGCCCCTGTTGGCGACGAAGGAGAGAGCTTGGAACAAGCCCCAGAGGAGGTACAGACACAGAATCAGAACCAAGCAATCCATATTTCTGAATCCACAACTACAAGAAGTGCGACCACTTCCTTTGTATTTATTACGACTTTTAGGTCATTGAAATTGGCTTGCTGCATTCATCTCTCAAGCTCTCAAAATTCCATGTCATCGTGGGGCCATGCATTGAGACTTTTCCAATACTAAAACTAAAGTAGACTGCTTCTTCACGGAAGGAGAGAGAGAGGAGAGAGAGAGAGAGGAGGGAGACGATCTGCAGAGGAGAGGAGAGGAGAGGAGAGCAGAGCATGCAGAGAGGTGGGCTGGGTCTACAAGAGAGAGAGAGCAAAGGAGGGGGGGACGCAAATTTTGAATCGCTAACCCCATTTAAACATGGACTCCACGTGTCAATTTTTCTATGGTTTTACACTTCACCTACATCCAGTGTAAAAACCCACCCAATATTGAGAAAATATTGGGTGGTCCAAGACCTCCACGTCAGCATGGTCCCCGGCCACTCACGAGGTGCCATGTGGATGGTGGGCCCACCTGGTGTCTTCTGCCCTCTTCCCCTCTCTCTTCTCTTCCTAGTCTACCGATACCCTTTCTCCTCCTAGCCTGCATGCTCTCTCTCTTGTCAAAGCATTTATTGCGGGGAAAAACTTTTCTCTTTCGTTTGAGAAAGAAAACGGCTCTTCCTAGTCTGCCGATACCCTCTCTCCTCCTAGCCTGCACGCTCTCTCTCCTGTTAGAGCATCTATTGCGGGAAAAACTTTTCTCTTTCGTTTGAGAAAGAAAACGGCCGTTCGTTCCTTCCTCTGTCCCTCTCCATTTATTTCCTTTCAAAATTTTGAATCTGAACTTTTCTCCCTCTCTCCACGCTCGTTGCTACTCCGTCGTGCATCAAGCGGCCGTTCTCCTCCGCGTGCTACATCTGCGATCCTGGGAACGCCGGAACGAACGATGGAGCAGCAACGAGCTCGAAGAGAGAAGTGAGTGAGCACCGGCATAGAGGTGGCCGTAATGTGGTTAGTCGGCGATGGGAGGGGAACGGCCGCTTGATGCACAACGGAGCAGCAATGAGCGTGGAGAGAGGGAGAAAGGTTCAGATTCAAAATTTCGAAAGGAAACAAATGGAGAGGGACAGAGGAAGGAACGAAGGGCCGTTTTCTTTCTCAAACAAAGGAAAGAGAAAAAAATTTCCCCGCAATAAATGCTCTGACAGGAGAAAGAGCATGCAGGCTAGGAGGAGAGAGGGCGTCGGCAGACTAGGAAGAGGAGAGGCGTCGGCAGACTTGGAAGAGGAGAGAGAGGGGAAGAGGGCAGAAGACACCGGGTGGGCCCACCATCCATATGGCACCTCGTGAGTGGCCGGGGACCACACTAATGTGGAGGTCCCGAACCACCCAATATTTTCGCTTGGAGAGAAAACAAAACGACTTGTCGTCCCATGTGTTTGGTCATATGAACTTTCTCTAGGGCGACGGCGGATGTCACCATCTTGCGTAAATTTCCAGGCCAAGACAAGCCCTCATGATGCATCCAACCGAGACGATGGGATAATAACCACATTAGTCACTAAATTATCTCATCACAATGAATCATGTCCCAAATTTTCCAATTTCGTCAACACAGAGACCTTTACACAAAATTTTAAAGTCATCTTTCTGATCAATTGCAATCGAAAATTACTATTTGCATCTAATCATCCTCCATAGTCCTATACGTTGCGCCTAACATAAATAATTTTACTCGAAATGACGTCTAGTGTGGACCATCATATCAACGATTTTCCAATGGCAATTGATTGGAAGAATTTCATTGGAATTTCAACAAATTAGAGACTACACTTGCAACATCTAAAAGTTTAAGATTGAATTAACATCTATATATTAGATTTGAAACTGAATTGTTAAGTTTTCCTTTGTCTACCCACAACAGTTGAGTGTGTGCATTAAATGGAAGAAAGACCATTACGTGTGAGCTTTCAATTTATTTAATGAGATAATAAAATGGGTGGTCTCTGAACTTTTTTCTAATATTTAATATGGTCACACTAGCTAACGGTGTTACATTTTAACGAAAGGGGTACATCGAGTGAATTTTTGAAAGTTGAAAGAGTAAGTTGAACAACGGGTAATGCAACAACTCCAGAAAAAAAAGGGGGCAATGCAACAATAACGGGCAAGAAAAGACAAATTTATCAGCAGTAATGGAGAAGGAACCCAATCGGCTGTCATCGGCGGAATTACAGCTGCCAATCTTCGTTAAAAGTCTCATTATAATTGCCCAAACAAAAATGTATAACATGGTTTTGTTCCGCCGATGACGGTCATTTGCTTCTTTCTTTTTTGATAGGTCAAAAGTTTTTGATGATTCATACAGCAAGAGTTTCCCTCGTTAAGTTGGCAACTAATAGAACTTCCAGTTGGTTTAGTATACAGTAAATGTAATAAATTAATTAAGGAGAGATTCTTTCAAAATAGTAGTACTCCTAAGGCTTAAGCTGATTTGCATAGCGATCACATGCGTTGTTTTTTTTTTTTTTTTTTTGTCAATAGTAGATGTTGCATTCATTCATAAAGATAAACGATTCTTACAAGACAACGATGGATAAAATTCTGAACATAGAATTTCTGAGAGGGAGAAAGGAGAGAAGTTCACCTAATTTGTAGGAAGTTTTTTGGCTCGGTGTGTTCTAGCAAGCCAATCCGCCGCTCGGTTTGCTTGTTGTGGACAATAGACTACCCGTACTGATTTGCAAAGGGCTAAGGGCACGTTTGGCAACGATTCTGTTCCCGGGAACTGATTCTGACAAGAAATAATTATTTTTTATTCTGTTCCCGGGAACTGATTATGAGTAAAAAAACGTGTTTGGTAACTGTCTAAAATTTATGATTCTGGAATATAATTGTGTTTGATAACGTGTTCATTGATTCTGTTCCAAATTATTATTATTTTTTATTTTAAAATATTTTTTTCTACTTTTTTACTTTTTTTACCTTCTTTTTTTTTTTTTTTTTTCCTTTTCTTTTTCATTTTTCTTTTCTTTTTTTTTCCCTTTTCTCCTATTTTTCTTCTTCTTCTTCTTGTGGCCGGTCACCGGACTGGCGACCGGCCGGATGAGGGCTGGCGACCTCACTAGAGCGTCGTCGGCCCTCGGCGAGGCTGGCCCTCGTCGGCCAAGCCTCGCCAGCAGCTGGGTGAGGCTTGCCTAGCCCCACCGAGGCTCGGCCTCCCAGATTTGGCGAGGCCGAGCGTCGCCGATGGACAGGCGGGCCTTGCCGCGGCTGGGCAAGGCTTGCCGGGCTGGGTGAGGCCCGCCCGGCCACCGGTCGAGCTAGGCGAGCCCAGCCGATGGCTAGGTAGGCTCGCCTCGCCAGTGGACAGGCGGACCTCGCCCAGCCCCGGTGAGGCTCGCCGGTGGCCGGGCGAGCCTCCGGCGAGCTCGCTAGACAGGCGACCGGCGGCGGGCGGTGGTAGGCGGCGGCAGGCGACGGTCGCGGGATGGCGGAAGGAAAGAAGAAGAGTTTTATTGTGTTGATTCTTTTTTTGATTCTCGGACGCAGAATCAACTTTTTTTTTATTCTCAAATCTACTCCCAAACTGATTATGGGAACAAAAATTATACCAAACGCGATTCTCGTCCCAAACTGATTCTGGGAACAAAAAATCAGAATCAGTCACTGTTTGGCATGTTGCCATGCCAAACAGGGCCTAACTCTTCTTTACACTTCTCCATAATTTCCTTCAAGTCCCATGGTGATTCAGCCCGGCCCATAATAAAGTCAACCAAACTCAAACAATCACTTTCACACACCCAGCAACCCCTTTGACCGTGCTCTCTCCCCACATGCCGTTTTTCACTTTCCCTCGAGTACGAAATCCCGTGGAGCAGAGAAAGGGCTTCTGCTTGCTGAGAAGAGGATGCCCGAGCTTCTATGGCGAAACCCTCGACCACCAAGCCCGTTGAATCTCGCACGATCCCAGCAATTGAACGAGAGGAATTCGCCCGAAATCCATGAAGCATCTACGTTGATCTTCAACTCGTCTCTGTCCGGCGTCTCCCACCGAATGGGTAAACTTCGATTTGTGGGTTTTGGCCCTTTTAGATTTTGCCATCTGCTGAAATTTTTTTGCTGTTCTTGTGTTAGATCCACAAGATCGATCGGTTGCGGAGGCTTTGCTCTGAAAATGAGGTTTTGGGACTTTCATATGTTCCATAGCACAGCCGCAATGAGTTCTTTTTCAGGTAAACCTTCCCTACCTTCGAATGTCTCCGTTAGCCATTGATCGAATCTCTTGATGTTGCTTGGGTTGCTAATGATGTTAATGCGTAGGTCTGCCCATATTTTTTTTGTCCACTTAGATGTTCTGTTGTTTCCATGTGTGTGAAGCAAAACGGGCAGAAGGGATCGGGTAGCATTTTCCTTTTATACATATTCTCCCTTGTTGGTATGGCGTTTTGACATAGACTCCATAGGAACATTCTCAGTTTCGAGGGTATAGCTAGACTCCATATTTTAGTCCACAGGGTTCTTTGAGGTATGAAAGAACAGGACGCCATGTTTGGGTCTGTTCTTGTAGTGTTAGAATAGGCTCTGTGATGCCCGCTCTTCACAGTATATATCCCTAACTTGTTTCCTGTCCATACTAGGCAATCCTTCTTTGGATTCGGACTCAAATTTATTGCGAGTATCTCATTGGCAATTTTTTTTCTTCAAAAAGGTTAAGAATCAGATCCAAACCCTCAAGTCTTGATAAGTTCTGTCACCATAACAGGTTCATGTAGGTTGGCTGGACCTCCAATCACTCCAGACTTTAACCATCTGTCTTCCCGTATTATAATGGATTTACCATCCCCCACTGACCATTTAACCTCTGATTCTATGGCTTCTCTTCCTGTTCAAATGCTTTGTCATCCCCAAGACGGTCGCTGCCCCTTTCTTGCCTTCCATAAGTCACCATTTGGAAAGTAGATACCTTCTAATGTTTTGCTCCACAAAGCTGAAGGAGAGTTGGATAATCGCCAAGCTTGCTTTCCGAGCATTGCTCTATGTCGCAACCAAATTTTCGGGTGTGAACCACTTAAAATTAGCTTAAGGGATTGGTAAGTCTAGACTTAACTCGGGCTCTCCCAAGCCCATACCAATTCGCAACTTAAGTTCAAACTTCTTAACATGTAGATATATTTTATTTATGAGTCGCCACTAATCTATTTTTTGGTGAGTCGATTAGAAACCCAAGTAAAGTAATAGGAGTTTTACTTTACTCCTACGAACTAGAGACTAAGGGTACAGAAACTTGGTTACACTAGATTTCTCTAATGCCATTTTGGTACCATTCTTTTATTTTCAAAAATGCTTTTGCAGGTAGTTATTGATTTTAAATTTATTTTCCTAACATGTGATGCGATCATGCGGGTGCACAATCCACCAATTTAACACCCAAGTAAAGCAGTAAATAAATTGCGGGACTTACCTCATAGCAACGAAAGCACCTGCGTTGTTAGATCAGAATTCACATCAACGGTCATAAATATTATTTCTAATTAACACGCAATTTCTTTTTTTTTGTTTTCACTTATTTAATGAAAATCATGTAATATGCAATGCAATATAACTAAATAACCTAATTCTAATGACATGCAATTTCTAATTAAATTGACCTAATAACAGTCTCTAAATGACGTGCATTTCATGGGCCTAATTCTATATTATGTGCACATGATTTTTCTATTCTAAATAAAAAAAAAAATGCAATCTATCCTAGAAATTGCAACTAATTTATCCTAAGACAAATTTCATTTTTTCATGAAGTTCGAAATTAAGGAAAATGCAAAACATAACTATCTAGATTAATATTCTATCCAGCTTATATTAAGGATTAGATCAGACTAAATCCTAATTTAAACTAAGATATTATCTTAACCTAGCAAGCTCTAACCTAAGATGCAAAAATCAATCTAAACTTAAAATAAAACATGCAATTTATTCTAATATGCTATGACGTGCCAAGGATGCCATAATTCTAATTTTTTTCTTTTTTTCTTTTATGAAATTCGAAATTAAAATTAAACATGCAATTAAAATAAAAAACTAACATCCTAAATGAATGCACTTCTTCTTTTTTTTTGGATTTTTGTTTAAAAAGTCGAAATAAAATCCCTATTCTAAATATGCAAGATAACAGAAAATATTTTAAAACAAACCTAATCCCAATTTAAATATTTTTGGATTTTTTTTCTTTTTACGAAAATAAAATTGACTTAACCAACACGACGGCAAATCAGACAGGATAGGATTGATATTCGTAAATCGGCGAACCATATCTTGTGCATGAGATCGGGTTAACCAATTTTAAAATTAAATCACGAATCGAATCTCGGGTGTAAGATCGGATTATCGATTTTTGCAAGGGATTGCGAGTCAGATTTCGGGCGCGAAAATCGGATTGTCAATACCTAATTTGAGAGCTCCTCCAGTTATGAATATCACGCTAGGGATTTCAATCCTGTGCATCAACAAATATATCAAATAAGGAAACGGAATTTTCAGAAATCAAAATAGACAAAATTTTTACCTATTCCGAATATTTGCTCCCAAATTCTAATCCTCGAACGGCTACGGCTACTCGCGATGTGATATGGTAATGCTCGGCGAGGCTCACAGCTCGGAGTTGGATGTCGGGACTGTATTTTGGTGGGATTGCGGCTTGAATGGACAGCAATTCGTCGTTGGGCGTGGCACGGATCAAAGCAGCAACGGGTTGTCACGGGATCAAGGTCAACTCTTCATTGGCATGCACGCAGTAGGACCAGGAGCGTCGAGGCTTCGCTTGGATGCAGGGATTGCCGCGGCTTGGTCAGCAAAACAACTACTTGGTTGGGAGTGACTGGAGAAAAAAAAAATCTCTTTGTGCGTATCCCTGGACGCACCAGTCAAACCCTGCAGAGAAGTGCTCCCTTTTGACTTCTCTTCCTCCAACGAGTGCTCCCCCTCCTCGCGTTCTTCTTTTCTCTGGAGTTCTCTAATTCAGATCACGTGGCTATGGGTTTTCCTGACTTGGTATTCTCGACCTTGGCTGACAGGTTGTGATAATGGGACAAACTAGCAACGGGAGGCAGCAGCAAAGACACGTCACGGCTGTCGGTGGCGCACGGCGAGGGACTAGGAGACAATGCGAAGCTGCGACTGGCTTCGATCAAGAGGGCCTCGACCATCTCTGCTGTTCACTCTTTCTTTCGTATTCTCGATGTGCGCTCCCAAATTCTGAGTTGCTGACTCTCATCGTGGAGAACATGGGTTCTTTTTTTCTTTTTTCTTTTTTGCCATGTGTTTCTATTGTGTGGCCCTCCTCTCTAAATTCTATGCATTTAATCTATTTATAAACCACGGGTTAGGATTTTAATTTTCCAAATCCGTATCCACGAAAATTCCTTTTTCCAAATGCAATATTTGTTTTTGATACGATTTAGGATTGCAAGAGGATTCTTCTAAAATTTGAAATCTCGCACAAATAAATCCGTAAAATCTTTCCAAGAATACAGGCTTGGGTTGATTTACTCCATTCATGGGTTTAGTCCAATTCACCAAATTAAAGTTCTGAACCATCAATTTGAACCCATTTGTCACCGGCCCAATGTAAATGCAAATTAAAATAAATGCACCTAAAATTATATGCTATGTAATTAATTAATTAACTAATATTTTTTATGAGTTAAAATTAATCCCTAATTTTTTAATACAACAAATGATTAAACGGTTCACTAAAAATTAGGTGTCGATGCTCTGTTAAAGTTGATCAGATCTTTGAATCCCATACCTCCCTCATCTTTTCTGGTTTTTAAGACTTCCCATTTTTTCCAATGCAAACCTCTTTTTGAATCACTTTTCTGCCACCAAAATGAAGCAATTCTTCTTTCTATAGCTTTACATATAAAGAGAGGAAGTTTTAAGATTGACATTGCATAAGTAGGAAGGGCTTGTACAACGTTCTTAATCAGAATTTCTTTGCCTGCTTTGGTTAATAACTTTTCTTTCCATCCCTCTAGCTTCAAGTTTACTCTTGCTAAGATTCAAACGAACATCTCTTTCTTTGAATGACCCCATTTTGTTAGAATGCCGAGATATTTCCCTGTTTTGTCTATTATTGGGACTCTGAGCTTGTGTGCTAGATTTCTTTTCAGAGATATAGGGCTGTTACTGCTGAAAAATACCCATGATTTGTTTAAATTAATAGCTTGGCCCATTGCATAACAAGATGCGATTAAGAATATTTGCTAAGTTTTGGTATTCTACAATAGTCCCATCCAGAAAGAATATAGCATCATCGGCAAAAAGTAAATGAGTCAATGTAGGGCAAAACCTGTTGAGTGTTAATACCCTTGATGCTTCCCACTTCAATAGCTTTGTTCATCAACCAAGTCAAAACGTTTGCTATTAAGATGAATGAGTATGGAGAAAGAAGATCTCCTTGTCTAAGTCCTCTCGAAAGGTTAAAATATTGAGTCTGTTCCCCGTTGATCTTCATACTTAGGGACACCGTCGAAACACATTGCATAATTAAAGATACACACCTCTCACAAAAACCCATTTTCAGCATACAATCCCTTAGAAAATCCCATTCAATTATGTTATAGGCTTTCTGCATATCCAGTTTCAAGATCGCCTGAAATTTTTTCCTTCCTTTTTGTAATTCTCAGATGATGTAGTACTTTTTGAACGATTAATATATTATCCTGGATTTGTCTACTTTGTACAAAGGCACTCTGTTCAGGCTCTATAATCTCTGGAAGGCAAATCTTTAATCTATTGGTCATGACTTTTGAAATGATTTTGTAGCTGAAATTGCACAAACTAATAGGTCTGAATTGGCCTATGTTTTCTGGATTTTTTACTTTTGGTATCAAGAATATGTGCATTTTGTTGAGAAGAGGATCAAGGGTACCTGTTTCGAAAAATTTCTGCACTAACAGGAGCAAATCCAACTTTATGTCTTCCATGATTGTTGGTAAAAGAGGCCATTAAGTCCATCGGGTCCGAGGGCTTTTAGTGACCCCATTTGAAAAACTACTTCTTTTACCTCTTCCACAGTAATAATGGACATCAGATTTTCATTTATGTCCTCTCTTACTGGGCTAGGACACTAATTTAGAATTGGTTGATAGTTCCTGGGATCCTCCTATTTGTATAGGTTCCTATAGAAGAACCCTATGTGTTCTTTGAGTGCAGAGGGATCCCTACACCAACTTTGATCTTCCATTTGCAGCATAGTGATCATGTTTCTCTGTCTTCTCTACACTGTAGTTGCATGGAATAACTTGTGTTTCTATTACCCTATTGCAGCCATTTAATGTGTGATCTCATACCCCAGAATTTTTCTTCTTGTTTTAACAACTGTTCTATCTGGTTGACAATGTTTTGGCCATCCTTCTTGCTGGAATTTTGGGAATTCTTGTTGGTTAGCTCTATTAATGCCTTGTTGAGCTCCCTAATACGACATGGTGCATTGGCAAACTTCTCTTTGCTCCACTTAGCAAGCGCTTTTGAGGTTTCATTGATTTTCTTTGAGAAACTTGTCTGACTTAGTGGTATTTTGTTCATATTTGCTTGATGATCTCTCCATACTCTTCATTTTATGTCCAATATGCTTCAAGCTTAAAATCTCTCTTCATTTTCTTACTTTCAGGATGCAAAACAAGGAGGAGAGGGCTATAGTCTGAGCCAATTGCTAGAAAGGCTTGTACTTCAGCATTATGAAAGGTAATTCTCCAGTCCATAGTACACATTCAATCAGGACTCCTATGCTTATATAAGAATTTTAATATGGCGTTCTAGTTAATTGAGCTTAGTTGTTACTCATGTTGGAGAAATCTTTCCAGAATATTTTGAAGCTGACAAAACGTTTCTATCACTCTAGTCTGGATAAATACAGATCTTCTGTTTAGAGTCTGAAGACTTTCAGATCACCAGACTCAGCACTCAAGACTCAAGACTCAAGACTATTCTCATTGACAGTTCTTTCTAATCCAGTGACGAAAGCAATCTAGAGCCGAAGTATTTGGTTGAGGATTTAGTCCTATCCTTTGGATAAGATCTCTTGGCTGGATAAAAATAACGGATTCTTTTATTCGAAATCAAGATCGTTTGAAGATCCGATGGTCGACGAAATATTCTTGGAAGGTTCTATTCTTGGAAACCAAGATCCTGATTGTATGGGCGAACAGGTTGATGGGCTATCGTCAGGTTCCTTTAATAGCTCGAATGATCTTCTTGATTGATTCCGTCAACGGGTAGATTGGAGGAATTCCTTTGGTAAGTGCCAACGGATATGATGGCATAAAGGAGTATAAAAGGAAGACATTCTAGTTGCTTTAGTGCATGATCGATAGAGAAATTTCAGAGTCTGAAGCACCTTGATTATTTTTTTATTTTTTATTTTTTTGGTAACCACAGGAACCTCCGCACGCCGCTCGCGGTGGAGAGTAAACCTGGGAGACACGTGAGGACCCCACCACCCACGTGCCCCGTGGTAAGACCGGCTAGCACTTAAAGCAACGACGACGCGAGTTTCGAACTCGGGACCTCTCGTGAAAAGTCCCTCGCTCAAACCACTACGCCACCACCGTGGTGGGTAAGCACCTTGATTATTAGTCGATACATTTTGAGCGAAATTGTATACACAAAGAGTGTCTATACTTAGTGATACCTTGAGCGAGTGTGGTAGATCATCTACACCAAGAAGTCAAGGAAGAACATCGCTGTAACATCTCTTTGTTCATAGTGGAATCCAGCCAATAGGCTGTCAGTGCAAAAGAGTGGACGTAGGCTTGAAATAAGCCGAACCACTATAAACCGCGTGTTCAATTTTCTCTTCTCTCAGTCTTACTTTGATTATTGTTTGTCTCAAATCTATCAACTGTCTAGTATTGTGCAATTATCGAGAAAAATCCTTTATATACCTATTCACCCCCCTCTAGGTACTTATACTAGCCATATCAATTGGTATCAGAGCCCGTGTACTCACTTTATTTGAAGTGTTTTACTTCAGAGTAAAAGATCCATGGCTAGTATGCTAGCACTAGGGCTCGTGGAAGGGCAAAGCAATACCAGACCACCCTACTTTGATGGATAGGATTACAACATCTGGAAGAACAAGATGAAAGCTTTCCTACGATCAAAGGATCCTCTGGAATGGGATGTTGTAGAAAAAGGAATTACTCCTAAAGCTGCATCAGTCTCTCAAAGAGGGAAAGAAACTGTTGAGACCAGCGGAATGACTCAAGAAGAGATAATCATGATTGATGGGCTATCGTCAAGTTCCTTTAATAGCTCGAATGATCTTCTTGATTGATTCCGTCCAACGGGTAGATTGGAGGAATTCCTTTGGTAAGTGCCAACGGGTATGATGGCATAAAGGAGTATAAAAGGAAGACATTCTAGTTGCTTTAGTGCATGATCGATAGAGAAATTTCAGAGTCTGAAGCACCTTGATTATTAGTCGATACATTTTGAGCGAAATTGTATACACAAAGAGTGTCTATACTTAGTGATACCTTGAGCGAGTGTGGTAGATCATCTACACCAAGAAGTCAAGGAAGAACATCGCTGTAACATCTCTTTGTTCATAGTGGAATCCAGCCAATAGGCTGTCGGTGCGAAAAGTGGACGTAGGCTTGAAATAAGCCGAACCACTATAAACCGCGTGTTCAATTTTCTCTTCTCTCGCCTTACTTTGATTATTGTTTGTCTCAAATCTATCAACTGTCTAGTATTGTGCAATTATCGAGAAAAATCCTTTATATACCTATTCACCCCCTCTAGGTACTTATACTAGCTATATCAATTGGTATCAGAGCCCGTGTACTCACTTTATTTGAAGTGTTTTACTTCAGAGTAAAAGATCCATGGCTAGTATGCTAGCACTAGGGCTCGTGGAAGGGCAAAGCAATACCAGACCACCCTACTTTGATGGATAGGATTACAACATCTGGAAGAACAAGATGAAAGCTTTCCTACGATCAAAGGA
This sequence comes from Eucalyptus globulus, assembly GCA_014182545.1. Lineage (NCBI taxonomy): Eukaryota > Viridiplantae > Streptophyta > Magnoliopsida > Myrtales > Myrtaceae > Eucalyptus > Eucalyptus globulus. Next base: position 46,995,134 of record CM024721.1, read on the forward strand.
TCCTCTGGAATGGGATGTTGTAGAAAAAGGAATTACTCCTAAAGCTGCATCAGTCTCTCAAAGAGGGAAAGAAACTGTTGAGACCAGCGGAATGACTCAAGAAGAGATAATCAAGAGACAAGCACTCGATGCAAAAGCAATTTACTCTTTATATTGTGCTTTGTCACCAACTGAATATAACAGAATATCTTCTTGTGTTACAGCAAAAGAAGTTTGGGATGGATTACATATCACCTATGAAGGAACAGATCGAGTGAAGGAAACCAGAATTAACATTCTCCTCGGTCAATATGAAGCCTTCAAAATGAAACCAAGAGAATCTATAACTGACATGTTTAGCCGTTTTACAGATATTGTCAATGGTCTTGAGAATCAAGGACAAATAATTTCAGATCCCATGAAGGTAAACAAGCTACTGCGTGGACTCTCCAAGGATTGGAATCACATAAAGACTTCAATAAGAGAGACGCAAAGAATTATGCCACTATCTGTCGACGAGCTGATTGGAACTCTTCGATCTTATGAAGTGGAACGAATTAATGAAGACGAAGATCCAAAAGGTAAGAAATCCATTGCATTAAAATCAAATGATGATTCTGATGATACAGATTCTGAAGATGATATGGACGATGAGGAGCTTGCTCTCATGATAAAAAGATTCAGAAAACTGAATAGAAAAGGAAGAAGGTTCAACTCAAAGAAACAAAGTTTTCAAAGACAGCAGACTAAGTCTGTTGATGATGAGGAACCAAATAAAGATGTAGTTTGCTTTGAATGTAAGAAAAAGGGACACATCAGACCCAACTGTCCTCTTCTGAAGAAGAAGAGAGGAAAAGCTGAAAAGTTTCAAAAAGCTCTCAAAGCCGAAACCTGGAGTGATATAGAGTGTGAAGAAAGTGATAATGAATATGCCAACCTATGCCTAATGGCACAATCAGACTTAGATTTTTTATCAGACTCAGACAGTGAATTTGAGGTCTCCGTCAAGAAAAAGGTAAAGTGGTATCTTGACAGTGGATGCTCAAGACACATGACAGGAGACTCAAATTGCTTCATAAAGCTTATTCAAGTAAATGGTAGAAAAGTTTCATTTGGAGGGAACAACAAAGGAAGTATTGTGGGATTTGGAACTGTGAAAATTGGAAATCTCACAATAAGTAATGTTTCCCTAGTGGAAGGACTCAATTACAATCTTCTCAAAGATTAGCCAATTGTGTGATACTGGTTTTAAGATCTTCTTTCAAGAAGGAACATGTTCTGGAACCAATAAAGACTCAACTCAGTCTTTCATGGGTCGAAGACATGGAAATATCTATCTTCTAGATGTGAAACCAATTGAATCGCAATGCCTAATCTCAATTCAAGACGAAGCAAGCTTATGGCACAGAAAGCTTAGTCATGTCAATATGAAGCAATTAGCCAAAATCTCATCAAAGCAGCTTGTTCGAGGTCTACCCAAATTGCCATACCAAAAGACTGATCCATGCACTCCATGTATTCTGGGAAAGCAGGTAAGAAATTCATTTAAGCCAATAAATCATGTCTCTACTAATCATGTACTACGCTTGCTGCATATGGATCTTTTCGGACCAACCAGAACCCAGTATTGGAGGTAAGAAATATTGCCTAGTAATTGTGGACGATTACTCCCGCTTTACTTGGGTATATTTCCTTGCAAGTAAGTCCGAAACCTTATCGTATATTGAAAAATTTGCTAAAAAGGTTCAAAATGAAAAATGATATGTTATCTCAAGTATAAGAACATATCATGGAGGTGAATTTGAAAATCAAGATTTTACAAAATTTTGTGATGAATCTGGCTTTAAGCATGTGTTCTCCTCTCCATATACTCCTCAGCAAAATGGAGTTGTGGAAAGAAAGAATAGATCTCTTCAAGAAATGGCTAGAACTCTTTTAATTGAAAGTAAGATTTCTTCACGATTTTGGGCTGAAGCTGTTTCAACAACGTGCTATATCATCAATAGTCTTCTTAAGACCTATTCTAGAGAAAACCCCTTATGAGTTATTCAAAGGTAAGAAGCCTATTGTTTCATACTTTTATGTGTTCGGTTGCAAATGCTTTATATTGAAAAATGCAAAAGATCGAATTGGTAAGTTTGAAGAAAGATCAGATGAAGGCATCTTCCTTGGATATTCTACATCAAGCAAAGCCTACAGAGTCTATAACAAGAAGAGCCAATTTGTGGAGGAGTCAATGAATGTCAAATTTCAAGACTCTACGCAAGATGTATCCAGTCAGACTCATCATGAAGAGTCTGAACCTGCTCCGAACTCTCCAAAGCTTACAACTCAAGAAGCATCTCGACTCGAAGACCAGCATCAAGCTGTTCGTGAAGATTCAAATAAAGAAGGAGATCATCATCCAGACAAATCAACCAAGAATCGGAAGCATAAGTCCAAACATCCCAAAGATCTCATTATCGGCGAAATTAATGAAGGAATTCGCACCAGATCCAAAAGGCGTGAAGAATCTAGTGCTGTGGCTCTCATTTCTGAAATTGAACCAAAGAGTATAGAAGAAGCTTTATCTGATGAAAGCTGGATTGAAGCTATGCAAGAAGAGCTCAAACAGTTCAACATTAATGATGTCTAGGAATTGACATCTAAACCAAAAGGTAAAACTGTTATTGGAGCTAAATGGGTGTTCAAGAACAAGATTAATGAGAAATGAAGAGTCGTACGAAACAAAGCAAGACTCATGGCCAAGGGATATACGCAAGAAGAAGGAATAGACTATGATGAGACTTACGCACCAGTAGCAAGGTTAGAAGCTATTCGTCTATTACTTGCATTTGCTTGTTATAAAATTTCAGGTCATTCCAAATGGACGTCAAAAGTGCCTTCCTAAATGGATTTATCCATGAGGAAGTTTATGTGGAACAACCACCAGGGTTTGAAGACCCAAAGAAGCCGGACTCAGTCTTGGACCGAAAAGGCCTTGTATGGTTTAAAGCAAGCACCTCGAGCTTGGTACGACAGACTAAGTAAGTTCTTAATACATAATGGTTTTGTCAAAGGTAAAGTAGATACTACTTTATTTATCAAAAAGGAAAACAAAATTTTTTTGCTTGTTCAAATATATGTGGATGACATTATTTTTGGATCCTCTAATGAAAGTCTGTGCAAGAAATTTTCTAAGTCTATGCAAGACGAGTTTGAAATGAGTATGATGGGAGAGTTAACATTCTTTCTTGGTCTTCAAGTAAAACAATTGAAGGAATGAACTTTTATTTATCAAGAAAAATATGCTAATGATCTTGTCAAAAGGTTTGGACTGGAAAAGTGCAAAAAGACCGACATACCGATGTCAAGTTCTTTGAAGATAGACAAAGATGAAGAATGGAAGAAAGTTGATCAAAAGCTATACAGGAGCATCATTGGTTCACTTCTTTATCTTACCGCTTCTAGACCTGACATTTTGTTGAGTGTTTGCATCTGTGCTAGGTTTCAATCAGATCCTAGAGAATCCCATCTCAGTGCTGCGAAACGTATTATTAAATACGTTGCTTCATCTTCAAGCATCGGTCTTTGGTATCCTAAGAAGGGAGACTTTAATCTTCTAGGATATTCGGATGCGAATCTGGCGATTGCGGAGTTGATAGAAAAAGCACTTCGAACTTGCCGCCTTGCTTGGAAGCGGAGGACAATGTCTTGGTTTTCAAGGAAACAAAGCACCGTGGCTCTCTCAACAACAGAAGCGAGTATGTAGCTCTTGGAAGTTGCTGTTCGCAAATTCTATGGATAAAACAACAGCTACAAGACTTTAGAATTGAAGACTCATGCACGAGAGATTAGATGTGACAACACCGGCGCAATCAATCTCACTAAAAATCAAATCCTTCACTCAAGAGCAAAGCATATAGAGATTCGACATCATTTCATTAGAGATCATGTTCAAAATGGAGAAATCTCGATTCAATTTGTTGATTTAAAAAATCAACTAGCAGATATATTCACAAAGCCTTTGGAGAAAAATCAATTCGATTTTATCCGTTCCAGACTCAACATTTTGAAGCTTGAGGAAGTGAAAGTCTAGAGACTCTCAAATCCTCAGACTCAGACATTCATGGCTATAGACTATAAGTTGTTATTATATTCATTCTCGAAAAGGTACGATCATTAGTTCGTTAATTTATAATTTCCGTGAAAAACTGAATCTTGTCTTTTCAAAAAGATTAACTCCTATTTGGCAGTTATTGATTTTAAAAGAGGCGTCGATTCATTTTCCTTTGTGCCGATTGGTTTTTCCTTTTTAAACTGAGTTATATATATACAGTTTTCCTCGTTTAAACTTTAAAAACCCTAAAAAGGCATTCTACTCCCAATCCTATCTCTACTTCGTGTTCATCTTCGAGAAAGTTGTCATCTTTTCTTGGGAAAGCGAGTAAAGGAATCTTTCAACGACAAGGAAGGATGTCTTCTTCGAGAAAGTCTTCAAGAATTGCGAATAGGGGACCACAAAGAATGAGGGAGGGGCCTACCCATTTCGATCTCACCGAAGAGGAAGATTTACCGAGTCAGCAACAGAGCCCTATTCACTCTCCACCTCGTCACTCTTCATCATCTACCCCACAAGGTGCGGGTCAACAACTAGAGGAAGAAATAATCGAGGACGCAGACCCTGTAAGAGTCCAAAAACCCTCTTTTATTTACAAGCTCTATCGTGGTTTGAAGAGCATTGGGACTCCACTGAACTATATAGGTGATTTCCTTAAAGATAAGAATTATGGGAATGAGTATAAATTTTTGCGACGAATGGAGGATTTGGGAATTGCTCCCAAAGGAAAGGCTGAGGAAGCACTTGCGAACATTCCAAGTGACCCTCGTGTATCGGGACTGAATCCGACTGACGGGAACGATGATGATAAAATGTTCAGTGAATTTCAACCTAGAATGGGTGTTGCTGCGAAGGTGAAGGGAAAAAGGATGGACTTGTTTAAATCGAAGGAACAGGAGAATCTGTTCTTCAGACTGTTAAAACGAGGGGTGATAAACCCTAGGAGTGTTGATTTCGATTTCTTGGATGCCATTAATGTCAACTTAAGGGAGAAGTTCAATCTGCTTCAACTTGAGCAATTTTGCTCCGACACCACAGACGGTTATGCGCCATTGACAGCATACTTCTATTCGAATCTTAGCTTTTTAGATGCGAATAGAATATCCTTCAGTGTTCGAGACCAAGTCTATGAGGTAGATGTGGACATGTTGGCAGACATCATTGGAGTTGAAAGAGGACGATATAAACCAATCAAGGTTTCAATCGCTCGTACCACACTGGAACTTGTCAAAGACAGGAGTACAGAAGGAAGAGTTACCTACTCAAGAATGCATGCCATCAACATCTTGCTTCACAAAATTGTGATCAATTAGATCAGGCCAAAGTCTACATCCAAGACTGACGTGTCTAACTCCGAGGCGAAATTGATGTACGCGATCAATTCAGAAAAGAAGTTCTCTCTCCCTCACACCATTCTCTTTCACATGTACAGAGCAATGTTGAAGGACAAGGGCCAATTGCCTTATCCTAGTCTTGTGACCAAGATCTTCAGACACTTGAACGTTGAACCTCCACATACTCTTTGTGTTCGACCATGCGACAAAATGGTGGTGGGTTTGAAAATGCTGACAAAAATGCGTCTGAAAGAGCTTAATAAGGTAATGGAAAAGTTCAAAGTGAAGACTCCAGCATCTTCTGCATCAAAGAGAAAAGGGAAGGAGCCCATGGGTGCTCCATCCAAAAAGAAAAAAACTCTTATCTTAGAGGATGAAGATGAGGAGGAAGATCTCACTATCTCTGCATTGAAAAGGACCAGACGTTTTGTACCTGAATCAACAGAACGACAAAAGAAAGGAAAAGAAGCAGAAGAAAAAGAACAGAGAGAAGAAGAGAGACAAGCAAAGAACAGAGAAGCAGAGGAGCAACAAGAGAAATAGAAAGAAGATGAAGAGAAAGAAGCTGAAGAAGAAGGAGAAGCAGTAAAAGAAAAGTCTGCAGATGAAGCCGGAAAGACAAGGAATCAAGACGCTGAAGAGCATGACCATCACTCTTCCCCAATTGAGATCCTAGAGACAGGGGGAGATGGCAAGCAAGGAAGGACTACACCACATGCTGTCAACAGTGAAGGTGTGAGTCGCTCACCAGAAAATCCAGAAGATTTTCAGGCTTCTCAAATGCCTGAGGAAGGACATGATATGTCAACACCAAATCTGCTTGATTACACCGAAGTTCCATCGTCTTCCTTCACTCCATCCGAAAGAGCAAATGCAAGCACACAGACGGACAATACAGCAGATTTTCGTCGTATCCTTAATGTTCTTCTGGAAATGCAGGGTCAAATCTATGCTCTGGAATGTGAACTTCAAGTCATGAAGAAAGCTGGACAAGCATCTTCTGTTATCCTGGCAGATCAAATGAAAGACCTCGCTCTTCAAAATCAAGCCAATGCCAAAGGAGAAGAGGTGGCTCATCTACGGGAAGACTTGAAGAGGCTGGAAGGCATCGTACAGTCGATGGGAGATTTCCAGATTGTGCGCATTCCCAAGCAGACTTGACTCTTTTCTCACCTTTTTAATGATGACAAAAAGGGGGAGAACTGCAATTTGAACTCTCTAAACTTTGACTTTAAATTTCTTTTGTGTGTTTGAATATTTGTTTTTGAGTATGACTTGAGTGTGAACCTGAATTTGACTGACTGGCTATGGATTTTGATGTTTGACTGTTTGCATTTATATCAAGTGTTGTTGAATGGTCTTACTGAAAGACTAACCAATTTTCTGTGGATGCAGAGTCTGGTTGTTGTATTAATCTTTATGAGATAGTCATTTTGCTTGAGCAATGTTTTGTAGGTCAAAGTTGTTCAAATACTACAGGAAAGTTTTGTCACCATAAAAAAGAGGGAGATTGTTGGAGAAATCTTTCCATAATATTTTGAAACTGACAAAACGTTTCTATCAGTCTAGTCTGGATAAATACAGATCTTCTGTTTAGAGTCTGAAGACTTTCAGATCACCAGACTCAAGACTCAAGACTATTCTCATTGACAGTTCTTTCTAATCCAGTGACGAAGGCAATCCAGAGCCGAAGTATTTGGTTGAGGATTTAGTCCTATCCTCTGGATAAGATCTCTTGGCTGGATAAAAATAACGGATTCTTTTATTCGAAATCAAGATCGTTTGAAGATCCGATGGTCGACGAAATATTCTTGGAAGGTTCTATTCTTGGAAACCAAGATCCTGATTGTATGGGCGAACAGGATTGATGGGCTATCGTCAGGTTACTTTAATAGCTCGAATGATCTTCTTGATTGATTCCGTCCAACGGGTAGATTGGAGGAATTCTTTTGGTAAGTGTCAACGGGTATGATGGCATAAAGGAGTATAAAAGGAAGACATTCTAGTTGCTTTAGTGCATGATCGATAGAGAAATTTCAGAGTCTGAAGCACCTTGATTATTAGTCGATACATTTTGAGCGAAATTGTATACACAAAGAGTGTCTATACTTAGTGATACCTTGAGCGAGTGTGGTAGATCATCTACACCAAGAAGTCAAGGAAGAACATCGCTGTAACATCTCTTTGTTCATAGTGGAATCCAGCCAATAGGCTGTCAGTGCAGAAGAGTGGACGTATGCTTGAAATAAGCCGAACCACTATAAACCGTGTGTTCAATTTTCTCTTCTCTCAATCTTACTTTGATTATTGTTTGTCTCAAATCTATCAACTGTCTAGTATTGTGCAATTATCGAGAAAAATCCTTTATATACCTATTCACCCCCCTCTAGGTACTTATACTAGCCATATCAACTCATACTTTTATGATGTCTGAGATATAAAATGTACTGACTTTCATGGTGGATCTGAAACGAGGTAAGTCTCATTGATTATATGATTATGTGATTAGGACACTTCTAGGCGTATTTCCCTCATAATCAGGGTTTAGAATGTGAACTCGTTAAGATTTATATCTCACCCCGTAGTTGATTAAATTTTCAAGATCGTCGAGTGGAGTACCCAGAGTTGAGAGGAGGTGATCGAAAGTGTAGATCAGTTAGGGCTGCTTCTTTTTGGAAAGCCAGTTTTTGTAGTCTTTTGATCATAGACCTTGTACATGACTCTATGTGAATATGAAAGCATGTTTTGTTTTGTGTGAATCTGTTGTCCTGCTTTTCTATCCCAAGATGATTACTGTTAGAAGATTTATTTTTGTTTCCGCATGTGCAATAAAAAGAAAGGGTCGGCAACTCGTCTTAGGAAGTCGCAAAATTTTATCGACCAGAAAGGGATCGGCACGAGCTTGAGGATCGGGGCGTGACAACCGGCGACCTTGCCGGAGCATCGCCGACCCCTAGCAAGGCTCGGCCTCGCCTTGGCTGGGCGAGCTTGAGTTCACCCAGATCCCTCGAGCTCACCCAGATCCGGCGAGGCCGAGCTCGTCAAGCCATCGCCAAGTCGGTGTTGCCCAGTGGTGGCCCGATGAGGCCAAGCCTTGCCGGTGGCTAGGCGAGGTCGGCCTTGACAAATTTGGGCGAGCTCGAGCTCGCCCAACTAAGGCCAGGCCGAGCCTCGCTGTGGCTAGGCGAGGCCAACGGCCATCCACAAGGAAGAAAAAAAAAGTAAAAAGGAAAAAAAAATTAAAAAAAAATACTAAATAATTAAAAAGAAACAAAAAAAAAAAAATATATAAGTTTACCAAACGTGTTTCTATTCTTTTTCTATTCCAGGAACATAAATTTTGTGCGTTACCAAACGTGTCCTTATGTTCAAAAATTGTTCCCAAAAATAGAAATAGTTTTTCTATTTCTATTCCCGATAACAATTTTTTTAACAGAAACGTTATCAAACACACCATAAATCTCCAAAAGTGAGAATGCAAAACAATGAATGTTTTGGCTAAACAACATTTAATGGACGAAACCGGTGTCGAGCAAGCTACTTTGACAATTGTACATGTTTGTTCACAAGTCATATGCTTCAAGATCGACTCGTTCCCAACGAAAAATTCATGAGGGACAAGAACCGGGGCATGCTGATGCGTGTTGCGAATGCACAAGGGTAAAGTGGACAAAATAAGCTGTAAGGAGCAAATCAATATAGATGACAGACATCAATTGAATGTATTTTTCCCATGAAAGTAGGAGGAGAAAGATTATGAAGTAGCAACTACAGGTTGAAAGTCGGTTACATTAGGTTCTGCTTTCTAGAAGACGAGCCCGGTTCAGGTTCGGGTCTCAACTCATCTCATAATTCAGTTCCTTCGAACACAAGTCGGGAACTACTGCAGTTTAGTCGGGTCGAGTCGAATGTTTCAAGATGTCTAGCATCTTTTATACCCTTTGGTGTCATGTTCCGTCAAGTCTATTTCTTTCATATAATTTGAATGGAATGTACATGCGCTATATCGGAGACGCGACCGCATCGGAAGCGAAATGCACGGGGGGACCGGGGAAATGTGGCAGCTTAAGATCGGTGAATGCGGACTCCAAACTCTTCAAGATCCACATGCATCGCTCCAAACGCGACCGCATCAGTCAAGACGCAGCGCGTCGCCACGCATCGATCATACACTCAAGAAACAAGAAACACTGCATCGACCCAGAAGCCCAGAAGACAAGAACAACAGAAAGAAAAGCTCATCCAGCCAGATCAACACACGCCATGCGACCAAAACAAGAAGAAACGAAGAGAAAGGCGAACCTCTGAAAGCTTTTCCAGGGCCGAGACCGCAGAAAGCAGAACGTGGCAGCTCTCAAAAGCTCTCTCCTTCTTCTTCTTCTTCTTCTTCTTCTTCTTCTTCTTCGCTCAGTCGATGCTGCTACTCATCCCCCGCCCGGAGTCAACGCGCGTCTGTTTCCTCTGGTCTTCGTTTTCGTCTTCGCCTTTTCTCTCTTGTCCTTTTCCTTAATCAATTCACATGAAAAATTTATACTTTATTAACTTAATTAATTTTTATGATTAAATTACTGAATTAAATAATGTATGATAGTTGATGGATATACTAACTTGAAATTTTACTTACGTAGATGTACCGATTTGTGACTTTTCATGATATTACTCTAATTTAACGAAAATCAACTGAAAATATAATTGTCACGTATATATTAATTTGGAGCATTTTATGGTCAAAAAATTAATACGAAGTAAATTTATACTTATTTTGGGGTTTTGATGATGAAAAAATTGTCACATAAGTGTAAATTTATCATAGATATACCAATTTAAAATTTTTCGTAATATTAATCCAAAAAAAAATAATATAAAAGAGAAAAAAGTAGAATGTATGTATTGCCATATATTTAGAAAAGAGTACATGAATTCGCTTTATTATATTATTATCTGAGGTACATATATTAACTGAGGTATGCATTGTCAAAAAGAGATATTCAAGCAATTTTCAACAAAAGAAATTATCTTAAAGAGTTTTTAAGTATTTCTAACATCCGAAAGGATAAAGAAAATTTGCACACGAAGACACGCAACGACAAATTATCACGCGCTCTTGCCTTTGTCGTTTGAATCTTGCAGGCATGGTCTAATCATGAAACTTCTTTTTACTCATTTCTATCGTCCGCTCTATTTATTTGACGAAAAATGAATAATTTATAAATTAATTTTTGAAAAATGATCATTTATATCGTTTGAAATAATTAGTTAATTTAAAATATTTTCATCATTGACGACAATTTATGTCTAAACATTTTCATCATAGTCATGGAAATAAAATCATTTTCATTTTATTCATTTTTATGAGTAATACAAAAAACCATTTTTAGGAAAAAAAATTCAAATTATTCAGTTTTTGCGGAACAAATATACCCTAAAATTAGTTTATATATTTCAATTGGTATGATGTTTTACTCGTATTAAAGATCCTAATGAGAGTCCTTTGATTGATGTTGTTAGACTTTGGACTGGGTTGAATTTGCATGTATCCAATTAGTTCTAAACCTATCATACGAATGCCACTTATCAATGTAAATCTAAACTTTTTGCACGAAATTTCAATATAATATTTCTCACCAATTGTAGTTGGAAATTGATTTACGTAGGATCCAGTCATCCTTTATCCTCATACAACTCCACTCGAAAACCACACCTAAGGGATTACTACGTCAGTGATTTCTAATGACATTGGTCGGAAAAATAATATTGGAATTTTACACAAATGTTTAGGATCATACTTGCAAGATGTAAAAGTTTAGGATTGAAATGGTGATTTTCTTTGTATTAAACTTTTCTTCAACATTTGATATGGTCATATTAGTTCAAGAATTAAATTGATCATTAGATAATACAACAACTCTAGAAAAAAAAAAGGGGGGAATGTAACAAGAACGTACAAGAAAAAAAACAAATTTACAGTAGTTACGGAGACATTAGAAGGAACCCAACCATAACTTTTTCTGTCTAATGCCTTGTAGAGTTTATTTAATATTGACATTAAAGCTGCCAATCTTGATTAAATGTCTTATTATATTTGGCCAACCGAAAATGTAAAACATGGTTTTCTTCTGCCCACGACCAGCCTTTTCTTCTTCCTTTTTTGATAGGTAAAAGGTTTTTGATTCTTGATACAGCTAGAGCAACATCACTCGTTAATTTGACAACTAATTGAACTCCCAGCTGGTTTAGTATGCAGTAATAAATTAATTTAGGAGAGATTTTTTCAAAATAGTAGTACCCGTAAAGCTCATGATTTAATTAGCGTTCACATGCATCTGATCTCATCTAGTATTTACTAATACAAAGGGAAGCGGGTTTCTAATACTTCAACTACCATAACTCCCAAGATAACTAACATTTAACCTGCTCAACTCCCCGGCTTTCTTCTCTCGTGTATGCGAGCTTCTCCCTACCAACTGGTAGCAATGTCTAATACAGAAACCATAGCCATTGGCTAAATCTCCTCTCTTTCGAGTTTTCGATCCTATTACATATCGCTTTTCTTTCATCAAAAATCCGAAAATCCGAAAAAAAAAAAAAAAAAAAAAAAAAAAAAAAGGAGTTTCCCTCGAATGCTATGGCCGTATCCGGAAGGAGCAATGGAGATGGTTCGGTGAAAACCCATGGAGATGTTCAGTGACAACCCTCCGACCAGGGGAAGTGCACGGGCTTCTGGGTGTTGATACAAGGTTGGATTCCTCCTTCTTTATCCTCATGACTTTGAAGTGTATGGGTTCCACGCAGTTTCTGACAGTGTGAATGCGAAATCTGTTGATGAGGAGAATATGCTGTTGGTTTGCCTTTCTGGAAGGAATTCAGTGTAGTAGTTCTGTGGAAAACCTCTGAAAACGATAGGGATCCAGCTGGTTTGTTGAGAGGAATGAATGAAAATAGTGTTGAGTTTTCTGCCAGGAAGATGTTTGGAAAAATGCCCATGAGAATGCGCAGCCAGATACGGAAGTAATCAACTGATATTTAAGATCCTTAATCTAGTCAGAAAACATGGACAGCAAAGAGGAAAATGAGCTACGTATAGCAGCATTGTGTAAACGGTTGGGACATCTATGGGATGAGCAAGATGTCGTTGAAGTAAATCCAAACGTATCATTACCAAAAAGAGATGAATGTAATAGAACAATATTGGGTAAACTCTACTCTAAACCCAATGTCAACTTTCCAGCTTTCTTCACAACTATAAAGAAAGCTTGGAAAACAGAAGCAGTACAATGTGCACAAAAAGGAACGGGCCTATTTACCTTTGTGTTCCAGTCAGAGGTAGAAAAGGACAGAATACTCAAATCTTCACCTTGGTCTTACTCCAGCAATTTGCTAGTGCTGAAACAATGTGATCCTGAAATTCCAGAACATTGTTATGATTTTTCTAGAGCGGCTTTCTGGGTTAGAATTGGAGGTATTCCCCCTGGTTGGAGAGTCGAAACTGTTTACCATGAACTGGGAAGAAAGTTAGGCCAGGTGCAGGAAATCCAGCTTGAAACCATGGGACACCTGCAGCAAAGAGGAGGTAGAGTGAGAGTGGAGGTAGACTTAACAAACCCTCTAAAAGCAGGCACCATTTTGGATATTGGCAAGAAATGGATGTGGGTAGAATTCAAATACGAGAGATTACCCCATTATTGCTACTCCTGTGGAAGGATAGGTCACTATGCGCAAGATTGTTCAGAATTTCCTTATGCAGAATCCCCATGGGCAGTTAACAAAATCGGTTCCTATGGACCATGGTTGAAAGCAGAAGTCAGTGATCACAGTCCTTATTGGGAGACTTTTTATGGAAATCTCGAAGAAGACATTATTGTGGAGGAAACCATACCGGTAGCAACGTCTCCAAGCAGAGAACAAGCTCTAATCATAAGAGAGAAAGGGCCAGAAATGTGTCGGGAAGCCTGCAGCAAAAAAAGACCCGAAAGCTCTGTCGAGCAGGAGAGAATGGAACCCCCTGACCCAAACCAGAAGGTCAATACAGACCATGGAAAACAGATTATATGCTCAGATACTCCCACACAGAATACTCTTAAAATTGGAAAGAGTAGCAAGAAGAACATGAAGGTGCAGAAAGCTAAGAAAGCGAGAGATGTTTACCTGAACCAACTCCTATTCTCATTGACGATTCAGGCATGACAGACGACGCGGTGAAATTTCTAAAAGAAAGAACAGACTGGGCTTTGGTGGCTAGCCCTAATAAGCCACCAAAGACGATATGAAAATCATTAGCTGGAATTGTCAGGGGCTGGGCAACCCCCTGACATTCCAAGAGCTTAGAGCTTTAATTGCTCTTGAAAGGCCTAGTATAGTCTTCCTCATGGAGACCAAAAACAAAGCAACAATGGTGGAAGGTATATGCAAGAAAATCCAGTTTCAGCATCTATTTCTAGAAAATCCAACGGGTATAGCAGGGGGATTGGCGCTAATGTGGAATGAGGAAGTAACAGTGCAAGTCCAAAGCAGCTCTAAACACTACATTGATGTAAGATGCACTGATTCTACCAGGAAATTAAGCATGCAGATTACATTTATTCATGCATCCACAAATTTCGGGGAGAGGCAACAATTATGGCAGCAATTGAAGAGGTTGAAACCACACAGCTCCAGTCCATGGATATGCATGGGGGATTTTAACGACATTCTATACGTATGGGAAAAGGTTGGGAAAAGGGAAGCAGATACCCAAAGAATAGTAGCTTTCAGAAATATGCTTAATGAGTTATCTCTTATGGACATGGAAAGCCATGGCTGTGCATTTACATGGGCAAATAACAGAGAAGGGGAAGATCTTGTTAAAAAAATGTCTAGATAGAGTTTTGTGTACCTTGGAATGGCGCGTAATATACCACGATGCAGAAGTTCATGCACTCCCAGCAATCGGATCAGACCACAGTCCTCTGGTTCTCAGCCTTGACCCTGCACAAAAGAAGAGAAAAAAGGAATTTAGAATGGAGGCATTCTGGTTGGAGAATGACGAATATCATGAAGTAATTCGTGAAGTATGGAACACATTATCAGCCCCTACACAGCCCACTTTTTCAGCCAAACTTCAAGTGACAACCAAAAAACTAATACAATGGAGTCAAAAACAGTTTGCACATGCACCTAGAAGGATAAAGGAGTTAACACAGGCCCTAACAGCAATCACCAATCAGCCACAACAGCATTCCAGCAGACAGGAAATGAAAAGTATTATTCATCAAATCGACACTCTAAGAAAACAGGAAGAGCAATATTGGGGAATACGATCGAGAATTAAATGGTTACAGTGGGGAGACAAAAATACAAGCTTCTTTCACGCAACAACAGTGCAAAGGAGGCGCAGAAATCACATCACAATGCTGCAAGTGGAAGATGGCGAGATGGTGTCGGGATCCGTGGAGAAATTAGACATCACATATCGACTATTACCGCCAGCTATATAAAACAATAGGGGAACGAAACTATCAGCCAGTTTTGAGCCAATGCAAATCTCCTATTGATGATCAAATAAACGCATCCCTGGTGGCTAATCCAACGATGGACGAAATTAAACTGGCAGTGTATCAGTTGGGAGCTATGAAAGCGCCAGGACCCGATGGTTTCAATGGCCTATTCTATCAAAACAGTTGGGAAATTCTTCAGACTGACTTGTTCCAAATGGTATAGACTTTCTTCAACACAGGAGTCTTGGATCCGAAGTTAAATCAAACCCATATTGTCTTGATTCCCAAAGTTAAAAATCCCGAGACAATTAGTCGGTATAGACCCATCGTCTTTGCAATTTCAGTTATAAAATCATCTCAAAACTACTTGCAAATAGATTGAAGCAGTGGCTGCCAGATATAATCGCACCTGAGCAAAGCGCCTTCATCAAGGGGCGTCAGATTCAGGATAACATCCTGATCGTGCAGGAAGTACTACACCAGCTGCGGATCACCAAACGACAGAAAAAACATAAGGCAGTACTCAAACTAGATATGCAAAAAGCATATGATCGAATTGAATGGGATTTTGTTCAGGATTGCATGCTGAAAATGGGCTTTTCTGACAAATGGGTGACTCTAATAATGCAATGCATCACTACTGTGACTTTCAGTGTAAAGCTCAATGGAGAACCTACCTCGTTTTCAGTCCATCCGAGGCCTAAGGCAAGGAGATCCCCCATCGCCTTATTTGTTTATCCCGATCACGAATGTATTAACATGGTTAATGACAAAAAAAGTTGAGGAAGGCAGCATACAAGGCATACAAAAGCTTAACGGTGTATTGCCCAAAGCTCTCTCACCTTATGTTCGCAGATGATGTTATCTTCTTCTTGGATGGCACCTTAACGGAATGTCGAATCTGTCATTAACACTCAATCGATGCTATGCAACGGGACAAGCGGTAAACCTAAATAAGTCAGGGGTCTCGTTTAGTAAGAATTGTCCCTTACCACTGAAAAGAAACTTGGCTCAAGAGCTGAGAGTGCCTGTGGTTGACAAGACTGGAAAATATTTAGGTATCCCTACAGAGTGGGGACAATCCAAGAAAGAATTATTCTCTTGGATATTAACCCGAGTAAATTCCAAGTTGGAGGGATGGAAGGAGAAATTACTCACCAAAGCAGGTAAGGAAGTCCTGATCAAGAGTGTGGTGCAGGCTATACCGACATACGCCATGTCGATCTTCAAAGTGCCAATCTCCATCTGCGAGCAATTGAAAAGCGAATAGCTTCTTTGCGTGGCAAAAGGAGATTCAAAACAGGGAATCCATTGGAAGAATTGGGCTGCTATGAAGAACAGAAAGGACGAAGGAGGAATGGGTTTCAAAGACTTAATTACCTTCAACAGTGCGTTGCTGGGTAAACAAGTATGGCGGCTGCACACATCCCAGGATGCACTATGGACTAAAGTCCTGAAGAGTATATACTTCCCCCATGGAGACATCTGGAATGCACAGCAGGGCCGGCGACCATCTTGGGGCTGGAAAAGCATGTTGATGGGGCGAGATTCTATCAAACCAGATATCAAATGGTTAGTTGGGGACGGCAAATTAATTAACATCAGAGAGGATAAATGGTTAACACAGGACCTAAATGGGCAACCAGCACAGCAATCAGAACCAGTCAAGGTGGAAGGTTTGATAAACGAAGACTCTCGGACATGGAAACACACTCTTATTCATCAGTATTTTGAGTAGAAAATAGCGAACGAGATTCTCGCTATCCCCTTGAGTTCAGAGTCAAAACCGGACAGCAGAATTTGGACAGGTAACAGTAAAGGGGTATATACGGTCAAAGTGGCTATAACGAGAACACGGGCAACGCAAACCAAACAAGATTTACGAAAGCGTCTTGCTCTTACCAGCCCCACGATCTTTATGGACACGAGATATGGAGCCTGTCCGTTCCGCCGAAACTTGGCGGACCTTCCCCGTGGAGTATTTGTCACAACGCCGTCCCTACTAGCGAAAATCTCTACAAAAAAGATCCGTCCAAACCCTCTCTCGTCACCGTGTCGCACAGAAATTGAAACCACCGAGCATATATTCCTATTCTGTAGATGGACAAAAGAGATCTGGCGAGATCACAGAATACAGGGAACAAACTTGACGAAACAAACCGGGCGAATCGACCAATGGCTTCTGTCAGCCTTCGAATCAAGAAGAGAATTACCTCGAGAAAGAGGTCCTCGCATGGGTGCTATGGCAGATCTGGAAAGCACGCAACGCACGGATCTTCCGAGACAAAACCCCAACCGCAGAGGATGTAATCGACCTCGCACACACCCAAAATCACGCCTTCAACAGAGGAACGAAAATACGAAACCTCAACCGAACCAAAAATAGACTCTTACCAGAGGTATGGAAACCACCCGAAACCAGTGAGGTGAAAGTGAACGTGGATGCCTCATGGGTACCGGGAGAATTTCTATGTTCGGTAGCCGGCATCGCAAGAAATAGAGAGGGATTCGTGGTCGACGGTTTTGCTGCGAAAGCTAGGGTTTCGTCCGCGGAACAAGCGAAGCCGAAGCACCGCACACGGTCTTCGCTTTATCTCCAACTGGCCGTCCAATCACGTGCAAGTGCTTCAAAGTCAAGAACTTCGCTTCGTATGTGAAAGCGATAGCTCAGCGGTGGTGGACTATGTCTTGGGCCGGGCCGAGACACCATGGAATCTAAGAAGCATAATCCAAAGGTGCGAACAAGAGCTCCGTATGGGCCGTCAAGTATCAGTAACGCATTGTCCCGGGAGGTAAATAAAGCGGCAGATTGGCTCGTTCGTGCACACCGCCGTAAACATCTTCCTCCAGATTGGGTGAATAGACCCCCTCTATCCCTTAGGAATATTTTACTTTCTGAATGTAACGCCTCGTTGATCTCCAAGACTTCGTAGCTAATACATCAGTAGCTATTTCGACCAAAAAAAAAAAAAAAAAAACTACCATAACTCCTCGTTTTTTCCTCGGAAGTGTCCTTAAAATTTTCCGATCTGCTTCCTTTGTGTGAAATTAGTCAGGCTGAAAAGTTCAGATGATGACTAACCGAGAGAATGACTGGTGATGTCAAAGATTTGATGAACTAATTCCTCAAACTTGAAGTTAGGAAAAATCCACATAGTGGTTTGAGGATGACAATATTTTAACCATACTAAGATGTGTAAGACCGGTTCTTGATAGTATAATCAGCGATTATCTTATGCAGATCTTCCTCATCTTGCTATGAGCAATTGAATTCAGACACATCCCATCTTAGGTACAGAGCAGGAAACAAATCTCATGGAGCTTGAACATTGCTGCAGAAGAAACTTCACCTGACACAATCTGCAGCATGAATACATCAAGCAACCATCCTTTTTGAAGTTGAAAAAGCATGAACTTTGTGCGTTGCTTTCCTCATGAAAACCTGGATTTTAATACGTGAAGATAAGGTCTTGTGCTAATATGGAACTGAAGATGAGATGAGTTGTGCTTCACGCTTGAAGGCAAGTTTTCCTAAGGGAAGTCCAGTTAGATCTCTAAATTTATTTTGAATCTTCAGTTCAATTATGTACCGAACACTCAGGACGGCATTGATTTTAGTAATTTGCTGCGAGATTGCCTGGTGAGGCTTTGAATACACCTGTGCAGTTTGATGGTGGAGAATAGAATGGAGATCAAACAGATGAAAAACAGAGTTTCTCACGAAAAGTCATCTTCCTCATTGCGCATACTCAATAGAAAAAAAAAATCAGACAAAACAGCATCCGGAAATATCAAGAACCTCTACATTTTCAGCTTCTCCAAGAGTTCCTTCTGAACTCTTTGAGATTTGGACAACGCCTCACTTTCAGTACTTGCAAGGAGGCCATTGTAACGCCAATTTTCTTTCCAGCTTTGGTAGTTCCATAAGATCCAAGGTCTGCAATGTACACTCTGCAGGCGCATGAGGTTTAAATAGCTCTTTCGAGCTTGGGACAGTATTCGATTTTTAGTTGTTTCAGATTCTCGAGTCTCTCAGGCCTCATTGTCTGACGGCAAATGGTCTCCAGCCTAGTCGCACCGGAAATATAGAGAACCGCAAGAATTTTCGGCTTCTTCAAGAGTTTTTATAAACTCGTAGGACGCAGTCTCACTTCCAGTACTTGCGACGAGGCCATAGCAACGCCGATTCTCTCCAGCCTTGGTAATTTCACGAGATCCAAGGTCTGTAATTTACACTCTGCAGGCGCACGAGTAAATGGCTCTTTGATTTCATCACAAAGTTTGATCTGGAGGGTCTTGAGGTTCTTCGGCAGCTTCGACAGTTGTAAAATGTTGCAAGCATTGGACAGTACTTTTATGTATAAACCTCTTAAGATCTGAGAAGACCTCTGTCTCAGACTGAAAGTTATCACCACACGCAGATTGGAAGGAAAAAAAGTTTACACAGATAAACAGAGGTAAGATTTCCCAAAACTCTGGCCTCTTCTTCTACATCTACTGTACTGAGAAATTCTTTTTGCTCTCTAATATCTCTGTCTTGCCAGGATACAAATTCAAGAAAAAATGCGCATTTTTTCATCAAAATATTGAATAGCGCTTTTTTTCTGTAAATAGACGATGCAATCATCACAACCAATCATAATTACGTAGAATCTAACACGACCATGCATTTATTTTTCTTCTTTCATATAGGAATGGGCACAGCTTTTAGAGATTGAGCCTTTTGGACGGCTAATCCGAACTTTTCTTCCATGTTCATGTTCTCGGGGATAACACCATCTTCGAGCTTCCAATTGAATATGTTGATGAGCGAACCAAGCATCAAAGGCAACATTCTCGCGGCCAATGGCAACCCGGACAAATCCGCCTGCCACCACCGAACGGTACCAGCTCAAAGTTTTGTCCCCTAACATCAATATCAGATCCAAGAAATCTGTCGGGCACGAACTTGTCTGGATCATCCCAAATGCTCGGATCTCGTCCTATCGCGAACACATTTATGTAAACCTGTGCACCCTTTGGAATGGTGAAACCGCCTATAGGAAAATCTTCCCCAGATTTTCGAGGAAGAAGGAGAGGGCTATTGGGTGCAACCGGAAAGTCTCTTTCAAGACAGCTTCTAAATAGGGCAAGCGAGAAATATCGGCTTCTTCGATCGTCTTGCCTTTGCCAATGACTTGATGGAGCTCAGCTTGGGCTCTTGATAGCTTTTCTGGGTTGCGAAGTAGTTCTGTCATTGCCCACTCCAGAGTGCTTGAAGTGGTTTCGCTACCGCCGGTGATTATGTCCTGCATGATCCACGTCACAAATCAGAGAGCTTTTTTCCAAGAAATTATATCATAATTATCACAATTAGGGAAGCATTATAGAGGAGATGGTACCAGAAATAGATGCTTGACTAGGGAGATGTCCAGGGTCTCATTTTTCTCTTCAATCAAATCAAGGAGATAATCCAAAACATCGTTACACCTCACGCAACCCTTCTCTGTCCTCAGTTGCAACCTTCTCTGGATCACGCCATCGAAAAAGTCGAACATCTTCTGGATAAGCACCTCAAGGTGACGCTTCGAACCGTGCGGGTCGATCTTCTTGAGCATGGGAAAGTAATCCGCCAGGTTAGGCTTTCCAATCTCATAAAAAATTTGCCACACCACCTCCTTCAGATCTCCAGCTGGATTCAAAGGTTCGATCATGTCCAAAGAGAAAAGCGTGTTTGATACCGCGTTAAGGCTGGTCCTGAAAGCCCCCTCACCGATATTCACCACCTCGCCAGCATCTGCGCATTTCCTCACGAAGGCGACCAGCTCTTGAACTTTCTTGCTGCGAAGGTGTTGGTTCAAATCAAGTTTTTTGCTGGAGAAGATATGCAAGCTGTATACTTTCCTGAGGTTTCGGAAGAGAGGCGAAACGGGTAGCCAGGGCACGCCTAGCTTGTCATGGTCATGGGCCGTGATGGAATTGGGAACCGTGCGATTCGAGAAGACAGCGTCGTGGGTCTGGAGGATCTCTTTGGCGAGCATCGACGAAGAGACCACCACCGTAGTCACGAAGCCGAGTTCCAGTTTGACGATGGGGCCATAGGTGCGGGCGAGCTTGGCTAGGGACTTGTGGGGAAGATCTCCAAGCTCGAGGAGGTTGCCGATGATCGGGAGAGGCCGCGGACCGGGGGGAAGGTTGGAGGGCCGAGCTCTTCGGCCCCTGTTGGCGACGAAAGAGAGAGCTTGGAACAAGCCCCAGAGGAGGTACAGAGAGAGAATCAGAACCACGCAATCCATCTCTTTCTGAATCTACAACTACAAGAAATGCGATCACTTCCTATGTATTTATACAACTACAAGAAGTGCGATCACATCCTATGTATTTACTACTACTTTTAGGTCATTGAAATTGGCTTGCTGCATTCATCTCTCAAGCTCTCAAAATTCTATGTCATCGTGGGGCCATGCAGTGAGACTTTTGCGATACTAAAACTGAAGTAGGCTGCTTCTTCACGGTCACATGTTTGACTGAAGCAGACGTGAAAGATTGGAATGCAGGCAAGAGCAATTCTACTTTGCCTAAAACAAAACGACTTGTCGTGCCACGTGTTTGGTCATATGAACTTGTGCTAGGGCGACGGCGGATGTCACTATCTTGCATTAATTTCCAGGCCAAGACAAGCCCTCGTGATACATCCAACCGACAGGTTGGGATAATAACCACATCAGTCGCCAAATTATCTTATTATTGGAAAGGCAGCTGTGATCTGCTTTTATTTAGGCCTTTTATTTAAGCCGTGTACTTATGAAGTTTTGTATGCGTATCTCTTTATTGTGTGGTCCTTGAATTTTTGTTAGTTTAGCCTAATTAGAAGTTTGTTTGATAGCTGTATCTTCTTGTATATATGTTGCGTTTCTGTGACAATGAAGGACAGAATTCTCATTCCAAAATTCTTCAGTTCTTTTACACTTATCACAGTCAATCATGTCTCAAAATTTCCAATTTTGTCAAACACAGTACTAGACCTTTACATAAAATTCTAATATAACCTTTCCGGTCAATTGCAGCTAAAAATTACTATATACATCTAATCATCCTCGATAGTCCTATATGTTGCGCCTAATGTGAATAATTTTACTCCAAACGACGTCTAGTATGGACCATCACGTCAGAGATTTTCCGAAGGCAATTGGTTGGAAGAACTTTCATTGGAATTTCAACAAATTAAGGACTATACTTGCAACATGTATAAGTTTAAGATTGAATTGACATCCATATATTAGATTTAGAACTAAATTGGTAATTTTTCCTTTGTCGACCTACAACAATTGAGTGTGTGCATGAAATGGAAAAAAGACCGTTATATAGTCAAGTGTGTTTGACTTCATGTGGGAGCTTTCAATTTATTTAATGATAGAATAAGATGGGTGGTTTCTGAACTTTTTTTTCAATATTCAATTTGGTCACACTAGCTAACGGTGTTATGTTTTAACAATGGGTAATGCAACAACTCCAGAAAAAAAGGGGGCAACGCAACAATAACGTGCGAGAAAAGACAAATTTATCAGTAGTAATGGAGAAGGAACCCAATCGGCTGTCATCGGCGGAATTACAGCTGCCAATCTTCGCTAAACGTCTCATTATATTTGGCCAAATAAAAATGTATAACATGGTTTTGCTCCGCCGATGAGTGTCTTTTGCTTCTTTCTTTTTTGATAGGTCAAAAGTTTTTTATCGTTCATACAGCAAGAGCACCCCTCGTTACGTTGACAACTAATAGAACTTCCAGTTAGTTTAGTATGCAGTAATAAATAAATTAAGAAGAGACTCTTTCAAAATAGTAGTACTCCTAAAGCTTTATGCTCATGATTTGCGCAGCGTTCACGTGCGTCTAATCTCATCTAGTCTTCACTAGTACAAAGGGAAGCACGTTTGCTATGCTTCAACTAACATGACTCCTGGTTTTTCCACATTCAGTCACGGGCATGTCCTTAAAATTTTCCGGTCCGCGTCCCTTTTGAGTGAAACCAATCGGGCTGAAAAGTTTGGATAACGTTGTGTTATCAAAAAAGAGAATAGAATAGAGAGAGAATGGCTAACCAAGAGAATGATTATTGGTGTCAAAGATTTGATGGACTAATTTCTAAAACTTTCATGTCAGGAGAAGTACTTATGGTTCTTTTGAGTATAACAAAATATCTTAAGCGTACTAATACATGTAAGTAAGTGTGCAGATGATACTGCTTCATGGATTTAAGCAACGAGTGCATCTCCTTTAGCCAACTCTTGAGGAGTATTTACCAAAAAAAAAAACTCTTGAGGAGTGATCAGATGATACTGCTTCATGGATTTAAGCAACGAGTGCATCTCCTTTAGCCAACTCTTGAGGAGTATTTACCAAAAAAAAAAAAAACTCTTGAGGAGTGATTGTGGTTGGTGTTGGAATTTGAATTGAATCCTTTGATTCTTCAATGGATCCAAAGGAGGTAGGTCCGATTGGTGTTGTGACTCTCACATCATTTTGAATAACTTTCCACATCAGACGATGGATAGATCCTATTAAAGTTTAGATTTTATTCTTTCAAACGTCATGATCTTTCTCATCAAAGTAGGGAGGCCTAGTGTTGCTTTATCTTTTGAGAATACTTGCTCCAAGCATGCTAGCTATAACAGATCGTGAACTTAAAAGTAAACATTTCAAAGTAATGAGCACCTTGCTTTGATACCAATAGATGTTAGATAGCAAAATCACCTAGAGAGGATTAAATATGTGATTTCGAGACCTACCAAACATTGCAGAATTAAAATAGTCAAGTTTGATATAATCAAGTTTAATATAATTTGAACCTGGTGAAACAAAGCATTGATATAAGCACAAATTGTTTTATATCAAGTAATGTAGTGTAATGCTTCAATTAGGCAATTAGTGAAAATGAGCAAAGAGATAAAGAACAATGCACATAGAAATTATAGCGGTTTAGCTTGGTGTTACAAAAACAACCATTCTCCTACACTAACAACCTACTAGCTAGATTCCAATAGAGATCTTCTCGAAGTTACAATACTAAGTGCTACTTATACTCAAACGCTTCTCCTCAAAGCTTGTGCTACTTATATCTAAGTTGATAGATCTTACTATTTCACACCTAAGCACAAAGTTTCATACTATTAATACTTTTTGAAAAATTATAAATTTAATACTCTTAGGAGACAATGTTAAGATGTAGAGCTATCTCTAAATTTGGATTTTATGAACTCTTGATATGTCTTGATCTCCTTTTATACTCCTCCACATCCAATCTTCCTGTTGGACAATCTTCAAGAGGTATAATTTCCAAACTAGTCGTTTGCCATTGAAGTCAATCAATTAGAATTCTCGTAGATCTGGTTGCACACACAATCAAATCTTGGCTCCCAAAAATGGAATGCTTCAACTATGTAAATTATCTTGCCTTCGAGATGATTATCAATCAATTAAGATATTCTGCGTGATTGAATATTTCACATAAATAATTTTAAAGATTGATGATCGATCAAGATCTTCTAAATTAGGAATCTATACAAGACCATTAGTTGTCAGGAGATGAGATAAAAAACCTCAAAATAATAATCTTGAAGTTTGTGACAGGATCGATGTTGGGGGTAGTTTGAGTCTTCTACTTATATCGGTAGTTCTAATTATATCAAGCTTTGTAGCTATCTGATAATATCATACTTTTGCAATATTCTACTTATATCCAACCTTTGCGGTACATCGCTGATATCCATTTAATACGTTGCTAATATCCATGTAATATGCTACAAATATCAAGCTCCCGCAAACTTCCACTTATATCAAGCTTCTATCTTCTGGTCCTTCCATAACTTTTCATTTTAGGCTTGTTCATTTTCTGCTCAGTTAACCTTCAGCTTGTAGACACATTTTCACCCAATGCCTTAACTTCTCATCTTTAGACAATCCTATTAGGACATCATATGCATAACAGCTTGTGTATCTTTCAGCTTGTGTATCTTTCACGTGGTTACTCAACAATTAAACACATTAGTAACTTTTGATTATTCCGTCATCTTCGAAACATGATAAAGGATTTTCCCAACAATTTGACATTAAAATGGTTGTTTCTTAATGCTCAGGCCCTAGTCCAGTACAAAAATTGAACTAAAAGATCTAATGCAACTAAAAAAAATTTGGATATATAATTTTTTTTGAAGATAGGACTGTTTTGTATATTATGCTTGTCTTAGAGTACATAAAAATGTTAGCAGAGCATTTGGGCATGCAATCAATGAAACCAGTGAGTATCCTTTTGCGACATAGCTTAAATTTTCTACTAATGCTCCGTTTGGTAATGTTCTTATTTCTCCACATTTCTTTTCTTTTAATTCCTGAAAAAAAAAATAGAAATTCATTTGGTAACGTTAGCTAATTTTTTATTCCGTGGAATAGAAAATTGGCTAGGGAATAGATTTGAAACAAAAACAAAAAAAAATAGAAGAAGTAACTTTTTGTTCTTAGAAACAATTTATAAAAGTAAGTTTATTTCTTCTTCTTCTTCTTTTTTCCCTTTCCTTCTTCTTCCTCTTTTAATTTTTCATTTGCCGCCGCTACCTGCCGCCCAAGCACCAGCTAGAGGAGGAAGAATAAGAGAAGAAAAAATGAAAACAAAAAAGAAAAATCTCAAAAAAATATTAAAAACTTTAAAAAAAAAATCTATGTTACAGAAAAATTGGTAGGTAGTACCAAATGCATTCATGTTCTTTTTCTATTCTAGTAATAGAAATTTTGTGCAAACACTAAATGCGTTATTTTACTCAAAAACTGTTATAAGGAATAGAAATTATAAAGAACTATTTCTGAAAAAAAAAAAATTGTTCCCGGGAGCAGAACTATTACTAAATGCTCCCTAAATTACCAACATAGACTAAGGATAAGGAGGAATACCATAATCTGCAAAGTGGATCCTTATGCATCTGAAGAGGATGGCAGAGTAAGGTTAGTTTCCAGGTGAATGACGCTAGAAACATTGAGTCATTGAGCATGTTAATTCAGATTAAGCTCGAGTTCAAGAGGATGTTATAGTCATTGAAATGGCTATCATTTCAGTTTACCTAGTCGTGTTGTGAAAGGAAGATGTCTTCGTAGGTGACAAAGGTATGGTGAACGACGAAAGTTTGCGTATATGGCAGTAACAGAAGCAAAATAGTAGTACACGTAAAGTGAAAACCAAAATTGAGTGATTGCGTGTTAATTAGAAATCATATCTAGGATCGTCGATGTGAATTCTAATCTAACATTGCAGATGCTTTCATTACTATGAGATAAGTTTTGCAATTTATTCATTTGCTTTCTCGAGTGCTAAATTGATGATTTTCGCACTCGAATGATTACCTCACATGTTAGGGAGATAAATTAAAATCAATTCAAGTTGTCTGCAAAATATTTTTTTAAAACAAAAATGAAAAGGTACCGAAATGGCGTTAGAGAAATCTAGCGTAATCAAATCCCCGAACTCATAATCTTTGGTTCGTAGGAGTAAAATAATTCTCTCGTTATTTTACTTAGATATCTAATCGACCTACCGTAAATCGATCAATGACGACTCCTAGGTAATAATCATTTGCATATTTGAACCTTAAGTCGCGAATTGATATTGGTATGGGCTTGGAAGAGTTCGAGCTAAATTTAAAGACTTAGTAGTCCATTAGCCTAAACTTAGGTAGTGCACCCGAAATTTAGGTCGCGACAATCATACTTGCAAAATGTAAAAGTTTAGGATTGAAATAGTAATTTTCTCTATTTTAAACTTTTCTTCAACATTTGATATGGTCATATTAGTTCAAGAATTAAATTGAACATTAAATAATACAACAACTCTAGAAAAGAGGGGGAAATGTAACAAGAACGTGCAAGAAAAAACAAATTGACAGTAGTTACGGAGACATTAGAAGAAACCCAACCATAACTTTTTCTGTCTAATGCCTTGTAGAGTTTATTTAATATTGACATTAAAGTTGCCAATCTTGATTAAATGTCTTATTATATTTGGCCAACCAAAAATGTAAAACATGGTTTTCTTCTGCCCACGACCAGTCTTTTTTCTTCTTCCTTTTTTGATAGGTAAAAGTTTTTGATTCTTGATACAGCTAGAGCAGCATCACTCGTTAATTTTACAACTAATTGAACTCCCAGTTGGTTTAGTATGCAGTAATAAATTAATTAAGGAGAGATTTTTTCAAAATAGTAGTACACGTAAAGCTCATGATTTAAGTAGCGTTCACATGCATCTGATCTCATCTAGTATTTACTAATACGAAGGGAAGCGGGTTTCTAATACTTCAACTACCATAACTCCTCGTTTTTTCCTCGGGCATGTCCTTAAAACTAACCGAGAGAATGAGTGGTGATGTCAAAGATTTGATGAACTAATTTCTCAAACTTGAAGCTAGGAAAAATCCACATGGTGGTTTGAGGATGACAATATTTTAACCATACTAAGATGTGTAAGACCGGTTCTTGATAGTATAATCAGCGATTATCTTATGCAGATCTTCTCATCTTGCTATGAGCAATTGATTTCAGACACATCCTATTTTAGGTACAGAGCAGGAAACAAATCTCATGGAGCTTGAACATTGTTGCAGAAGAAACTTCACCTGACACAATGAGCAGCATGAATATATCAAGCAACTATCCTTTTCAAAGTTGAAAAGGCATGAACTTTGCATTGCCTTCCTCATGAAAATGGAACTGAAGATGAGATGAGTTGTGCTTCATGCTTGAAGGCAAGTTTTCCTAAGGGGAAGTCCAGTTAGATCTCTAAATTTCTTTTGAATCTTCACTTCAATTATGTACCAAACACTCAGGGCGGCATTAATTTTAGTAATTTGCTGCGAGATTGTCTGGTGAGGCTTTGAATACATCTGTGCAGTTTGATGGTGGAGAATAGAATGGAGATCAAACAGATGAAAAGCAGAGTTTCTCACTAAAAGTCATGTTCCTCATTGCGCATACTCAACAGAAAGAAAATCAGACAAAACAGCATCCGGAAATATCAGCACCGGAAATATCAAGAACCTCTACATTTTCGGCTTCTCCAAGAGTTCCTTCTGAACTCTTTGAGATTTGGACAACGCCTCACTTTCAGTACTTGCAAGGAGGCCATTGTAATGCCAATTCTCTCTCCAGCTTTGGTAGTTCCATGAGATCCAAGGTCTGCAATGTACACTCTGCAGGCGCATGAGGTTTAAACAGCTCTTTCGAGCTTGGAACAGTATTCAATATTCAGTTGTTTCAGATTCTCGAGGCTCTCAGGCTTCATTTTCTGACCACAAATGGTCTCCAGCCTAGTCGCACCGGAAATATAGAGAACCTCTAGAATTTTCGGCTTCTTCAAGAGATTTTAATAAACTTGTAAGATTTGGACAGTCTCACTTCCAGTACTACGCTGATTCCGTCCAGCTTTGGTAATTCCATGAGATCCAAGGTCTGCAATTTACACTCTGCAGGGGCACGAGTAAATGGCTCTTTGATTTCATCACAAAGTTTGATCTGGAGGGTCTTGAGGTTCTTCGGCAGCTTCGACAGTTGAAATTGTCGCAAGCATTGGACAGTACTTTTATGTATAAGCTCCTAAGATCTGAGAGGACCTCTGTCTCAGACTGAAAATTATCACCGCATACAGATTGTAAGGAAAAAAGATTACACATAAAGAGAGGTCAGATTTCCCAAAACTCTGGCCTCTTCTTCTACATCTACTATACTGAGAAATTCTTTTTGCTCTCTAATATCTCTTTGTTTTGCCAGGATACAAATTCTAGAAAAAATGCGCATTTTTTACCAAAATATTGAATAGCGTTTTTTTTCTTTAAATAGACGATGCGATCATCACAACAAATCATAATTATGTAGAATCTAACAGGAACATGCATTTCATTTTCTTCTTTCATATAGGAATGGGCACAGCTTTTAGAGATTGAGCCTTTTGGACGGTTAATCCAAACTTTTCTTCCATGTTCATGTTCTTAGGGATAACACCATCTTCGAGCTTCCAATTGAATATGTTGATGAGCGAACCAAGCATCAAAGGCAACATTCTCGCGGCCAATGGCAACCCTGGACAAATCCGCCTGCCACCACCAAACGGTAGCAGCTCAAAGTTTCGTCCCCTAACATCAATATCAGATCCAAGAAATCTGTCGGGCGCGAACTTGTCTGGATCATCCCAAATGCTCGGATCTCGTCCTATCGCGAACACATTTAGCAAAACCTGTGCACCCTTTGGAATGGTGAAACCGCCTATAGGAAAATCTTCCCAGATTTTCGAGGAAGAAGGAGAGGAGCCGTTGGGTGCAACCGGAAAGTCTCTTTCAAGACAGCTTCTAAATAGGGTAAGCGAGAAATATCGGCTTCCTCGATCGTCTTGCCTTTGCCAATGACTTGATGGAGCTCAGCTTGGGTTCTTGATAGCTTTTCCGGGTTGCGAAGTAGTTCTGTCATTGCCCACTCCAGTGTGCTCGAAGTGGTTTCGCTACCGGCGGTGATTATGTCCTGCATGATCCACGTCACAAATCAAAGAGCTTTTTTCCAAGATATTATATCATAATTATCACAATTAGGGAAGCATTATAGAGGAGACAGTACCAGAAATAGATGCTTGACTAGGAGATGTCCAGGGTCTCATTTTTATCTTCAATTAAATCAAGGAGATAATCCAAAACATCGTTACACCTCACGCAACCCTTCTCTGTCCTCAGCTGCAACCTTCTCTGGATCACACCATCGAAAAAGTCGAACAACTTCTGGAAAAAGCGCCTCAAGGTGACGCTTCGAACCGTGCGGGTCGATCTTCTTGAGCATGGGAAAGTAATCTGCCAGGTTAGGCTTTCCAATCTCAAAAAAAATTTGCCACACGACCTCCTTCAGATCTCCAGCTGGATTCAAAGGTTCGATCATGTCCAAAGAGAAAAGCGTGTTTGATACGGCGTTAAGGCTGGTCCTGAAAGCCGCCTCACCGATATTCACCGCCTTGCCAGCGTCTGCACATTTCCTCACGAAGGCGACCAGCTCTTGAACTTTCTTGCTGCGAAGGTGTTGGTTCAAATCGAGTTTTTGGCTGGAGAAGATATGCAAGTTGTATACTTTCCTGAGGTTTCGGAAGAGAGGCGAAACGGGTAGCCAGGGCAAGCCTAGTTTGTCATGGTCATGGGCCGTGATGGAATTGGGAACCGTGCGATTCGAGAAGACAGCGTCGTGGGTCTTGAGGATCTCTTTGGCGAGCTTCGGCGAAGAGACCACTACCGTAGTCACGAAGCCGAGTTCCAGTTTGATGATGGGGCCGTAGGTGCGGGCGAGCTTGGCTAGGACTTGTGGGGAAGATCTCCGAGCTCGAGGAGGTTGCCGATGATCGGGAGAGGCCACGGACCGGGTGGGAGGTTGGAGGGGCCGAGCCCTTCGGCCCCTGTTGGCGACGAAGGAGAGAGCTTGGAACAAGCCCCAGAGGAGGTACAGACACAGAATCAGAACCAAGCAATCCATATCTCTTTCTGAATCCACAACTACAAGAAGTGCGACCACTTGCTTTGTATTTATTACGACTTTTAGGTAATTGAAATTGGCTTGCTGCATTCATCTCTCAAGCTCTCAAAATTCCATGTCATCGTGGGGCCATGCAGTGAGACTTTTCCAATACTAACACTAAAGAAAGGAGAGAGAGAGAGAGGGGGCCATGCAGTGAGACTTTTTCAATACTAACACTAAAGAAAGGAGAGAGAGAGAGAGAGAGAGAGAGAGAGAGAGGAGGGAGACGGTCTGCAGAGGAGGGCAGAGGAGAGCAAAGCGTTAGAGTGTGCAGAGAGGTGGGCTCGGTCTACAAGAGAGAGAGAGAGGTAGGGGAAGACGCAAATTGAATCGCTGACCCCATTTACACATGAGCTCGATGTGTCGATTTTTCTATCATTTTACACTTCGCCTAGTGTAAAATCCATCCAATATTTTCGAGAGAAAACAAAACGACTTGTTGTCCCACGTGTTTGGTCATATGAACTTGCACTAGGGCGACAGCAGATGTCACCATCTTGCATAAATTTCCACACCAAGACAAGCCCTCATGATGCATCCAACCGAGACGATGGGATAATAACCACATTAGTCTGGACTTGGACAAGTCCCTAAACTATCGCGTTTATCAGAGTCAACCCCAAACGTAAAATGGGATAACGATAAACCGCCGGGGGTAAATTAACCAAATAGGGAAATTCCCCCGGGCCTGATCCTCGCAATGAGGCCACCTGGCATGCAGTCATCATGATGTAGGGTCCAGGATGCCTTACAAGGAAATGAAGGCACGGTCTGCAGAGGAGACCAGAGGAGACCAGAGCGTCAGAGTGTGCAAAGAGGTGGGCTAGGTCTACAGGAGAGAGCAAAGGTGGGGGAAGACGCAAATTGAATCGCTGACCCCATTTACACATGAGCTCGACGTGTCGATTTTTCTATCATTTTACACTTCGCCTAGTGTAAAATCCATCCAATATTTTCGAGAGAAAACAAAACGACATGTCGTCCCACGAGTTTGGTCATATGAACTTGCACTAGGGCGACAGCAGATGTCACCATCTTGCATAAATTTCCAGACCAAGACAAGCCCTCATGATGCATCGAACCGAGACGATGGGATAATAACCACATTAGTATGGACCTGGACAAGTCCCTAAACTATCGCGTTTATCGGAGTCAACCCCAAACGTAAAATGGGATAACGATAAACAGGCGGGGGTAAATTAACCAAATAGGGAAATTCCCCCGGGCCTGATCCTCGCGATGAGGCCGCCTGGCATGCAGCCATCATGATGTAGGGTCCAGGATGCCTTACAAGGAAATGAAGGCACGGTCTGCAGAGGAGAGCAGAGGAGACCAGAGCGTCAGAGTGTGCAAAGAGGTGGGCTAGGCTCTGTGGAGAGAACAAAGGTGGGGGAAGACGCAAATTGAATCGGTGGCCCCATTTACACGTGAGCTCGACGTGTCGATTTTTCTATGATTTTACACTTCGCCTACTGTAAAATCCATCCAATATTTTCGAGAGAAAACAAAACGACTTGTCGTCCCACGTGTTTGGTCATATGAACTTGCACTAGGGCGACAGCAGATGTCACCATCTTGCATAAATTTCCAGACCATGACAAGCCCTCATGATGCATCCAACCGAGACGATGGGATAATAACCACATTAGTCTGGACCCGACAAGTCCCTAAACTATCACGTTTATCGAGTCAACCCCAAACGTAAAATGGGATAACGATAAACCGCCGTGGGTAAATTAACCAAATAGGGAAATTCCCCCGGGCCTGATCCTCGCGATGAGGCCGCCTGGCATGCAGTCATCATGATGTAGGGTCCAGGATGCCTTACAAGGAAATGAAGGCACGGTCTGCAGGGGAGACCAGAGCGTCAGAGTGTGCAAAGAGGTGGGCTAGGTCTACAGGAGAGAGCAAAGGTGGGGGAAGACGCAAATTGAATCGCTGACCCCATTTACACATGAGCTCGACGTGTCGATTTTTCTATCATTTTACACTTCGCCTAGTGTAAAATCCATCCAATATTTTCGAGAGAAAACAAAACGACCTGTTGTCCCACGTGTTTGGTCATATGAACTTGCACTAGGGCGACAGCAGATGTCACCATCTTGCATAAATTTCCACACCAAGACAAGCCCTCATGATGCATCGAACCGAGACGATGGGATAATAACCACATTAGTATGGACCTGGACAAGTCCCTAAACTATCGCGTTTATCGGAGTCAACCCCAAACGTAAAATGGGATAACGATAAACCGCCGGGGAGTAAATTAACCAAATAGGAAATTCCCGGGCCTGATCCTCGCGATGAGGCCGCCTGGCATGAAGCCATCATGATGTAGGGTCCAGGATGCCTTACAAGGAAATGAAGGCACGGTCTGCAGAGGAGAGCAGAGGAGACCAGAGCGTCAGAGTGTGCAAAGAGGTGGGCTAGGTCTACGGAGAGCAAAGGTGGGGAAGACGCAAATTGAATCGCTGGCCCCATTTACACATGAGCTCGACGTGTCGATTTTTCTATCATTTTACACTTCGCCTAGTGTAAAATCCATCCAATATTTTCGAGAGAAAACAAAACGACTTGTCGTCTCACGTGTTTGGTCATATGAACTTGCACTAGGGCGACAGCAGATGTCACCATCTTGCATAAATTTCCAGACCAAGACAAGCCCTCATGATGCATCGAACCGAGACGATGGGATAATAACCACATTAGTATGGACCTGGACAAGTCCCTAAACTATCGCGTTTATCGGAGTCAACCCCAAACGTAAAATGGGATAACGATAAACCGTCGGGGGTAAATTAACCAAATAGGGAAATTCCCCCGGGCCTGATCCTCGCGATGAGGCCGCCTGGCATGCAGTCATCATGATGTAAGGTCCAGGATGCCTTACAAGGAAATGAAGGCACGGTCTGCAGAGGAGAGCAGAGGGAGACCAGAGCGTCAGAGTGTGCAAAGAGGTGGGCTAGGTCTACAGGAGAGAGCAAAGGTGGGGGAAGACGCAAATTGAATCGCTGACCCCATTTACACATGAGCTCGACGTGTCGATTTTTCTATGATTTTACATTTCGCCTAGTGTAAAATCCATCCAATATTTTCGAGAGAAAACAAAACGACTTGTCATCCCACGTGTTTGGTCATATGAACTTGAACTAGGGCGACAGCAGATGTCACCATCTTGCATAAATTTCCAGGCCAAGACAAGCCCTCATGATGCATCCAACCGAGACGATGGGATAATAACCACATTAGTCACTAAATTATCTCATCACAGTCAATTATGTCCCAAATTTTGCAATTTCGTCAACACAGAGACCTTTGCAGTCGAAAATTACTATTTGCATCTAATCATCCTCGATAGTCCTATGTGTTGCGCCTAACATAAACAATTTTACTCGAAACGACGTCTAGTGTAGACCATCACATCAACGATTTTCCAATGGCAATTGATTGGAAGAACTTTCGTTGGAATTTCAACAAATTAGAGACTACACTTGCAACATCTAAAAGTTTAAGATTGAATTAACATCTATATATTAGATTTGAAACTGAATTGTTAAGTTTTCCTTGTCTACCCACATCAATTGAGTGTGTGCATTAAATGGAAGAAAGACCGTTATGTGAGCTTTCAATTTATTTAATGAGATAATAAAACGGGTGGTGTCTCTGAACTTTTTTTAATATTCAATACGGTCACACTAGCTAACGGTGTTACATTTTAACGAAGGGGGTACATCGAGTGAATTTTTGAAAGTTGAAAGAGTAAGTTGAACAACGGGTAATGCAACAACACCAGAAAAAAAGGGGGGCAATGCAACAATAACGGGCAAGAAAAGACAAATTTATCAGTAGTAATGGAGAAGGAACCCAATCGGCGGTCATCGGCAGAATTACAGCTGCCAATCTTCGTATAATTGCCCAAACAAAAATGTATAACATGGTTTTGTTCCGCCGATGACGGTCATTTGCTTCTTTATTTTTTGATAGGTCAAAAGTTTTTGATGATTCATACAGCAAGAGTTTCCCTCGTTAAGTTGGCAACTAATAGAACTTCTAGTTGGTTTAGTATACAGTAAATGTAATAAATTAATTAAGGAGAGATTCTTTCAAAATAGTAGTACTCCTAAGGCTTAAGCTGATTTGCATAGCGTTCACATGCGTTGTTTTTTTGGTCAATAGTAGATGTTGCATTCATTCATAAAGATAAACAATTCTTACAAGACAACGATGGATAAAATTCTGAACATAGAATTTCCGAGAGGGAGAAAGGAGAGAAGTTCACCCAATTTGTAGGAATTTTTTTGCCTTGGTGTGTTCTAGCAAGCCAATCCGCCGCTCGGTTTGCTTGTTGTGGACAATAGACTACCCGTACTGATTTGCAAAGGGCTAAGGGCACGTTTGGCAACGATTCTATTCCCGGGAACTGATTCTGACAAGAAATAATTATTTTTGATTCTGTTCCCAGGAACTGATTATGAGTAAAAGAATGTGTTTGGTAACTGTCTAAAATTTCTGATTCTGGAATATAATTGTGTTTGATAACGTGTTCATTGATTCTGTTCCAAATTATTATTATTTTTTATTTTTAAATATTTTTTTCTACTTTTTACTTTTTTTTTAACCTTTATTTTTCCTTTTTTGCTTTTCTTTTTTCATTTTTTCTTTTCTTTTTTTTCCCTTTTCTCCTATTTTTCTTCTTCTTCTTCTTGTGGCCGGTCACCGGGATCGGCGACCAGCCGAACGAGGGCCGGCGACCTCACTAGAGCGTCATCGGCCCTCGGCAAGGCTGGCCCCTCGCCGGCCAAGCCTCGTCGGGCAGCCGGGTGAGGCTCGCCCAGCCCACCGAGGCTCGGCCTCCCATTTGGCGAGGCCGAGCGTCGCCGGTGGACGCGGCGGGCCTCGCCGGCCGGGCGAGGCTTGCCGGGCCGGGTGAGGCCCGCCCGCCACCGGTCGGGCTAGGCGAGCCCAGCCGGTGGCTAGGTAGGCCTCACCTCGCCGGTGGATAGGCGGGCCTCGCCCAGCCCCGCCGAGGCTCGCCGTGGCCGGGCGAGCCTCCGCGAGCTCGCCGACGGGCGACCGGCGGCGGGTGGTGGCAGGCGACGGCAGGCGACAACGGGGATGGCGGAAGGAAAGAAGAAGAGTTTTATTGTGTTGATTAATTTTTTGATTCTCGGACGCAGAATCAACTTTTTTTTTTATTCTCAAATCTACTCCCAAACTGATTTTAGGAACAAAATTTTACCAAACGCGATTCTCGTCACAAACTGATTTTGGGAACAAAAAATCAGAATCAGTCACTGTTTGGCATGTTGCCATGCCAAACAGGGCCTAACTCTTCTTTACACTTCTCCATAATTTCCTTCAAGTCCCATGGTGATTCAGCCCGGCCCATAATAAAGTCAACCAATCTCAAACAATCACTTTCACACACCCAAGAACCCCTTTGACCGTGCTCTCTCCCCACGTGCCGTTTTTCACTTTCCCTTAAGTATGAAATCCCGTGGAGCAAAGAAAGGGCTTCTGCTTGCTGAGAAGAGGATGCCCGAGCTTCTATGGCGAAACCCTCGACCACCAAGCCCGTTGAATCTCGCACGATCCCAGCAATTGAACAGAGGAATTCGCCCGAAATCCATGAAGCATCTACGTTGATCTTCAACTCGTCTCTGTCCGGCGTCTCCCACCGAATGGGTAAACTTCGATTTGTGGGTTTTGGCCCTTTTAGATTTTGCCATCTGCTGAAATTTTTTTGCTGTT
This sequence comes from Eucalyptus globulus, assembly GCA_014182545.1. Lineage (NCBI taxonomy): Eukaryota > Viridiplantae > Streptophyta > Magnoliopsida > Myrtales > Myrtaceae > Eucalyptus > Eucalyptus globulus. Next base: position 47,031,326 of record CM024721.1, read on the forward strand.
CTTGTGTTAGATCCACAAGATCGATCGGTTGTGGAGGCTTTGCTCTGAAAATGAGGTTGTTGTGGGACTTTCATATGTTCCATAGCACAGCCGCGATGAGTTCTTTTTCAGGTGAACCTTCCCTACATTCGAATGTCTCCGTTAGCCATTGATCGAATCTCTTGATGTTGCTTGGGTTGCTAATGATGTTAATGCGTAGGTCTGCCCATATTTTTTTTGTCCACTTAGATGTTCTGTTGTTTCCATGTGTGTGAAGCAAAACAAGCAGAAGGGATCGGGTAGCATTTTCCTTTTATACATATTCTCCCTTGTTGGTATGGCGTTTTGACATAGACTCCATAGGAACATTCTCAGTTTCAAGGGTATAGCTAGACTCCATATTTTAGTCCACAGGGTTCTTTGAGGTATGAAAGAACAGGACGCCTTGTTTGGGTCTGTTCTTGTAGTGTTAGAATAGGCTCTGTTATACCCGCTCTTCACACAAGATATATCCCTAACTTGTTTCCTGTCCATACTAGGCAATCCTTCTTTGGATTCGGACTCAAATTTATTGCGAGTATCTCATTGGCAATTTGTTTTCTTCAAAAAGGTTAAGAATCAGATTTTCCTTCCAAACCCTCAAGTCTTGATAAGTTCTGTCACCATAACAGGTTCATGTCGGTTGGCTGAACCTCCAATCACTCCAGACTTTAACCATCTGTCTTCCCGTATTATAATGGATTTACCATCCCCCACTGACCATTTAACCTCTGATTCTATGGCTTCTCTTCCTGTTCAAATGCTTTGTCATCCCCAAGACAGTCGCTGCCCCTTTCTTGCCTTCCATAAGTCACCATTTGGAAAGTAGATACCTTCTAATATTTTGCTCCACAAAGCTGAAGGAGAGTTGGATAATCACCAAGCTTGCTTTCCGAGCATTGCTCTATGTCGCAACCAAATTTTCGGGTGTGAACCACTTAAAATTAGCTTAAGGGATTGTTAAGTCTAGACTTAACTCGGGCTCTCCCAAGCCCATACCAATTCGCAACTTAAGTTCAAACTTCTTAACATGTAGATATATTTTATTTATGAGTCGCCATTAATCTATTTTTTGGTGAGTCGATTAGAAACCCAAGTAAAGTAATATGAGTTTTACTTTACTCCTACGAACTAGAGACTAAGGGTACAGAAACTTGGTTACACTAGATTTCTCTAATGCCATTTCGGTACCATTCTTTTATTTTCAAAAATGCTTTTGCAGGCAGTTTAAATTGATTTTAAATTGATTTTCCTAACATGTGATGCGATCATGCGTGTGCACAATCCACCAATTTAACACCCAAGTAAAGCAATAAATAAATTGCGGGACTTACCTCATAGCAACGAAAGCACCTGCGTTGTTAGATCAGAATTCACATCAACGGTCATAAATATGATTTCTAATTAACACGTAATTTCTTTTTTTTTCACTTATTTAATGAAAATCATGTAATATGCAATGCAATATAACTAAATAACCTAATTCTAATCACATGCAATTTCTAATTAAATGGACCTAATAACAATCTCTAAATGACGTGCATTTCATGGGCCTAATTCTATATTATGTGCACATGATTTTTCTATTCTAAATAAAAAAATGCAATCTATCCTAGAAATTGCAACTAATTTATCCTAAGACAAATTTCATTTTTCCATGAAGTTCGAAATTAAGGAAAATGCAAAACATAACTATCTAGATTAATATTCTATCCAGCTTATATTAAGGATCGATCGACTAAATCCTAATTTAAACTAAGATATTATCTTAACCTAGCAAGCTCTAACCTAAGATGCAAAAATCAATCTAAACTTAAAATAAAACATGCAATTTATTCTAATATGCTATGACGTGCCAAGGATGCCCTAATTCTAATTTTTTTCTTTTTTTCTTTTATGAAATTCGAAATTAAAATTAAACATGCAATTCAAATAAAAACTAACATCCTAAATGAATGCACATTTTTTTGGATTTTTGTTTAAAAAGTCGAAATAAAATCCCTATTCTAATTATGCAAGATAACAGGAAATATTTTAAAACAAACATAATCCCAATTTAAATATTTTTGGATTTTTTTTTCTTTTTACGAAAATAAAATCGACTTAACCAACACGATGGCAAATCAGACGGGATAGGATTGATATCCGTAAATTGGCGAACCATATCTCGCGCATGAGATCGGGTTAACCAATTTTAAAATTAAAATCACGAATCGAATCTCGAGCGTGAGATCGGATTGTCGATTTTTGCAAAGGATTGCGAGTCGGATTTCGGGCGCGAAAATCGGATTGTCAATACCTAATTTGAGAGCTCCTCCAGTTATGAATATCACGCTAGGGATTTCAATCATGTGCATCAACAAATATATCAAATAAGGAAACGGAATTTTCGGAAATCAAAATAGACAAAACTTTTACCTATTCCGAATATTTGCTCCCAAATTCTGATCCTCGAACGGCTACGGCTACTCGCGACGTGATATGGTAATGCTCGGCGAGGCTCACAGCTCGGAGTTGGATGTCGGGACTGGATTTTGGTGGTGTTGCGGCTTGAATGGACAGCAATTCGTCGTTGGGCGTGGCACGGATCAAAGCAGCAACGGGTCGTCACGGGATCAAGGTCAACTCTTCATTGGCATGCACGCAGTAGGACCAGGAGCGTCGAGGCTTCGCTTGGATGCAGGGATTGCCCCGGCTTGGTCAGCAAAACAACTACTTGGTTGGGAGTGACTGGAGAAAGAAAAAAAAAATCTCTTTGTGCGTATCCCTGGACGCACCAGTCAAACCCTGCAGAGAAGTGCTCCCTTTTGACTTCTCTTCCTCCAACGAGTGCTCCCCCCTCGCGTTCTTCTTTTCTCTGGAGTTCTCTAATTCAGATCACGTGGCTATGGGTTTTCCTGACTTGGTATTCTCGACCTTGGCTGACAGGTTGTGATAATGGGACAAACTAGCAACGGGAGGCAGCAGCAAAGACACGTCACGGCTGTCGGTGGCGCACGGCGAGGGACTAGGAGACAATGCGAAGCTGCGACTGGCTTCGATAAAGAGGGCCTCGACCATCTCTGCTGTTCACTCTTTCGTTCGTGTATTCTCGATGTGCGCTCCCAAATCCTGAGTTGCTGACTCTCATCGTGGAGAACATGGGTTCTTTTTTATTTTTTTTGGGCCATGTGTTTCTTTTGTGTGGCCCTCCTCTCCAAACCCTATGCATTTAATCTATTTATAGACCACGGTTAGGATTTTAATTTTTCCAAATCCGTATCCACGAAAATTCCTTTTTCCAAATGCAATATTTGTTTTTGATACGATTTAGGATTGCAAGAGGATTCTTCTAAAATTTGAAATCTCGCATAAATAAATCCGTAAAATCTTTCCAAGAATACGAGCTTGGGCCGATTTACTCTATTCATGGGTTTAGTCCAATTCACCAAATAAAAGTTCTGAACCATCAATTTGAATCCATTTGTCACCGGCCCAATGTAAATGCAAATTAAAATAAATGCACCTAAAACTATATACTATGTAATTAATTAATTAACTAATATTTTTTAGAGTTAAAATTAATCCCTAATTTTTTAATACAATAAACGATTAAACGGTTCGCTAAAATTTAGGTGTCAATACTCTGTTAAAGTTGATCAGATCTTTGAATCCCATACCTCCCTCATATTTTCTGGTTTTTAAGAGTTCTCATTTTTTCCAATGCAAACCTCTTTTTGAATCACTTTTCTGCCACCAAAATGAAGCAATTCTTCTTTCTATAGCTTTACATATAGAGAGAGGAAGTTTAAAGATTGGCATTGCATAAGTAGGAAGGGCTTGTACAACGCTCTTAATCAGAATTTCTTTGCCTGCTTTGGTCAATAACTTTTCTTTCCATCCCTCTAGCTTCAAGTTTACTCTTGCTAAGATTCAAGCGAACATCTCTTTCTTTGAATGACCCCATTCTGTTGGAATGCCGAGATATTTCCCTGTTTTGTCTATTATTGGGACTCTGAGCTTGTGTGCTAGATTTCTTTTCAGAGATATAGGGTTGTTACTGCTGAAAAATACCCATGATTTGTTTAAATTAATAGCTTGGCCCGTTGCATAACAGTATTGATTAAGAATATTTGCTAAGTTTTGGCATTCTACAATAGTCCAATCCAGAAAGAATATAGCATCATCGGCAAAAAGTAAATGAGTCAATGTAGGGCAGAACCTGTTGAGTGTTAATACCCTTGATGCTTCCCACTTCAATAGCTTTGTTCATCAACCAGGTCAAAACGTTTGCTATTAAGATGAATGAGTATGGAGAAAGAGGATCTCCTTGTTTAAGTCCTCTCGAAGGGGTAAAATATTGAGTCGGTTCCCCGTTGATCTTCATACTTAAGGACACCGTCGAAACACATTGCATAATTAAAGATACACACCTCTCACAGAAACCCATTTTCAGCATACAATCCCTTAAAAAATCCCATTCAATTTTGTCATAAGCTTTCTGCATATCCAGTTTCAAGATCGCCTGAAATTTTTCCTTCCTTTTTGTAATTCTCAGCTGATGTAATACTTCCTGAACGATTAATATATTATCCTGGATTTGTCTACTTTGTACAAAAGGCACTATGTTCAGGCTCTATAATCTTTGGAAGGCAAATCTTTAATCTATTGGCCATGACTTTTGAAATGATTTTGTAGCTGAAATTGCACAAACTAATAGGTTTGAATTGGCCTATGTTTTCTGGATTTTTTACTTTTGGTATCAAGAATATGTGCATTTTGTTGAGAAGAGGATCAAGGGTACCTGTTTCGAAAAATTTCTGCACTAATTGGAGCAAATCCAACTTTATGTCCTCCATGATTGTTGGTAAAAGAGGCCATTAAGTCCATTAGGTCCGAGGGCTTTTAGTGACCCAATTTGAAAAACACTTCTTTTACCTCTTCCATAGTAATATTGGCCATCAGATTTTCATTTATGTCCTCTCTTACTAGGCTAGGACACTAATTTAGAATTGGTTGATAGTTCCTGTGATCCTCTGATTGGTATAGGTTCCTATAGAAGGACCCTAGGTGTTCTTTGAGTGCAGAGGGATCCCTACACCAACTTTGATCTTCCATTTGCAGCATAGTGATCATGTTTCTCTGTCTTCTCTACACCGTAGTTGCATGGAAGAACTTGTGTTTCTATTACCCCATTGCAGCCATTTAATGCGTGATCTCATACTCCATAATTTTTCTTCTTGTTTCAACAACTGTTCTATCTGGTTGACAATGTTTTGGCCATCCTTCTTGCTGGAATTTTGGGAATTCTTGTTGCTTAGCTCTGTTAATGCCTTGTTGAGCTCCCTAATACGACATGGTGCATTGGCAAACTTCTCTTTGCTCCACTTAGCAAGCGCTTTTGACGTTTCATTGATTTTCTCTAAGAAACTTGTCTGACTTAGTGGTATTTTGTTCATATTTGCTTGATGATCTCTCCATACTCTTCATTTTATGTCCAATATGCTTCGAGCTTAAAATCTCTCTTCATTTTCTTACTTTCAGGATGCAACACAAGGAGAAGAGGGCTATAGTCTGAGCCAATTGCTAGAAGGAGGAGAGGGCTATAGTCTGAGCCAATTGCTAGAAAGGCTTGTACTTCAACATTATGAAAGGTAATTCTCCAGTCCATAGTACACATTCAATCAGGACTCCTATGCTTATATAAGAATTTTAATATGGCGTTCTAGTTAATTGAGCTTAGTTGTTACTCATACTTTCATGCTGTCTGAGATATAAAATGTACTGACTTTCATGGTGGATCTGAAACGAGGTAAGTCTCATTGATTATATGATTATGTGATTAGGACACTTCTAGGCGTATTTCCCTCATAATCAGGGTTTAGAATGTGAACTCATTGAGATTTATATCTCACCCCGTAATGGATTAAATTTTCAAGATCGTCGAGTGGAGTACCCAGAGCTGAGAGGAGATGATCAGAAGTGTAAATCAGTTAGGGATGCTTCTTTTTGGAAAGCTAGTGTTTGTAGTCTTTTGATCATAGACCTTGTACATGACTCTATGTGAATATAAAAGCATGTTTCGTTTTGTGTGAATCTGTTGTCCTGCTTTTCTATCCCAAGATGATTACTATTAGGAGATTTATTTTTGCTTCCGCATGTGCAATAAAAAGAAATGGTCGGCAACTCGTCTTAGGAAGTCGCAAAATTTTATCGACCAGAAAGGGATCGGCACAAGCTTGAGGATCGGGGCGTGACAACCGGCGACCTTGCCGGAGCATCGCCGGCCCCCAGCAAGGCTCGGCCTCACCTTGGCTGGGCGAGCTTGAGTTCACCCAGATCCCTCGAGCTCACCTAGATCCGGCGAGGCCGAGCTCGTCAAGCCATCGCCGAGTTGATGTTGCCCAGTGGTGGCCCGATGAGGCCAAGCCTTGCCGGTGGCTAGGCAAGGTCGGCCTTGCCAAATTTGGGCGAGCTCGCCCCCAACTAAGGCCAGGCCAAGCCTCGTTATGGCTAGGCGAGGCCAACGACCATCCAAAAGGAAGAAAAAAAAAAGTAAAAAGGAAAATAAAATAAAAAAATACTAAATAATTAAAATAAACAAAAAAGTTATATAAGTTTACCAAACGTGTTTCTGTTATTTTTTCTATTCCAGAACATAAATTTTGTGCAGTTACAAACGTGTCCTTATGTTCAAAAATTGTTCCCAAAAATAGAAATAATTTTTCCTATTTCTATTCCCGAGAACAATTTTTGAACAGAAACGTTATCAAACACGCCATAAATCTCCAAAAGTGAGAATGCAAAACAGTGAATGTTTTGGCTAAACAACATTTAATGGACGAAACCGGTGTCCAGCAAGCTACTTTGACAATTGTACATATTTGTTCACAAGTCATATGCTTCAAGATCGACTCGTTCCCAACGAAAAATTCATCAGGGACAAGAACTGGGGCATGCTGATGCGTGTTGCGAATGCACAAGGGTAAAGTGGACAAAATAAGCTGTAAGGAGCAAATCAATATAGATGACAGACATCAATTGAATGTATTTTTCCCATGAAAGTAAGAGGAGAAAGATTATGAAGTAGCAACTACAGGTTGAAAATGGGCAGGTCGGGTCTGTTTCGTATTCATATAGTTTTAAAGTCGGTTACATTAGATTCTGCTTTCTAGAAGACGAGCCCGGTTCTGGTTTGGCTCTCAACTCATCTCATAATTCAGTTCCTTCGGACACAAGTCGGGAACTACTGGGGGTTTAGTCGGGTCAGAGTCGAATGCTTCAAGATGTCTAGCATCTTTTATACCATTTGGTGTCGTGTTCCATCAAGTCTAATTCTTTCATACAATTTCAATGGAATGTACATGCGCTATATCGGAGACGCGACCGCATCGGAAGCGAAATGCACGGGGGGACCGGGGAAATGTGGCAGCTTAAGATCGGTGAATGCCGACTCCAAACTCTTCAAGATCCACATGCATCGTTCCAAACGCGACCGCATCAGTCAAGATGCAGCGCGTCGCCACGCATCGATCATACACTCAAGAAACAAGAAACACTGCATCGACCCAGAAGCCCAGAAGACAAGAACAACAGAATGAAAAGCTCATCCAGCCAGATCAACACACGTTGTAAGACCAAAACAAGAAGAAACGAAGAGAAAGGCGAACCTCTGAAAGCTTTTCCGGGGCCGAGACCGCAGAAAGCAGAACGTGGCAGCTCTCAAAAGCTCTCTCCCGCTTCTTCTTCTTCTCTCTTCTTCTTCTTCTTCGCTCAGTCGCTGCTGCTACTCATACTCCCCTGCCCGGAGTCAACGCACGTCGGTGTTCTCTGGTCTTCGTCTTCGTCTTCGCCTTTTCTCTCTTGTCCTTTTCCTAAATCAATTCACATTACAAATTTATCCATATTAAATTATGCGTGATAATTAACTGATATACTGATTTGAAATTTTACTTATGTAAATGTACCGGTTTGATATTAATTTAATTTAATGAAAATTAACTAAAAATAAATTTGTCACAAATATATTAATTTAAAGCGTTTTATAGTCAAAAAATTAATTTGAAGTAAATTTGTACTTATTTAGAAGTTTTGATGATGAAAAAATTAGTTAAGTATAAATTTATTATAAATGTACAAATTTGAAATTTTTCATAATATTCTAAAAAAAATAATCTAAAAGAGGAAAAAGTGAAATGTACGTATTGCCATATATTTAGAAAAGAGTACATGAATTCGCTTTATTATATTATTATTTGAGGTACATATATTAATTGACATATGCATCGTCAAAAAGAGATATTCGGGCAATTTTCATCAAAAGAAATTATCTTAAATTTTTTTAATTATTTCTAACATCCCAAAGGATAAAGAAAATTTGCACACGAGGACCCGCAACGACAAATTATCACGCGCTCTTGCCTTTGTCGTTTGAATCTTGCAGGCATGGTCTAATCATGAAACTTCTTTTTACTTATTTCTATCATCCGCTCGACGAAAAGTGAATAATTTAAAAATTAATTTTTGAAAAATGATCATTTATATAATTTGAAATAATTAGTTAATTTAAAAAAAAAAATCATCATTGACGATAATTTATATCTAAACATTTTCATCATTTTCGTGGAAATAAAATCATTTTCATTTTATTCATTTTCATGAGTAATACAAAAGACCATTTTTAGGAAAAAAAATTCAAATTATTCAGTTTTTGTGGAACAAATATACCCTAAAATTAGTTTATATATTCTGTGATGTTTTACTCGTATTAAAAATCCTAATGAGAGTCTATTGATTGATGCTATTAGACTTTGAAATGGGTTGAATTTGCCCGTATCCAATTAATTATAAACATATCGTATGAATGCCAATTATCAATGTAGTCCTAAACTTTTGTACGAAATTTCCATATAATATTTCTCACCAACTGCAGTTGGAAATTGCTTTACATAGCATCCAGTCATCCTCGATCCTCATACAACTCCACTCGAAAACCATATCCTAAGGGATTACTACATCGGCGATTTCTAATGACAATTGGTTGGAAAGATAATATTGGAATTTTACACAAAGATTTTGGATCATACTTGGAAGATGTAAAAGTTTAGGATTGAAATGATAATTTTCTCTGTATTAAAATTTTCTTCAACATTTGATATGGTCATATTAGTTCAAGAATTAAATTGAACATTAGATAATACAACAACTCTAAAAAAAAAAGGGGGAAATGTAACAAGAACGTGCAAGAAAAGACAAATTTGCAGTAGTTACGGAGGCATTAGAAGGAACCCAACCATAACTTTTTCTGTCTAATGCCTTGTAGAGTTTATTTAATATTGACATTAAAGTTGCCAATCTTGATTAAATATCTTATTATATTTGGCCAACCAAAAATGTAAAACATGGTTTTCTTCTGCCCACGACCAGCCTTTTTTTGATTCTTCCTTGACAACTAATCGAACTCCCAGTTGGTTTAGTATGCAGTAATAAATTAATTAAGCAGAGATTTTTTCAAAATAGTAGTACCCGTAAAGCTCATGATTTAAGTAGCGTTCACATGCATCTGATCTCATCTAGTATTTACTAATACAAAGGGAAGCGGGTCTCTATACTTCAACTACCATAACTCCTCGTTTTTTCCTCGGGCGTGTCCTTAAAACTAACCGAGAGAATAAGTGGTGATGTCAAAGATTTGATGAACTAATTTCTCAAACTTGAAGCTAGGAAAAATCCACATGGTGGTTTGAGGATGACAATATTTTAACCATACTAAGATGTGTAAGACCGGTTCTTGATAGTATAATCAGCGATTATCTTATGCAGATCTTCTCATCTTGCTATGAGCAATTGATTTCAGACACATCCTATTTTAGGTACAGAGCAGGAAACAAATCTCATGGAGCTTGAACATTGTTGCAGAAGAAACTTCACCTGACACAATGAGCAGCATGAATATATCAAGCAACTATCCTTTTCAAAGTTGAAAAGGCATGAACTTTGCATTGCTTTCCTCATGAAAATGGAACTGAAGATGAGATGAGTTGTGCTTCATGCTTGAAGGCAAGTTTTCCTAAGGGGAAGTCCAGTTAGATCTCTAAATTTCTTTTGAATCTTCACTTCAATTATGTACCAAACACTCAGGGCGGCATTAATTTTAGTAATTTGCTGCGAGATTGTCTGGTGAGGCTTTGAATACATCTGTGCAGTTTGATGGTGGAGAATAGAATGGAGATCAAACAGATGAAAAGCAGAGTTTCTCACTAAAAGTCATGTTCCTCATTGCGCATACTCAACAGAAAGAAAATCAGACAAAACAGCATCCGGAAATATCAGCACCGGAAATATCAAGAACCTCTACATTTTCGGCTTCTCCAAGAGTTCCTTCTGAACTCTTTGAGATTTGGACAACGCCTCACTTTCAGTACTTGCAAGGAGGCCATTGTAATGCCAATTCTCTCTCCAGCTTTGGTAGTTCCATGAGATCCAAGGTCTGCAATGTACACTCTGCAGGCGCATGAGGTTTAAACAGCTCTTTCGAGCTTGGAACAGTATTCAATATTCAGTTGTTTCAGATTCTCGAGGCTCTCAGGCTTCATTTTCTGACCACAAATGGTCTCCAGCCTAGTCGCACCGGAAATATAGAGAACCTCTAGAATTTTCGGCTTCTTCAAGAGATTTTAATAAACTTGTAAGATTTGGACAGTCTCACTTCCAGTACTACGCTGATTCCGTCCAGCTTTGGTAATTCCATGAGATCCAAGGTCTGCAATTTACACTCTGCAGGGGCACGAGTAAATGGCTCTTTGATTTCATCACAAAGTTTGATCTGGAGGGTCTTGAGGTTCTTCGGCAGCTTCGACAGTTGAAATTGTCGCAAGCATTGGACAGTACTTTTATGTATAAGCTCCTAAGTTCTGAGAGGACCTCTGTCTCAGACTGAAAGTTATCACCGCATACAGATTGTAAGGAAAAAAGATTACACATAAAGAGAGGTCAGATTTCCCAAAACTCTGGCCTCTTCTTCTACATCTACTATACTGAGAAATTCTTTTTGCTCTCTAATATCTCTTTGTTTTGCCAGGATACAAATTCTAGAAAAAATACGCATTTTTTACCAAAATATTGAATAGCGCTTTTTTTTCTGTAAATATACGATGCGATTATCACAACAAATCATAATTATGTAGAATCTAACAGGAACATGCATTTCATTTTCTTCTTTCATATAGGAATGGGCACAGCTTTTAGAGATTGAGCCTTTTGGACGGTTAATCCAAACTTTTCTTCCATGTTCATGTTCTTAGGGATAACACCATCTTCGAGCTTCCAATTGAATATGTTGATGAGCGAACCAAGCATCAAAGGCAACATTCTCGCGGCCAATGGCAACCCTGGACAAATCCGCCTGCCACCACCAAACGGTAGCAGCTCAAAGTTTCGTCCCCTAACATCAATATCAGATCCAAGAAATCTGTCGGGCACGAACTTGTCTGGATCATCCCAAATGCTCGGATCTCGTCCTATCGCGAACACATTTAGCAAAACCTGTGCACCCTTTGGAATGGTGAAACCGCCTATAGGAAAATCTTCCCCAGATTTTCGAGGAAGAAGGAGAGGAGCCGTTGGGTGCAACCGGAAAGTCTCTTTCAAGACAGCTTCTAAATAGGGTAAGCGAGAAATATCGGCTTCCTCGATCGTCTTGCCTTTGCCAATGACTTGATGGAGCTCAGCTTGGGTTCTTGATAGCTTTTCCGGGTTGCGAAGTAGTTCTGTCATTGCCCACTCCAGTGTGCTCGAAGTGGTTTCGCTACCGGCGGCGATTATGTCCTGCATGATCCACGTCACAAATCAAAGAGCTTTTTTCCAAGAAATTATATCATAATTATCACAATTAGGGAAGCATTATAGAGGAGACAGTACCAGAAATAGATGCTTGACTAGGGAGATGTCCAGGGTCTCATTTTTATCTTCAATTAAATCAAGGAGATAATCCAAAACATCGTTACACCTCACGCAACCCTTCTCTGTCCTCAGCTGCAACCTTCTCTGGATCACACCATCGAAAAAGTCGAACAACTTCTGGAAAAGCGCCTCAAGGTGACGCTTCGAACCGTGCGGGTCGATCTTCTTGAGCATGGGAAAGTAATCTGCCAGGTTAGGCTTTCCAATCTCAAAAAAAATTTGCCACACGACCTCCTTCAGATCTCCAGCTGGATTCAAAGGTTCGATCATGTCCAAAGAGAAAAGCGTGTTTGATACGGCGTTAAGGCTGGTCCTGAAAGCCGCCTCACCGATATTCACCGCCTCGCCAGCATCTGCACATTTCCTCACGAAGGCGACCAGCTCTTGAACTTTCTTGCTGCGAAGGTGTTCGTTCAAATCGAGTTTTTTGCTGGAGAAGATATGCAAGCTGTATACTTTCCTGAGGTTTCGGAAGAGAGGCGAAACGGGTAGCCAGGGCAAGCCTAGTTTGTCATGGTCATGGGCCGTGATGGAATTGGGAACCGTGCGATTCGAGAAGACAGCGTCGTGGGTCTGGAGGATCTCTTTGGCGAGCTTCGGCGAAGAGACCACTACCGTAGTCACGAAGCCGAGTTCCAGTTTGATGATGGGGCCGTAGGTGCGGGCGAGCTTGGCTAGGGACTTGTGGGGAAGATCTCCGAGCTCGAGGAGGTTGCCGATGATCGGGAGAGGCCACGGACCGGGTGGGAGGTTGGAGGGCCGAGCCCTTCGGCCCCTGTTGGCGACGAAGGAGAGAGCTTGGAACAAGCCCCAGAGGAGGTACAGACACAGAATCAGAACCAAGCAATCCATATCTCTTTCTGAATCCACAACTACAAGAAGTGCGACCACTTCCTTTGTATTTATTACTACCTGGAGGTCATAGAAATTGGCTTGCTGCATTCATCTCTCAAGCTCTCAAAATTCCATGTTATCGTGGGGCCATGCAGTGAGACTTTTGCGATACTAAAACTAAAGCAGACTGCTTCTTCACGGTCACATGTTCGACGGGAGCAGACGTGAAAGATTGGAATGTAGGCAAGAGCAATTCTACTTTGCCGAACACAAAACGATTTGTCGTGCCACGTGTTTGGTCATATGAACTTGCTCTAGGGAGACGGCGGATGTCACTATCTTGCATAAATTTCCAGGCCAAGACAAGCCCTCATGATACATCCAACCGACAAGTTGGGATAATAACCACATCAGTCACCAAATTATCTTATTATTGGAAGGCAGCTGTGATATGCTTTTATTTAGGCTTTTTATTTAAGCCGTGTACTTATGAAGTTTTGTATGCATATCTCTTTATTGTGTGGTCCTTGAATTTTTGGTAGTTTAGCCTAATTAGAAGTTTGTTTGATAGTTGTATCTTCTTGTATACATGTTGTGTTTCTATGACAATGAAGGACATAATTCTCATTCCAAAATTCCTCAGTTCTTTTACATTTATCACAGTCAATCATGTCTCAAATTTTACCAATTTTGTAAAACATAGTACTAGACCTTCACATAAAATTCTAATATAACATTTCCGGTCAATTGCAGCTAAAAATTACTATATACATCTAATCATCCTCGATAGTCCTATATGTTGCGCCTAATGTGAACAATTTTACTCAAAACAACGTCTAGTATGAACCATCACATCAACGATTTTCCGAAGGCAATTGGTTGGAAGAACTTTCATTAGAATTTCAACAAATTAAGGACTATACTTGCAACATGTATAAGTTTAAAATTGAATTGTCCATATATTAGATTTAGAACTGAATTGGTAATTTTTCCTTTGTTGACCTACAACAGTTGAGTGTATGCATGAAATGGAAAAAAGACCGTTATATAGTCAAGTGTGTTTGACTTCATGTGTGAGCTTTCAATTTATTTAATGATATAATAAGATGGGTGATTTCAGAACTTTTTTTTCAATATTTAATATGGTCACACTAGCTAACGGTGTTATGTTTTACAATGGGTAATGCAACAACTCCAGAAAAAAAAAAAAATGGGGCAATGCGACAATTACGTGCGAGAAAAGACAAATTTACCGTAGTAATGGAGAAGGAACCCAATCAGCTGTCATCAGCGGAATTACAGTGGCCAATCTTCGCTGAGGGCTCGAATGATAACCATTCCGGCCAAAAATTAATTTCTAAAAAAGAAATATTTTTTTTCTATTTCTATTTTTAGATGAATTTCTAAGCAAAAATACCCGTTTGATAACGACACAAAATTTCTACTTTAAAAATAGAAATTCGTTTAATAACGACACAAAATTTCTCCATTTTGGACAGCCGCCACCCGCCGGCGGCGGGCGATGGCGGGCGAACGGTGGACAGTGGCGACGACCGGCAAACAGCCAATTCATAGCAAGAACGAATGATGAGAAAAAAATTTATTTCTCATTTCTGTTCCAGAAATAGAAAAATAGAAATTTTTTACTTTTGTTTCTATTCCACACCTATTTCTAGAACAAAAATCTATTTCAGAAATAGAAAAATTGAATAATTTTATCAAACGGATTTCTATTCCAGAAATAAGTTTGAAATAAAAAAATTATTTATGGAATATAAATTATAGTTTGTCATGCACCCCTAAACGTCTCATTATATTTGGCCAAATAAAAATGTATAACATGGTTTTGCTCCGCCGATGAGTGTCTTTTGCTTCTTTCTATTTTGATAGGTCAAAAGTTTTTGATTGTTCATACAGCCAGAGCACCCCTCGTTACGTTGACAACTAATAGAACTTCCAGTTAGTTTAGTATGCAGTAATAAATAAATTAAGAAGAGACTCTTTCAAAATAGTAGTACTCCTAAAGCTTTAACCTCATGATTTGCGCAGCATTCACGTGCGTTTTATCTCATCTAGTCTTCACTAGTACAAAGGGAAGCACGTTTGCTATGCTTCAACTAACATGACTCCTGATTTTTCCACATGTAGTCACGGGCATGTCCTTAAAATTTTCCGGTCCGCGTCCCTTTTGAGTGAAACCAATCGAGCTGAAAGGTTTGGATAATGTTGTGTTATCAAAGAAGAGAATAGAATCGAGAGAGAATGGCTAACTAAGAGAATGATTGTTAGTGTCAAAGATTTGATGGACTAATTTCTAAAACTTGCATGTCAGGAGAAGTACTTATTGTTCTTTTGGGTATAACAAAATATCTTAAGTGTACTAATACATGTAAGTAAGTGTGCAGAAGATACTGCTTCTTGATGTTATAATAAATTATTATCTTCTGCAGATCTTCCTCATCTAGCTGTGAGCAATTGAAATCAAACAGATCCAATTTTAGGTTCAGAGCAGGAAACATATCTCATGGATTTAAGCAACGAGTGCATCCCCTTTAGCCAACTCTTGAGGAGTATTTACCAAAAAAAAATAAAAAAATTGAGGAGTGATTGTGGTTGGTGTTGGAATTTGAATTGAATCTCTTGATTCTTCAATGGATCCAGAGGAGGTAGGTCTGATTGGTGTTGTGACTCTCACATCATTTTGAATAACCTTACAACCGATAGATCCGATTAAAGTTTTAATTTTATTCTTCCAAATGTCATAATCTTTCTCATCAAAGTAGGGAGGTCTGGTGTTGCTCTATCCTTTGAGAATACTTGCTCATAGCATGCTAGCTATAACAAATCGTGAACTCAAAAGTAAACATTTCAAAATAATAAACACCTTGCTTTGATAGCAATAGATGTTAGCTAGCAAAATCACTTAAGAGAGGGTTGAATAGGTGATTTCAAGAGACCTACCAAATATTGCGAAATTAAAATAGTCAAGTTTGATATAATCTGAACTAGGTGAAATAGAGCATTGATATAAGCACAAATTGTTTTATATCAAGTAATTTAGTGTAATGCTTCAATTAGGCAATTAGTAAAAATGAGCAAAGAGAGAGAGAACAATGCACATAGGAATTATAGTAGTTCAGCTTAATGTTATAAAAACGATCATTCTCCCACACCAACGACTTACTAGCTAGATTCCAACAGAGATCTTCTCGAAGTTACAATACTATGTGCTACTTATACTCAAGCACTTCTCCTCAAAGCTTGTGTTGCTTATATCCAAGTTGATTGATCTCACTCTTTCACACCTAAGCACAAAGTTTCATACTATCAATACTTTTTGAAAAATTATAAATTTAATACTCTCAGAGACAATGTTAAGATGTAGAGCTATCTCTAAATTTGGATTTTATGAACTCTTGATGTGTCTCGATCTCCTTTTATGCTCCTCCACATCCAGTCTTCCTGTTGGACAATCTTCAAGAAGTATAATTTCCAAACTAGTTGTTGGACAATTGTTGAGAAGATCAATTTGCCGATTGAAGTCGATCAATCAGAATTCTCATAGATTTGGTTGCACATACAATCAAATATTGGCTCCCAAAAATGGAGTGCTTCAACTATGTAAATTATCTTGCCTTAGGGATGATTATCAATCAATCAAGATATCTTGCGCGATTGAATATTTCACATAAATAATTTTAAAGATTGATAATCAATTAAGATCTTCTAAATTAGGAATCTATACAAGATCAATAGCTGTCAGGAAATGAGATTAAAAAAAAACCTCAAAATAATTATCTTGGGCTCCGTTTGGCAATCGGAATAAAATTCAAGATGGGATAAAATTTATCATATCTTGTGTTTGGTGCTTGCTCAAGACAAGTTAAAGTCGAATATAATGGAGATATAGACTGGATAAAATTATCCTATGGAGGATGTGGAATAAAGGTATATAGATTTCTAACATCTATAATAAGAAAGTTATTTTCCTCAAATGACAATCTTATAAAATTAAAAAAATGGAAAATTTCAAATAAGGACTCGAAATGAATCTATTTTCTCAAATAAGGACCTAAAATGAACTTTGTGTCATATAAGGACCCGAAGTGGACCCATTGTTTCAAATAAGAACTCAAAGTGAATTTTGTGTCAAATAAGAACCCGAAGTGATCAAATTAATCCCTATTGAAGACCTTAGTTCACTGACAGACATTTTCCAGCGATTAAAATAGGGGTAATTTTGTCAGAAATTTGTGATTGGAAAAAAAAAGGGAAAATTCTAAATTAATTAGTTTAGGTTGTTAATTTGGATGTTTACATTTTCTTCTTTCTTCTCCCCTTGCTGCTCCTCAATCAAATCACTGCCCAATGATCGTCATGACTTGATTCTTGTCGCTCTTGCCTTGCTCGACCTGCGGAGAATTTGGGTCTCCGCAAACAAAGAAAGAAGCATATGGTTTTCTTCTTGTTTTTGAATTCGTGCCTCAACCGGCGGAGAATTTGGTCTTTGACTTTGCGGAGGATGGGTACAAGGAATGGGGAGAACTTCGGTCTTTGACTTTGCAAATGATGGGTACAAGAAACGGGGAGACCGTAGAAAACCTAGAGTTTTTTTGTTTTTGTTTTAGGATTTGTTAATTTTCCCTATATTTTTTTTGGATAAAATTTCCCAAACTCCGGTGGTCGTAAATGTCACATGTTTGATAGCCGGAAATATTGGCTGACCAATATCCTCAAGTTCTTATTTGGAATTGATTTAACCACTTCGGATCCTTATTTGAGATAATATGTCCACTTTAAGTCTTAATCCGATACAAAGTTCATTTTGGGTCATTATTTGAGAAAATTGGTCAACTTCGGATCCTTATTTGGAATTTTCCCTTAAAAAAAATTAAAATTATATTTCAATATAAATAATATTTATATTCTAATATAAGATATCAAAATAAAAAAATACAATTTATTTAATTTAATTTAATCTTATTTTTATTTATATATTCAAATTTAATTCTATTTCATAATCTAAATTCAATATATATGTTATTTATATTTATTACTTATTTTAGGAATTTTAGTATTTTAAGTATATTACAATAGCTTACAATTTAATAAAATTTTATTAAAGAATAATAAAAGGGGAAGAAAGAAATAAAAATTAATTTAAAAAGAGAGGAAATAAAATAAAATAAGCACATAAAAATAAAATAGGCAAGAGTGTCGCGAGACATTTTTACTATCTCTATTTGTAAAAAAATTTATTCAATTATATTAATGTGCACTTTATAATAAACAATATAATGTGATGTAAATATATCCAACTTTGTTACGGCAATCACCAAACAATGGATAAGATATAGTAAAATCTCTAGATTTTATATTCTATCATATCATATCAAGTTTTATCCTGATTAGAAATATAGACAATCAAACGTAGCCTTGAAGTTTGTGACAAGATTGATGTTGTGAGTAGTTTGAGTCTTCTACTTATATCAGTAGTTCTAATTATATCAAGCTTTCTAGCTATCTAATAATATCATACTTTTGTAGTATTCTACTTATATCCAACCTTTGCAATAAATTGTTGATATCCATTTAATAGTTGCTAATATCCATGCAATATGCTACTAATATCAATCTCCCACAAACTTCCACTTATACCAAGCTTCTATCTTCTGGTCCTTCCATAACTTTTCATTTTAGGCTTGTTCACGTTATGCTCAGTTAACCTTCAGCTTGTAGACACATTTTCGCCCAATGCCTTAACTTCTCATCTTTAGACGATCCTATTAGGACATCATTTGCATAACAGCTTGTGTATCTTTCATGTGGTTACTCAACAATTAAACACATTAGTAACTTTTGATTATTTCGTCATCTTCAAAACATGATAAAGGATTTTCCAAACAACTTGACATTAAAACAGTTGTTCCTCAATGCTCAGGCCCTAGTCTAGTACAAAAATTGAACTAAAAGATCTAATGCAACTAAAAAAAAATTGGATATATAAAAAAATTTGAAGATAGGACTGCTTTGTATATTATGCTTGTCTCAGAGTTCATAAAAATGTTAGTAGAGCATTTAGGCATGCAATCAGTGAAACCAGTGAGTATCCTTTTCTACTAATGCTCCATTTGGTAATGTTCTTATTTCTCCAAATTCTTTTCTTTTAATTCCTAAAAAAATAGAAATCTATTTGGTAATGTTAGCTAATTTTTTTATTCCATGAAATAAAAAATTTGCTATGGAATAGATTTGAAACGGAAACAAAAAATAGAAAAAGTAACCTTTTGTTCTTAGAAACAATTTCTAGAAGTAAGTTCCTTTCTTCTTCTTCTTTTTCCCTTTCCTTCTTCCTCCTCTTTTAATTTGTCATTTGCCGTTGCCATCATTTGCCGCCGCTACGTGCCGCCCAATGACCAGCTAGAGGAGGAAGAATAAGAGAGGAAAAAAAGAAAACAAAAAAAAAAAATCTCAAAAAAATTATTAAAATTTTAAAAAAAAAATTCTATGTTACAACAAAATTGGTAGGTAGTACCAAATGCATTCATATTCTTTTTCTATTCCAAGAATAGAAATTTTGTGCAGTCACTAAATACGTTATTTTACTTAAAAATTATTATAGGAATAGAAATTGAAAAAAATTATTTCTGAACAAAAAAATTGTTCCTGAGAGGAAAACTATTATCAAACGCTCCCTAAATTACCAACATAGACTAAGGATAAGGAGGAAGACCATAGTCTGCAAAGTGGATCCTTATGCATCTGAAGAGGATGGCAGAGTAAGGTTAGTTTCCAGGCGAATGACGCTAGAAACATCGAGTCACTGAGCATGTTAATTCAGAATAAGCTCGAGATCAAGAGGATGTTATAGTCATTGAAATGGCTATCATTTCAGTTTACCTAGTCGTGTTGTGAAAGGAAGATGTCTTCGTAGGTGACAAAGGTATGGTGAACGACGAAAGTTTGCGTATATGGCAGTAACAGAAGCAAAAAAAAGGACTCATTGCGATTGCACTGTGTAGCTTCTGAACTTGGTTTAGAAAAGTAATTTGCCAATGTATTCTGTGATTGCTAACAGAAAGCCAAATGCACCAAGAGAGTACCAAAAGCAGTGATGCCAGCCTTCAGGTATCATGTTATGGGAAATTTTATGTCGTGGGGGAGTGGTTCCGGGTCGTCCGTGAGAAAAGATACCACGAGTAATGATCAGGCGGACGTGCTGAGAACAGTCAATTTCGCTGGCCAAGTTCAAGCACTGCTTAGACTCGGAAGCGTGAAGGACTTGTGGATCGGGACCATGACTTGCCGTGGAACATCAACCCAGTATGGAGATTCATTACATTAGTGCCTTGACTTTGAGCCCAAATCAATCAAAAACCGACTCAAATCAATGCGCACGCCCGACAAGAGGAGGTGGTCTGAATTGTGTTCATGTTCAGGGTTGGAGATGCATTAAATTAGGTGCCGATTGACATTCCGCTCATACCTTCTAAACCCGGGAATATGAGCATCTGACCTTGAGGTTAGCTGCCTGGCTTATGCCGGACTTAAGTTCACACGCATTTTTACGTCGCTTTTTTAAGGGTTCTTTTGGCATAACTCAAGAGTAGGCACTTGAGATTCATTTGTGAGATTGAGTAAATTTCAATGAGAAATCAAGAAATTAACCATCTGAGTGCTTCATGGGTGTAACTGGCGGCCCAAAGTTGAGAGGTGCGGAGTGGTTGAAATTGAAATTTTCCACTGAAATTCTTAGGGAATAGTCAAAACCCTAATGTCATTCACCCACCATCTCTAGCATGCTTATTGATTATGACAGCGCAAATTGCATTACTTTCTCACTCCATGATGTCAGCTTGGTGCGCACAATGCACAAAGAACTGGGAAGTGGAGTGTACAGGTTCGATCTGCGAACACCCACTTCAAACCTCAAATTCAACGCACACATATTCCCAATGCAACAAGATCCATCAGAGTGCATTACTTTCGATACCTAATGTCATTTTTTGGCAATGTGATCATCTGAATTCCATCATGATGGATTCAACAATTAAGAAATTCAGGTGGCACCTTTTTTCTTTTTCTTTTTTTGCATTAATGTCTATTAGGGTTTGAGAAAGCAAACTTCGGACAGCTCGCAAATCCAATGCAACCAGTAAGGAATCGCGCAACTAAAGGAGAAAACCGTGGTGGTAACGGAGAATTTTCTTCATACAGATCATTGATTATTGACTATTGCTTATGTCCGATAAAAAAATAATTAAGCATTGTTTAGCGGATGACAGCTAAAACCTTTTAGTGATGAGAATAAGTGCGCAACGACATGCGGGGTACGACTCTAATCACATATCAATCGAGGAGTTCCTGGAAGTGCTGATCGACCACTTCTTTTCCGAGGCGAGAACAAGGAGCCCGTGCTTTAGCAAGATGGACTGAGATTTATCTTTATTCTGTGTTATTGTGTCATTTATGTTTAACCGGAATTTTCTTGGAAATTATGCAAACTAAAATTCCTTTTTTATATGATTATCAGCTAAAATAATCGCTTTTTCCATCATTATAAAGCTCCTAGGTGGCGTGATCTCTAGTTAGAAGTTAAGGAGGTTCATGAAGTGTAGCAACCATGAAGCTTATGCTTGTAAATCACGTAATGTACAGCTTCTCCCATATGGCTTCTCTCTCTACTTTTGATTTTGAAGAGAGAAATCTTCTTCACTTTGCGAATATACCTAAAAAAAATCAAGACATGTCTTACAGGAAACAGCATGAAATGGAGAAAAAAAGAAAGGAAGAGGAATCAGAAGAAGTGATTCTAACGCTAAGAAAGATTTTTGTAACATGGGTGAGTTCCAAATTCAATTTGGGAACCCAAGTAGCTTGAGAAAAGGACCAGGTTCAGTTCAGTTCCCAGTGAGGATAGAACTGATTTCGAACCGGTTAATAATATTTTTTTTTAACAAAAATCTCATTTTGTTAATAACTAAAAGGTTAACTAGATAAAAGGTTCAGAATCCACTTGCTCATTATAGCTTTACACCTCTTTTGGTCTATCCAATTTGGCCCAAAAACAAGGATCAGAAGGTAAAAGGAGCTAAAGGATAAATATAGAGGGGACAGATTCCACGTTCTATCTATGAACCAGCTGATTCGGTAGGACGATTCCACAGCAGGACCAAATGGGTTCCCGATTTTACCCGGAACCGGACCATGCTCACTCCTGATTCATCACACTATAACAATCAGAGAGAAAACAAAAAAAAAACAAGAATTTACACAACAATATGCAAGCTCAAAGCCAAAAAAGATGAATGCTCAAATAAGCAACTCCCCAGATTGACGATGTGATATACACCATTGATGAACTTGTTCGCCATACAACAGACTGATGCACACCACATAAACAAGGATTGAACTTTTTCAATCAACAGAATGATGCATTGCTGGGCAATCGATTTTTACACATACACCGAGAGAAATCTTGAGTATAATGAACAAACGTCATATTCTCAAATCATTCCACCCGAATCAAATGGTTGCCGTATCGCTTGGCCTGCACTGTATGCCTCCTCCTAATGACTACAACAAGAAACTCGTGCAACTCGGGTTTCACACTGACACAGCCTGCTTGACAATCCTTTGACTGCAACCCCAGCCGATGGTTCAGAAGATTACAACTTCTCATGTGGTTTGAGAAATTCTCAGCCTGCTGTAATACCCTTTTGCATTGTGCAAGGGTCGGGGCACTTGGTTAAGGAAACAGGGGTTGAATTTAGCTCAATTATTGCTTTGCTTCCTTCATTGTAAGTAGCCACACATATTGTGTCGCCACGACCATGCCAAATTCCATCCTGGACATTGTTCATCTCCAAAGTTCGGGATTCCTGCTCAATGGCAGAGAACATGGAAAAAAAAAATCGTAGACTTCCCATTAGCAACACGTGAAAAACAACTGTCTGTGCAGAAATTTGGCTGAACCAATTTCATGGAGTTTGAACATGATTTCAGGAGAAACTTTACCTGACATAAGGCGCAGCACGGACATATAAAATGGTAGACACAATCGTCCAAAGAGCTGTCGGAGCCCTGCAACAAGAGATCAGCAAAGAAGTTGAATGTCAAGGTCCATTAATATTGAGAAATAAAAATAGATCCAATGACATTAATCAGCCCAGAAGGGAAGTCAAGTGAAATTATGACAAGGAAAAAAAAGGAAATAGAAGGAATAGAAAAGAGAGGAGACATTAATATGCATAGCAATTTAGTGAATTATATGATTTCTGACTTCACCAAAAAATACATAACTCTTTGGGTGTTTTCATTTGTTCTTTAATTTAGTGGGTATGATTGAAAGCAGGAAATAAGAAATGAAACTGTAAACCTTCTTGGATCTTGGACCACCATTAATGCCACACAATCAAAGGGATTTTTCAATTTCATCCCCAAATTCTCAAAATACATGGAGATCAATCAAGTGAATCTTGATCTTGGCTCTTGGATCATGACTCTTAAAACTTCCTGGATCTTGGACCACTAAGCCAAGCCATCATTTCTACTTGACATTTTCAACCTTCCTACCGGATTTGGGCACCGTCATGGCTCTTGGCACAGCAGCGGACCTATCATGGAGATCCACCAACTCAAATCGCATGGCTAGATGGCAACCCAACTCATATTCCAGCAATGATCGTGAGATACATTGTTGCTTGTAGCAACCATGTGACCAGGGGTCCACTGACTATGGAGTATGGTCATCCTCAACGACTATCATGCTACTCAGAAACAATTGGTGTAGATGCAAATTACAAAAGATCACACAAGATCTCAGCTCTATAACTTCAAATCCTCCATTGATGATCATTGACCTCATTATGCCACTTACAATATATATGTCTCTAGGGCCTAAAAATTTTGGAAACTAGAATTCATATGTCTCTATTCCCAAGCGTCCTTATTTTAAGTAAAAACTAAGTCAATCAATGCTTGTCATGGTTTCAGAAATTGAGAGAATTGGGCTGGCCCATCCCTGTCTGCTGGCAAATTGACATTTAACCACTATACTCGACCAAAGGGTAACAAAAGCAATGAATATGGTTGTTACAATGTCAATTAAGTTCCAAGTTAAGGGTAAACTTTAGAGGGCCCTCTCTGTCCAGGATATTTGCACAACAAACCTCATTTCGAAATCGAATGCATGAACACGGTGGGTGAGATCAGACAAAGAACTAGACAAAAAGTCCAATAAAGCATCAACAGGAAAAGCAAAATATGAGAGACAGCAGTCATCATTGTAGCAGAGAGAAAAAATAAGGGGAAAAAAATGGAAAATCATAGTTTTGTACATCATAGTTCAAATAAGTGAAATTAACGATACCCTGCTTGTATTATTACCCTACAGTGTGCTTCCACTGTAATGATGAACTCTCAAATGTCACTGTATCATGAGGTGGAGATCCAACGAAAGCAGACAAACTAGAGGAAACAAGCATTCGTATGGAAAATTTCAGATTGAGGCTGCTCTACGTGATTGCTACCGACTTTGTGGAAGATGACTTTGTCAAGATGGCGGATATACAGCTCTCTAACATATTAGAGAACTTCAAGCAAGAAGACAGAGATATAGCAAACTTTTATCCCATAGCAAGTTTCATAGTGTCAAGTATGACACTGAAGAAGAACCAACTGCTATTAAATGGAAGAGAAATAAAGATCCACAGAAACCATAGAAATAATTATTATTATCACAAGAGAAACCATATATACCTTGGAAAAGCTGTGTGTACAATTATGGAAAATATAGCAGATATATAGACAGGACATAAAGCAAAAATGAGACACTTACTTTGATGTTAAACTTCTTTCTAATTTGTGCACGGAATAAGCCCATATAAGTTCCAAGTGAGAAGGCAAAAGCTACTGCTAAGTAGATAAATAAGGGTCGCTTGGTTACTGCAAAAGCAATCACGCTGAAAAATGCACAGAAGGCAAGAACAAAGTGGAAGGTTCCCTGCAATTCAAATGATAAAACCAAATCAGTACAAAGCTCCCTCTCCAGAGAAGAGCAAGATTTCTAATCTTGAGAGTTCACAAGCTGCCGGTCAAGCATATGGTAGATCTGGCAGGAAGCTGCGTTCTTATACATTTTTGAACACGAATAAGTATTAATATGAATTTATGAGGTCGGACTGACAGAGATTTACTTATACATGTCTGAAGCAATTCCTCAACAGGTGAACTAAGAACGTGGGCCAACAAGGCAGCAACAAGGTGCTTGTGCTCCAACGTCAAGAAAACGTACATTTCAGCATAAAGCATCATTCAGACTACAATTAGAGTGAGAAGATACAGAAGACGTTCCAAGACCTTTTTTTTTGTGTAAATCACGTTGGCTCCCCTTTATACCCCTAAGACCAACTATTGGCATTTTTGGCTCGAGAAAGGCACGCCACAGCCAAGAGAGCTAGTAAATTAGGTTTAATGTCACTGTACTCACGTTGGAATCCACTACATAAGCAATCCAATTGAAAAAAATATGTTTAATCATAGACAACACTTAGACTATGCATGGGGATGAACCCAAGGTCAAGTCAGCTTGTAATTACAGTTTCAACAGTTTCAACATCATGATGAACGTGATTGCAGTAGACAAATGAAAGGGACTTCAAAAATCTGCTTTATTGATACCCTATTATGTAAATGTCTCCAAAAGGTGCTTTGTAGCAGAAAACCAGCTATGCCTAATCAGAGAAGCTTCACCATAGTGAAAAGAAGAGAGATAATCCTTCTCAATGATTTACCTGCATAAAGCAAGAACCGAAACCCGCCCGCTTCATGTTTTTCCCGAATCTGTAGCATGGACAACTGCACAACCAATTACAGAAATTACTGACAAAGATACAATATTATTAGTTCATAATACAAAAAAACAGACAGGACTAGTCCAATTCAAAAAAGGTCAAAATAGCGAAAGCCGTCCCACTCCCCAAGTCAAAACACAGAAAAAATGTGCTGAACCAAGATAGAGGACTCGGTCCAACAAGAGTTAAATTTTCTGTAAAGAAATTCTTTCAACCCAGAAAAGAAAATGTATTCCACAAATTAAAAAAGAAAAAGTGTCCTTTCACGGCAAAAATCATTCATCAGGCAAACCCAAGAAAGAACTGCTTCCCTAATAGAAGAGCTCCTCTTTGCATGAGCTGAATTCAAGCCCGAAACCCCGGAAACAACGAAAAGATCCGTCTTTTCGTCAGCTCCCCCCCGAAAATCGCAACATCAATTTGCAATACTCCATGCTATCTTCTCTCGAACAGAAACTAAACAACAACAAGATCCTTAAAAGAAAAGATAAACAACTAGAACTAACCATGACGATTGAAGGGCAACACGACGGTCCTCGAAGCAATCAAGAACCTCACCTTCCCACATCCTGAAAACCCCACCACCAAGCTCCAACCCCTCATCATCCCCCTCCCCGCTCTCGAGCTTCCTCCATTTCCCCTGCGTCTGCAGCGCCACCGTCGAGCACAGCATGTCGAAATCAAGAACCGTCACCCCCTCCATCAACAGCCTCTCCTCCTCCTCCCCACCCTCCCCCTCCCCCTCCCCCGCTCCCCCTCTCTTCTCCGCGTCCGCCATCAATGCCCAGCTCCCCACCTCGCTACCCACCAGAAAGCAGGCAACTTTCAGCTCCTCCGGCCTCAAATTCTCGTGGGTCTCGCTCCTTTCTCTCCTCCTCCTCCTTCTCAAGGCGTTCTTTGCAGCTTCTATGAAAAAGGCATCTCCTTTTGATGCCCATCTGCGCACTGACGCGAATGCTTAAACAAAGCAATTTCGTGTTTTTCTTTATTTTTTTTGTCCTTTTTCTTTCGCTGTGGGGATGATTTGAAGGGAGGAGAGGATCGTGACGAATCTCTCTCCAAGATTGGGGTGGCTAAATGCGTGGGGCCCAGAAAGCGCCCGCCCGCCGTTCGTTCGGACAAGCTGGTGCGCCGACCGTCCAGCTGTCGCCACGTAGGACGGAGATGTTGGTGTTCGGAGTTAGGTTGCCCACCTTATGATCGGACAAAGATTGGCGTCTGAATTAACGGTCTAATCTTGGATTGGGTTGCCCTATTTTTTTCTTGCGGATAAAAATGAATTCTGGGATTGAGATTGGATTAATTGGACTGGATTGGATGCTTTGCTTCTGGATTTGGGAATTGGGATGTTGAAGCTTGAAAAAAAAAAAAAAAAAAAACAGAGGCGGCTCTTTTGTCTTCGTACACGTTTGTCAAATGATGGTAAAAAAAGGTCAAATGGGATCTAGCTTTGCCTGAATTGGCGTTGGATTAGGTTGGACATGGTGGAATGGAAGGGGAAAGGGCATGGAAAGTGAAAGTTTTGCGCGGGTTCGATTTGGGAAACTGGCCCATGAAAACTTATCTTTGGTTTCTTATATTGGGAATGTATTAAATTTGCCAAAAAAAAAAAGTAAAGTTGGAACATATTCAATTTGGTTTTTATATAGGTTAATATGACGAAAAATCACAAACTGATATATCTGTACAAATTTACCAAAAAATAACATTTTTAATTATTAAAAATCTCAAACTGATATATCATCCATTAGTTTCCATTAAAATGGATTAATACCACAATAAACTATAAATTAGTTAATACGTAACAAAAGGAAAGTGAAATCATAAATAGTAATGTCAACTCGGCAATTTGATAGTAAAATTTAATGTAAACTAATTGAGAGTAAATTTGTCACAAATATACTAATTTAGTTTTTTTTTTGTGGTATAACATCAGGCCGTCACCATTTAAGACATAAATATAGTTACCTAATTAGGTTGCCTCCTTTGTTACCAAACAAAGATTGGCATCCAAGTTAATGGTCTAAGCTTGGCATGTGTTGCCCCTCTTTTGTTTCTTGCGAATAAAAATGAATTCTGGGGTTTAAATTGGATTGGATTGGATGATTTGCTTTTGGATTTGGGAGAATTGGGATGTTGAAGCTTGAAGGCAGAGGACCCTTCCTTGTCTTCTTACGTTTGTCCAAATGATGGTCGGAGAAAAGGTCAAATGGGATCTAGCTTCTCGTGAACTGGCGTTGGGTTAGGTTGGACAATGGCGAAAGGGAAAGGGCGTGGAAAGTGAAAATATTGTGCGGGTTCGATTTAGCTCTTTCCTTTGGTTTTTTATATGGGGAACGTATTCAATTTGCGAAAAAAAATGTAAAATTGGATCATATTAAATTTGATTTTTATATGAATTAATATCACTAAAAATCTCGAATTGATACACGTAAGTGCGAATTTACTAAAAATTAATTTTTTTTTAATTATTAAAAGTCTCAATATGATATATTTGTGACAAATTACCCTTAATTAATTTCCATTAAATTTAATTAATATAAATCTATAAACTGGTACATTTTTTTTTTTTTTTTTTTTTTTTTTTGGTAAAAACCATAAACCTGGTACATTTCTGATAAAAGAAATATAAAATCCTAAATTAATATACCTCTCAACTAACACGTGTTGTCCAATTTGGCAATAGAGGGTAAATTTTGATACAAACGTATTAGTTTATGATTAATTTAGGTAAATTTATCACAAATATATCATTTTTTATTTTTTCATACGAAGGTCCAATCGCCGCCACGGAGAATGGAGATATAATTAGTTAGTTAGGTTGCCCTCCTTGTCTAAAATTGGATTTGGTTGCCACTTATTTCTTGTGGATAAAAATGAATTTTGGGATATCGATGGGATTGATTGGATTGGATTGGACGCTTTGCTTTTGGATTTGGGAGTTGGGATGTTGAAACTTGAAGACACAGGACACTTCCTTTGTCCTCGTACGTTTGTCAAATGATGGGTCGGAGAAACGGTTAAAAACGTGATCTAGCTTTTCAGGTGAACCGGCGTTGGATTAGGTTGGACATGGCGAAAGGGAAAAGGGCGTGGAAAGCTCCCCGCGGGTTCGATTTGGGAAAACTGACTGATGAGAAATGTAAAATTATGATCATATTGGGAACGTTTTCGATTTGGTTTTTATATTGGGACAAGGGACGTGATCAACATCCCCGCTTCACCCCCAACGCATCTTAAAGTTAATGCATGAAAATAGTAATACGTAAATCATTACAATTTGAATCAACTAATAGGCATCAAATTAAAAGTTAATACCACAAAAAAATAAATCACAAACCGATACATTAATAACAAATTTACCAATTTTTTTTGTCATCAAATATCCAAAATTAGTATACCTACAATAGATATATCTTCAACTAATTTGTTTATCGCCAAAAATCACAAAAATTGTATAATTGTGATAAATTTACTATTCATTAATTTTTATTAAATTTGATTAATATCACACAAAAAAATCATAAATCAATATGTCTGTAATAAATGGAGTGTAAAATCCTCAACTGATATATCTATTAACTATCATATTTATCCAACTCAATAATTTCATGGGGATTTAGTTAGGTTGCCCTCCTTATTAGACAAAGATTGGCGTCCAAATTAACGGTCTAATCTTGGATTCGGTTGCCCCTCTTTTTTTCTTGCAGATAAAAATGGATTTTGGGATTTAGATTGGATTGGATTGGATGCTTTGCTTTTGGATTTGGGCAATTGGGATGTTGAAACTTCCTTGTCTTCTTACGTTGGTCAAATGATGCTTGGAGAAGAGGTCAACTGGGTGGTAACGCTTCACGTGAATTGGCGTTGGATTAGGTTGGACATGGTGAAAGGGAAAGGGCGTGGAAAGTGAGAGTTTTGCGCGGGTTCGGTTTGGGAAAACTGCATCATGGAAACTTACCTTTGGTTTTTATAATGGGAACGTATTCAATTTGCCAAAAGAGTAAAATTTTCATCATATCGAGAGCGTATTCAATTTGGTTTTTAAGTAGATTATTACCATGAAAAGCTCACTGATATACTTATGATAGAATTATCTAAAATTTATTTTTTAACCACCCACAATTGGTAAATTTGCAATAAACTTATTCTTCGTTAGTTTTTGTTAAATTAAATTAACACCATGATAAATCACAAAATCATAAAATATATCTATTAACTGTACGTGTTACATGTGTGCCATTTTAGGGTTTTTGGTGATAAAAAAAATTAATTTGGAGTTAGTTTGTCACAAATACATTAATTTAAGGTTTTATATGGCATTAACCCTTTTATATTAGG
Source organism: Eucalyptus globulus (assembly GCA_014182545.1). Taxonomy (NCBI): domain Eukaryota; kingdom Viridiplantae; phylum Streptophyta; class Magnoliopsida; order Myrtales; family Myrtaceae; genus Eucalyptus; species Eucalyptus globulus. The sequence goes on from CM024721.1 coordinate 47,061,313, forward strand.
ATGAGGGACATGATTCTAGTCCTCACTTCACCACAACCCCATCTCTAAGTATCAGTTGATGAAAATAGTAATACATAAATCATCACAATATGAATCTACTAGTAGGTATAAACTCACAAGCATAAAATGATCTATTATATTTATAAATTTTATAAGAAAATTCCAATCGATCTTTTATGCTAATAGTTTAACATGATGTTTCCTTAAGTTATGCTGTTGCGTTAAATTCAATAGGTTTCTTAAATTAGAGGAGTTACAATCAATTAGTTAGTGAAAATACCTTTTGAAGATGGATATGTAAGCAAAATTAGGGGTGTGCAATCGGACCGAGTATACCCGGTTTCCGGACTAGCCCACTCGAAAAACAGGGTCGGGAACTAGTTCCTGTTAAAACCGGTTTCCAAAATTCGGAACCAGTTTAAATCGGTCTGGGAATAGCTTTCAACTGTTTACCCACCCGGAAACCCGTTCCTGGACCGGTTTTGGAATCGGTTCCAGAACCAGTTTTGTAAGTAGAGGTTCAAAGCCTTTTTTTTCCCCCGATTTTTATTATTATACCCGCGATCACACGACGTTTTTTTCTCTTGGTTCTCTCAAATGTGCATGGCACTCCTCCTTTGTCATTCCTCTTCCTCACTTGCTTCCCTCCATCACCGGCTCCCTCTCACATCATCCGATGGACGGACGGTGTTCATCACTGCCAAATTCTTGTGTATCACATGGATTGGCTCACCTAATTTCTCTTTTGACAGAAATACTAATATTAGACTCATGTTTGTTGCTAATTCTTTGTTTTATGATTTTATTTATTATAATTAGTCTTGTGAATCCTTAATTTTTCGTCTAATCAAAAAGTTAATGTATTTATTTTATTATGAGTGCTTAATGTTTGAATACAAATTATAACAATTATGTTATTTTCTCACATATTAATATAAAATTCGGAATCATATAGGATATTGAAAGATTGCAAAATAGGTTATAGTGGAAACAGGGTTGACCCTGGAACTAGATCAGAAAAATATGATAGGTTGGATATAGGGTCCAATATAAACAGGATCGAGTACAGAGTCCAAAAAAGAATAATCGATTATAACAAAGTTGGGTACATGATCTAGGTCTAAACCCTACTCACCCTGGACCCAATTACCCCTAAGCAAAAGGACACAATCCATTGCAATAGCTGCTGTTATCTATGTATACTAATATAATATGAATTTTTGAATTTGACGTCCGCCACCAAAATTAAATTAAACATCCTTAAAATTTATATATATTTCTTAGTACAATAATAAAATCTAAAATGGTCATCTCCTACATTTGAATGGGCAGTTACTCCCACTCCGCGAAAATGCTCAAATCCTCTGCCTCATCCCTCGTTCTTCGGCATGTACGTTGCGTCTGCGCCAAGAGCTAGAGAATTTCCAAAAAGGGGTGACACAAGATCAAATCAAGCATTGGTTGGGCTTTGGCTTAACCAAATTCTCATGCTCCGGGCCTTTCTTGGGCCTGACTGGAAACCCAGGCCCAGTTTTTTTGGGCCCGGGCCTTCGGCCCAACTGCACCCCAGTTGTCGGTTTTGGGCCTTAAACAAAGAGCCCGCAACCTCTTCTCTAACCTCACTATATAAACCACACGATCTTCTCCGTGCCCTTCCCCCCTGCCTGCGCTCCGCCGTGAAGCTCTCTCTCTCTCGCCGCTAGGGTTTTCTGGGGTATCTCCGCGGATCTCCTCCGAATCTCCTTCACCATGGTAAGCCTCGGATCTTCCTCTTTCTCGGGTTCCAAGCTTAAGGCATTGCGTTTCTTGCTGGCGCTGCGAAAAGAGGCCTTTTGAGCCGAGAGATGGTGAGGGCGGATGGATGTGTGGTTATGAGTTTTGGGTTCCGGATTGGTTCAGGTTGTGGCTTGAAGCTAGTTGAATTCTGGGTCGTGTCCTGTTTTGGTTAGTAAGCTGTGGCAAGTGAGATTGAGGGGTGTCTCTCCTTCGGGGGAGAGATTCTTGGCTGATCTTTTTTAGCTGATTGGTTGTTTTCGTTTGGGAATAGGTTCTCCAGAACGATATCGATTTGCTGAACCCGCCCGCGGAGCTTGAGAAGAGGAAGCACAAGCTCAAGCGTCTCGTTCAATCGCCCAACTCCTTCTTCATGGTATGTCGGCACGTAGCCGTCTTCTTACTAATTTGGGTTGTGTTTGTTAAATTGTTGTGGTTAATGATTTGGTCTTTGATAAGGATGTAAACGTGCGTTGGCTGTCGGAAAGTTTGGATTTTTTTAGAATTATGAACTTACCATCTGATTAGCATTTGGGGAGGGGTCATCGTCTGCAGTCTTTCTTTCTTTTAGCGTCGAGCACGTATTTAGAAAGGTAGTGCAGAATTGTGTAGTTAACTTACTTTTGCGTTTTGGGTTTCAGGATGTGAAGTGCCAGGGATGCTTCAACATGTGAGTATTTTTGCAATTGTTGATATGTGAAAGTTGGTTTTGGTTGTGCTATGAGTTGATGTTTGACTTGTGGGGACAATGTGTTTAAATGCAGAACGACTGTTTTCAGCCACTCTCAAACTGTGGTGGTTTGCGGCAACTGCCAGACGGTCTTGTGCCAGCCAACCGGTGGGCGTGCTAGGCTCACAGAGGGTTGCTCTTTCAGGAGAAAGGGCGATTGAGAAATGTTTAGATCCAATTTTCCATTAGCTGCTATGAGTTGAGGAGCTTCAAAATTTCTTTTTGGGAAAAGAACTGGCCTTTACTTATTCCATCTAGCATCTTTCTTCTTTTGGATCGATATGTCCTTGATGACAGTTCCTTTTCTTCCCCTTATATATGTTATGATGGATTGGAGTGTTCTTTTTTGAGATTAAGATTTTGGTTCCGTTAGTAAATTCGCAGTTACTTTTTGCTTGATGGCTATGTGGAAGTCTTGAGTCACCATATGCAAAGATCTCTTCTGCTGCGAGCTTGTACATGCCACTGCTTAGTGATGTCTTATACACCATGTGTTGAAAGATCTCGAGTTAATTAGCTTTTGTCTGCTTACATCCTAGTTTGCCCTTTTTGGCTTGTATGGAGTGCTTAAAATCCTGAGGCTCCTGATCTTTTATTTAGCGATCTTCTTATCCTGTCTTATATGCCATGTGTTGAAAGATCTCGAGTTAATTAGCCTTTGTCTGCTTACATCCTAGTTTGCCCTTTTTGGCTTGTATGCGTTGCTTAAAATCCTGAGGCTCCTGATCTTTTATTTAGCGGTCTTCTTATCATGTTGATCTCTTAAAAAATTTCGATGCCCTGGAGGTACTCGATCGTGGGGGACATTTTAGAAAGTGTCGAGTTACCTATAGGTCTCAAGTAAAAACACCAGATCACATCATATAGTCGGATCTGTTGAGGATTACCTTAATATGCGGGGTGCGATACTGTCGGAAGAACTTTGTGTTTAATGTGCTGATACTTCATCTTTGCTATGTTGTCAACAGTGCATACTAGATCGGCCTCTGAATGTCTAATAGAAAACAATATCAAGGAATGTGTGTTGGGGACAAATGCCTGTTTTGAAAGTTGTAGAGGACGCTGAGCTGTGCCTCTGTTCTTTTCATTAGTTATCATTGTTTAGTTGAGTGAGGTTGTTGCCGAAGAATATTAGGTTAGGCTTGTCATGATAGTTGAGCTCGGGCACTCAGCCGTGGAATAGCATCTTTGGTCCTTTTCGAGGAAACCTATGACGGAAGAGTGCTTTCTACGTTGGCTCTGGACCTGCATTTTTCCAGTTGTTTTCACGTATTTTGCCTGTTATATCATTGTGATGTTGAGATGGGTTTTTGCAATTGAAATTTGAATTGGCACTTTCGGAACGTTTCTTTCGAAAGTGAAGCCTGATCAAAACCGGATTGTAACTCAATCTTGATTAATGTTAGTGTAACAAATAGGCGAGATGCACGAGGAAAATGGGCAATCGGCCTGTCTGGAAGGCGGCGGATGCCCTACTTCGACCGCGTGTAGAACCGATATGAATAGCTTAATTCTAAAGGAACGTGATACGCCGATATGGAATCGATTCATTCTAAAGGAACGTGTGATGGAGATGTTGCGTCCGTATGATCGCTTCTCTTTTTTACCGCGATTTCCGGCAAAATGAGCCCGCACACCCTTTTGAAGTGTCGTTTTCTATACCAAGCATCTCAACACTTCAATGTAAAACCTTTGCTTATAAACGAAGCAATTCCAAACACAGCCATCCTGGTTTTGGCTCGGTTCCAACTGACTCAAACCCGGCTGGCTCAAACCCGGGTCATCGAAACCTTCATTGACAAATGAGGACGTGGGGTCCGAAGGTCGCGAGCCCGGTTTCGGCTCGGGTCCGGCTCGGGTCCGACCGTCTCGAACCCGGCTCGGTCGGTCCGATTCCCAACGCCGCCCGGGTCAAGGATAAGCTCGATCGAGCTGGAGCTGGAGCCGGTTGCGGTTGACCTCCGGAACATCGTTCGAGCACGTGTAAATGTAATGGCATCAAATGTGATATTCGACCCTATCCGATCCTTCGCTTTCGTCCCCGTCCCGACCTGGTCACACGCCATAATAGAATAATACCATCCTTTCTCTCTCTTCCCTTAACGCCAGTTTTCAGCGAAAACGTCAAGAAGAGAAAACCGAACAGGAACGAGCTAAAATAAAAATCGAAACTTTACGAAGCAAGAAAACAAGAAAATCAAGAAACTGATAAAGAAACGAAGCAGCCACCATGAGCACCCCGAAGAAGCAGCACCCATCATCGCCGGACGCCGCCGTCGTGATCCAGCCGCCGTCCCCGCGCCACCCGCCGCCGGGGACGCCGACCGCCGGGGCCCAGCGCAAGATCGGGATCGCCGTCGACCTCAGCGAGGAGAGCGCCTACGCCGTCCGGTGGGCCGTCCAGAACTACCTCCGCCCCGGGGACGCCGTCATCCTCGTCCACGTCAGCCCCACCGACGTCCTCTACGGCGCCGACTGGGGCTCCATCGACCTCTCCGTCGGCGACGACGACGGGGAGGCGGGGGAGGAGTGCCAGAAGCGGAGGCTGGAGGACGAGTACTACGCGTTCACGACGGCCAAGGCCAACGATCTGGCGCAGCCCCTGGTGGACGCGCAGGTGCCCTTCAAGATCCACATAGTGAAGGACCACGACATGAAGGAGAGGCTGTGCCTGGAGGTGGAGCGGCTCGGCCTGAGCGCCGTCGTGCTGGGGAGCCGCGGGTTCGGCGCGGTGGCGCGGAAGAACGCCAAGGGGAGGCTCGGGAGCGTCAGCGATTACTGCGTGCATCACTGTGTTTGCCCTGTGATTGTTGTCAGGGACAAGGACAAGAATGGCGGTGGCGGCAGTAAGATGGGCAGCCCGGCATCTCGGGGCGGTCGCTGCGGGGCGGGCCCGGCGGTGCCCGAGGAGGACCTGGAGTATCACGATGCATGTGATAAGCAGAGTGGTATGTTTGTCTTTCTTAATTGTTTAAAGATTGTTTTACTGGGTTTGGAAGATCATCTTGTTTGGTGGTTCTCTAATTCTTGTTTAAGAAATGTTAGTAATGTCTCTGGTATGTGTAGTTTCTTTGGAAATGTCATTATTCACCAATGTCTGCTTGTTATCTGATGACTGATTTACCGGTACCATATAAATTCCTCTTTTGTATTAGCTCCCAATTTGTTGTTGCTATAATTAAAACGCCAAAGTTCTTCATTTGTCTTGGAATGCGACAGATCTGTGAGGGAAGGTTCGTTGCCATGTGCAAATTTTGGGCTTGAGGCAGTCTAGTTGATAATTGGCATGTGAAAAATTTGAGCTTGAGGGGATCTACTTAAGTTTTGCCTTTCATTTCTTCTGTAACGATGATTAGCCAGGACACTTGCTGAAAGATGAATATCCGCACAATGTTGAAATTCTGTAGCAATAATGAGCTGATTGCTTCCTTAAATTTATGAAGTAGTAATTCACTGGTGTTGAAAGGACATAGGAGATTATCAGCATGGTCTAGATTGTCATTTCTGCTGGCATGTTCTGCATATAGAGCATAAACTGCGATGAAAACATTGAGGTGTACCATGTATGCAATCACCAGAGATGTAAGTAGCTGCATGTTATTAGGCAGAATGGTCTAAGATCATCAGCGTGGAATTGTGCAGAAGCAGAGATCCAGCTGAAACTGCTGAGTGAAAGTATGCTCTGGTTAGCGCTTGCATATACAATGTAGCCAGAAAAGATTTGCAGATAATAATATACTAATAATGGCATGTGAACTTTTGGTAAACTTCTCAAATATTTTCACTGAAACTTGAAATTTGCGCCGATCAATTGAAGCTTGTGGAGTAGATTGTGAGTTGTTGATAACTTCTTTTATTTTGTGGTGCTGTTAAAGGCCTTTAGGGAGATGATGATATAGTTGTAACATTTTCTCCATACTTGACCTGTATGTTTGAGGATTTCCCAGAAAATAAGCTGAAAGTAGGGGATGACAACTGGAAACTCTGGATTGGTTTAACTTTTACTTCCAAACAGTCATTTCACTGTTGTATGTGGTCTGTTGGATATACTGGGATGATGTACGTTACATTTCTCTATCCTTGACACGTATGTTTAAGGCTTTCCCAGAAATAAGCTGAAAAGTAGAAGATGATGACTGGAAACTCCAGATTGGTCTAACTTCTACTTTCAAACAATCATTTCTCTGTTGTATATAGTCTGTTGGATATACTGGGATGATGTAATATTTGGCTACGTGTAGCTTTTGACCAAATGGCATTAAAGCTAAAGTGGCCACCTTATATTACATTTAGCTGTAATGCCAAGTTCCACTGAGTGTCCATTGATTCTTGAAGTCAAGGATCATTGAATTGAATCTTGTGGTCCAACAAGGATACTAAATGGAGAAAACATGGGGAAAGAGGACAGAGTTGGTACTGTTTTTGCTGATACCTTGACTTCTTTTTACATTTAGCTGCTCAAGGATTCCGTACAGACGAGGGGATTATGACCTTTGATAGATTTTCTTTTATAGTTGTGATCAAGATAGGAGAAGACATCTTCCTTTTATAGTTTGGACCTTTTGCTGTTGAAGTTTTGTTTTTGGCTCCAAAAAGCTGTTTCACTGTCTTCTGTTGTCTTTGTTCTGTGAGGAGGAAGTTTGGTGATAATTGTATCTTAAGGCAAGTGCAGTTGAAAATGGGGGCTTACTTCTTCCCGTATACATAATCAAACCGTTCTTGTCAGGCCATCGGTTTAGGAGTTAAAGAATTTCATCTCCTTATATGAAGCCAAGGAGCAGATGAGGTTATGGACTTAGATCTATAATCAATTCATTCATTAAGAAAAGTTTTATGATCACACTCTCCTTGCTTTTCACATTCAAAAAGCTAATTGTCCTTTAATCCTTTTAGACTCGTGGATGTATATCTGAATTTGACATGATCAATAAAGGAAAGTCTGATCCCTGAAGTAACTCCCATTTTGTCGATTTAAGATTTGGAAAATTAGAATGTTAACATAGTATTACAATATATGAGCTTGAGTTATTGTAACCTTCTCATCATAGCAATGAAAAGAAGCAAAGTATATCAATCTTTTGAGTTTGTATTCATAGTACCAAGAACCTTATCAACACTCGAGCGTTTTTCCACTAGGAGGTATCAACTACATGGTCGTCTAATGATCTTATGCCATTGTGCTTTGTCCTGAACCAAACCCTCGTAGTATTCAGGTACTTTGGGTCTTTCTCCATGTGCTTTTTTATGTCTCTTTTAGCCTTCCTCCCATCCGTTTTACTCTGCCTCCCTTCCATAACTTGACTTGTACTTACTAGAGCATTTCAAGTTGGTCTTCCCCTTGCCATAATTAGCAACTGACATCGCAATCACTTTTAGTTGCCCTGACAAATTCCAAATAGACTTGGAAGATGACTTGATTTGCAAGCTTAGTTAGAGTGAACATTGAATGATTGCTTATCACTAGGATTTTTGTTCAGTTGTCTAATTCAAGGGATTCCTGTTGTATTCTCTGTTTCTTGTTATTGCTAATAACATTCATATTGGTCTAAAGAATGTGTATATTAGCAAAAGGGTGGATGAGTGAAGATTTATCTGTCTACTTTTTCATTGTTTGGCATGTAAAAGCCTCTTATTTGTCAAATACCTAACTAACTGTATATGGTGGATCCTGTTTAGGGTGAGTGTTTGAGATCATAAATCTTGTCAGCTGGATGTTTCAGTTAAAAACATGAAAGGCAGTTTCAAGCTGACTTCAGTTGCAAGAAATGTGTATTTTGCATTCTGACAGTCTGTAATAGTTAACATCACACGGCCTTATTAGGGATTGAAATTGACTCAAGACTCTGAGGCTTTCTGGATGATCTGAGAATCATTTTTGGTTTGTTTTGTGGTCACTGTTACATTATAGGCCTGGTGGCGTAGTCCAAACCTTGATAACTGTTGATGTGGTGGTTGTTGAAGATGTGTCTTTTTCAGCCATTGTGTTTAGTGATCACTGCTGTGTGAATGAAGATGATGGGTTATCATAGGACAAACAGTGACAAATGGAATATGAAGTGCATACTCTTTAACCTTCCCATAAGTATGGATTTTTTTTTAAGTGTCAACCATCCAACAGTTTCCTCTAGGGAACCTTTTACTCCTGCTAGCAAGCTCCTAGGAAACTTTCTATCCCTACCCACCCTTAGGGTCTATTTAAGTAGTGCGATCTCTTAAACATTGAAAATGGAATATGGTTTTAAAGGGAATTTGGAACAGGTGTGTCACATATGTTGGTTATGCTGTTGGACAACTGTTGGTGCTTAGATAAGATGTTAGAAACTGAAAATTGGTTCATCATGGTGCTTTGGATACATTTTTACTTTGGCATGTTGACTGGCATCTTTGCTCATCTGCTACCGCATAAAGCAGGTGACATGTTGAGCATTGACATAAATGGAAAGAACTGTTTTCTAGAACTCTAGATGGACGAGGTGTGACCTTGACAAATCTTTCAATAATTTTATTGTTTTGAGAATTGCCAATTCAAATCTTGTTGACCTTCTTGCTTGCTTGTGGACTGCATATGCACGCACATGGAAAAATATATGATTTCAGTAATAGAAGGTTCATTGAACTTTTCTACCTGTTGCGTGGATCATCTGTTAAAATTTGGATTTGGATCAGTGTTACTGTTGATTTGTTAGCAATATTAGAGGAGCAGGTAAATACTTGCTTTGTGACAAGTCATGTGTTCTATGTATTGCAAATGGGCCAGGCAAAATTGAAAGTTCGTTTTTATTTGATCTATTATGTATTTAGGTTTATGTTGAATATTGACCATACTCTTACCTATTGGCAAGTGCATAAAACTGAATTGAGTGGCAATCTCTCCGACCTCTCTTGCTGAATGGTCCGAGTTCTTTCTTGAAGTGCAAAAATTGTTTCATTTCGGTGATCAATCTGAGACTGAAACATGATTTAGTGGCATTTCGCAACGCTCTAGGTATACATGATTCATGCATGTGAGAAGGTTGGAACACTTAATAAATTTGTGGAAAGCACAATACAACAGTGTTTATGTCTTGTAATCTTTATGTAACATGTTGGCAGCATTGGATTTTACCGCAATCATTATCCCGTCTTTAGATTATTTTGGATGGCTTTCAAATTAGATTAGTCTTGGGGATCCACCATTTCTGAAATGTAAGCAAAGAGAAGAACTGGTAAAGGGAAAAGATGAGAGAAAAAGGCTGTGACAGTATCCCTGGCTGTATGATCATCACCCGGGGCATAAGTGGAGTACCAATGGCTTGATGGAAGAGGAAATTTCCATTCTAGCCAATGGAGTCTTTGATATGTTATAAATCCTTGGCAGGATTTTCCTATGGGGAGAAGAATGTTTTCATTTTTCATTTTATTACCTTCAGGGGCATGAATATTGTATGTGGGAATCATTCGTGTGTAGTTTAGTTTTGATCCTTCTTGAAGGTTCTACTCGTACATCGTTCGAGTTCATGTCTGGCACCATAGGTGATATAAGATGTATCTTCTTAGCAAGCTTTAAGCATTAGAAACGTCTTATGTAACATGGTTGAGGTTGATATCATCATTTATCATGTTTTCCGCAAAATGAATGAGAATAACTGATGACAATGTTTTGCAGAGATGGACAAGGCCGCTTGAGCAGAGCTTGCTGCAATGCTTCAACCGTTGAAGAGGCGTGAGTTTTAGGGCTGGATGTTTTGTATAAAGGCTGTTATCGCTGAGTCTGATTCCTCCACCTTTTGTCTGTCTGTTTATATTTTCACTTATGCAGCTGTGAAGAAGATTGTTTTTGGTAAATTTGAGATTCTTTGCCTTTCTAAGCACAGTTGCGGTTTTCTTTTCAACATCTCGAGGTAATAATGCTGAAAAGCCTCGAACCCTTTTGCCTCTTCACCTTAATGTCAAAAGCTTAAGAAATCTCGAGTAAACACTAAACAGATTTTTCTGAAACATGGTCATGCAGTAGTCATTAATTCAATATTCATTCCAAATTGCAACTTCAAGAATTATTCCAAAGTTAAAAACAATTTTGGGTTCATTTAGTTTTCTTGTTGCATTATGCCGTGGTGTCTAATCTAGTCTAGCAAGGTGTTAATGACCCTTTTCATATGATGCTCAATACAATCTTTTTCATAAATGAAAATTCAAAGACTGCACCTGTTCTTCTCGTTGGAGGTTGGGGTGTTAGAACCAAACCAAAACCCAAACTAATATTTTGTGCATTTTCAGTTCTGTTTTCGGTTTGGAAATGGAAAGATAACCGTTTGTTTTTCCTGAAGCTGGTGATTTCGTTTAGTTTGGTTGATCAAGCCGAATTGAAATTTTCAACAAAAACTGAACATCCAACTTAAAATCTCTATTCTTTCTCACTCTTTCATAAGTCAATTCTAATAAGCAGGGCAAAAAAGTGGAAAGTGAAAAATTGAATCGAAGTGGACTGGGCGTCAATTTGGTTTAGCTGTTTACCCCTATTGATTCGATTAAGACTTTTTCGGATTTTTTGAAAGGCTAAATTGAATCGAACTGTTGATATCCTGAGTTGAAGGGATAATTTAATGAATGATAGATATGACTGATTTTCTGTTTCTATTACTTCATTGAGACGATATGTGATGTGATGGAGTTTCCAATCAGCCCCCAACTTCTGGGAAACTTCTACTGTTTTGGGGGCCATTCCATTTGTGGACACCTTTCTTCCTGCCATGGGAAGTCTAGTGGAGTGCAAATGGCCTAGAAACAAACCAAAGCTTGGGGACCACAAGACTGTACAATGAATCGGGTCACAGTGACATTGCGCACCAAGTTGCTCTTGTCCAAATCCAGCAATTTGTCATTTGACTCAATCCCACTTGAAATATGGAGTCCAAAGGATGGCTGCTTTCATTCGCTTGTGGGGATCTTGAGGGCAACTTGAGGGGCAACTTTGAGGTCCCCTGAGGACAAATTGGTTTTTGGTGACAATTGAAGCTGCCAAGAAGCAAGAAGCAAACCTCCTTTTACTCCGCGTTTTCAACGGTGGGGATCTGCGAAACGTTCCCGAGCACCTGATTAATCGCCACTCATCGAATATGATAATCCTTTCTTTCATCCTTTTTCGATCGTCGGGGTGCCCCTAAACCTAATCTCGAAGGTAAAACAGAGGAAATGCAAGAACAAATACGAAGATTCTAACTTAGATTTTGATGGAGAAGAACGAATGGAACACTGCTTTAGTTCAACTCCCTGTCCAGACGAATGCAAAGTACCAGGAAAAATATGTCTAGCAACAACATGATCAGCTGAGCTGGTCAAACGACAACGCATTCAAATCTGCTTTTAGTTAAAGAAGAAAGGTCAACAGCAAGCACGAACAATGAACAAATTCGACAGCCCAAGGGGGAGTACATCCTAGACATCCGGCCACAAAATGGTGGGCTTGTGCTGTCTACTCTTGAAGCTATTTCTTCATGGTCTGGTCTTTCCCTAACGAGCGCTTCTGTATGTCTCTGTCTCTGGCTCTGGCTCATTTGATCAGCACCCTGTATTTCTTCCAATTCGAGGTTGAGCCCCTGAAATTTGTAAGGCAATGAACGTCGTCAGGTATGATTTTCTGTATATCAATCAAGATTCAGGGTCGTAAGAGAACACGGCTCGAACACGACATGGAAAATGCAACGTTCTTACCACGCAGAACAGAGCTCTGGCTCCTCCCGCGATCTCTTCCCCGAAATAGCCGTCGTGCTTGAGCCGGAAGCGCTACAATCTTTGCTCAACGAAGGGCTAGTGACCACCGGCGGTGCTGCCGCCGGAGATGATCCGCCAGGAACCACCTGATTGTCCTGGTCGCCGTCGCCGTCTGCCGTGCCTTTGCCGTCGCCTCCCCCTTCTTCTCTGCAGCTCGACCGGGCAGAACCCCCACGGAAGTCGCAGCCCCTGCAGTCGACGCACTTCTCGCACACGGAGACTGTGGGAGGGAGCCTCCGCCCGGAGGCGTTCCACGGCGTGGGGCCCTGGCAGGAGCGGCAGAGGAGGTTCCTGGAGTGCTTGGCGACCAGGAAGTTGGCGCCGTGGACGCTGGAGTCGCAGTCCCAGCACAGGTTCGCTCCGTCCGAACCGCAGTACGTGGCCGCGAGGTTGTTGCAGAGCTCGCATGGCTTCTTCTCCTTCATCTCTTGCTCGCTCGTTTTCAGTTTCAATGACTTGACTATGATCTTGTCTGCTAAAGTGGAGTTGGAGAAGAGAGAAGCTCTATATATAGAGTCTCTTTCTCTCTCTCTCTCTACCAAGTGGCAATTCTTTTTTGGAATAGAATTTAATCTGCTTTCTTAATAGAAGAATACACCAATTGGGTATTTAAAATTTTTCCCTAGACATAAATTCAATATCAGCTTCTTCTTTTTTTCAGTTTGTCTAATATAGTTAATATTTTATCAAGTTTGATGTCTCATGTGATAAACGTGGTTGTTTGTACTTCGTCCGAAATATTCACAAGTCATTTGCATTTTTATCTCGATATAATTATTCAATTGTTTGGAAAGACGAGAAGAGATTTATTAAATACTTAGAAAATCACTGTGATCTTGATAAGAATGAGGTGTCAGGTTTTATTTTAATGAGCTAATTAAAAAAATTAGTGAATAATAATTAGCAGTGAAATTTCTTAATTTTAGAGTGAACCCTTCTTGTTTTTTTTTTAATTTTTTTAATTTATTGGATAGAAAATAAATTTAAGTTTCATTTTTTATAGATAATATTTTTTAATAATGATCTTTTTGTTCGAAATAATTTGATAATGAAAAATATATTCAATAATAATTTATGTTTAAATATTTCTATGAATGATGAAAATGTTTTTTTTAATTATTTATTAAGTGAGATAAATGAATATATTTTGAAAAATATTTTATTAATTATTAAATTTTCACAAAGGACACGTGTGTTATTTTGATTTCAGAATGGAAAAAAATAAATAAATGGTGCCCTTGTTACTTTCCACAACAGGAAGGGGAGCACCTTGCAATCATGAAAAGACGCCAGCTGTTTACCTCAGTAGCTGCATGAATCAAGACGGATGGTGGTATTGTTATGTAAAATAAAAATGTAGGTCGTTTAATTGTGGCTGGAGAAGAAGCCCACCGTGAAAGTCAAATCATTCACAAGCCGCAATGCCTCCTGTCAAATCCATTCTCGACTGAGAATTGTCTGATGATTGGATATGTCTCATATCGCATGCTTCTAAATAATTTCTACCTGATGTCGGGAGCCTTTTAAAGTTCTGCTCAGGACTCAATGGTGGTATTGTTAGGTAAAATAAAAATGTAGGTCGTTTAATTGTGGCCGGAGATGAAGCCCACCATGAAAGTCAAATCATTCACAAGCCGCAATGCCTCCTGTCAAATCCTTTCGCGATTGGGAATTGTCTGATGATTGGATATGTCTCATATCGCATGCTTCTAAATAATTTCTTTCTTTCTTTTGTTTACATCTATTTTGAGCTATAACAATGATTAGGCTTGAGGACAATTAGCATGCAAAAAGGGCCAAGAGAAATTTGGTTAACTAGGTACAATTCTAATGGGCGTCCAATCTTCTTTCTTAAAAGGGTAATATCTTATGCAAATCGAGATCACATAGGTTTAAAAAGGTAATATCTTACCCATATTGAGATCATGTAGGCCAAAGGATTTCCTTGAAGACGTAAAATCTAATCCTCTAGAGGGGTTAGTCTTTTGAAGAAGTCAACTCTATTCTAATTACAGAGGAAATCCCACAAAAATTCTTAAGCTTAACAAATTGAATATCTTCACTATGAATCGCACTTGGTACACATTTGACAAGGCACCGGGGGCCAAATGCCGATTCATATCCTATAATTGAGGTCAGTTGATCAACATATATTGATCTTGTTCCAAATGAACTTAATCCAAATCTTCAAACACACAGAAGATCAATCTCTCCCTTGATCTTTCCGCTTCGCGTCATGTCCCACGTTAACGAGATGAAACCCTAGAAAAAAGGAGAGACTGTATCTTGAATTGGGACTATTCATGAAGAGCAAGAAGCGTGGGGCATGGGTCCTCTCCCCGCATTCAATTTGCACTCTGCAAAACTAGGTGCTGCTAAAACCAGTGGCAGTCCGATGGTATCGAGTCAAGTGAATCTGTTGGCTACAATATGAGTGGTTCATACTTAACCAAGCAATCTTTTCCTTCTTCCATGGCTTCTCTTCATTTGAGAGATCTCACGGTGGGTCAACATGGGAGACGGGAGACTAGTCGTTCCCCCTGTTTTGGACCATCGAACGTGTTGGCAAGTTGTTCAATTAATGTCATTTTGCTGACGCGTTTATTTATTGCATCTAGATATCAAATATCATTGTTCCAACCACACCAGACATAAGGCCCCAACAAACGTCGTACGTAGCATATATAGTGCCGTCTCTCAAGTCTTACGTCGATTGTGAGAGGTCTTATTGAGTGAGGTCATTGAATTGTGTGGCTAGTTAGACTGTTTATTTTGAGGAGTTGACTCATGTGGAATGAGCCAGTCGTTACAAATGGTTTAAGAGTAGGACCCTTCTGACAAATGCACAGTTCGTGACTAGTTTCTACTCGATTAGACAACAGTGAGGAGTGACTGTCGTGATAAGAGGGCTCAGACAAGAACACTTTGGATGTTGCTCGGTGATGCGAGTTGACGGCAACATGACGTGAAAATGAGGACGGATGGATAAAGAAATTTGGATAAAATGGGAGTCACCACTTCAGAAAGACACTAAGTGCGAATGGTAATTTAACGTTTCTTTTTTTTTTGTTCCCGAACGAAAACAAAAAAAAGTGTTTCGCTTACGGGGACAATTTTTGAACAAAGAACGCGTTTGGTAACGTTTGGTCCGAAAATAAAAAATGAACAGAAACACGTTTGGTAAATTTTATTCTTTTTTGTTTCTTTTAATTTTTTAAACATTTTTATTTTTATTTTTCATTTTTTCCTTTCTTTTTTATTTTTTTTTTTTTTCGGCCGGTCACCGGCCTCCGCGACCGGCCGACGGGGCCAGCGACCTCACCCAACCACGGCGAGGCTCGGGCTCGCCAGATTTGGCGAGCTCGAGCTCGCCCGGCCATGGCGAGGCTCGGCCTCGCCGGATTTGGGCGAGCCCGAGCTCGCCCGGCCAAGGCGAGGCTCGGCGTCGCCGGCCTCGCCGGGATTGCGACGCTCGGCCTCGCCGGATCCGGGCGAGGCCGAGCCTCGACGGCCGATCGCCGCCATGGCCGAGGCCGGCGACCGGCGAAAGAGAAAAGAAGAAAAAAAGAAGAAAAGAAGAAGAGAAGAAGAAGAGAGAGAAGAAGCTTGCCGGAAATGTTTCTTCATTTTTGTTTTCGAACAAGAAACAACAAATTGTTGTTTCTTTTTTCTGTTCTTATTTCGTTCCTGAAACAAAAAAACAAAAAAAGAACAGAAACGCAACCAAACGCGTTTCTGTTCCTTTTTTGTTCCTGGGAACACTTTCCGTACAGAAGTGTGCCGGAAACACTTTTTTGGAGTGTTTCCATGCACACCCTAATTAAGCTTAGATTTGTGGTAATGAAAGTCAACATGAGCAGAAATTTTTTATTGAAACTTGCCTAGCCATTGGTGAGGTTAGACCTCGTGGATTTGGCAAGGCTCACCTTTACCGTTGCTGGGGGAGGCCCTCATCCTGCCCTCACCATATTTGGTGAGCGCAAACCTTGCCCAACCACTGATGAGGTTGATCTTGTCGGTGCTCGCCTTTGGCTAATTATCAAGGCTCGATAACTAACTAGAGGTAGAAGGGAGGAAAAAAAGAGGGAGAAAGAAAAAGAAAATGATAACAATTTAAAAATATATAAAAATATTTTCAAGATTTTTTTTTTTTTTTTTTTTTTTTTTTACGTTAGTGTCAACTGTATCATATAAGACAGCCGTTGTTCAAGTTAGCAGCTTTTGGCTAAAATTAGCTGAATTGTCTCAATTGGCAAAATGCGGAAATGTTTAGGACTCCATTGATACAATTAAAATGTTCATGACTGAATTGAATAAAAATAATATAATAGGTTTATGACTTTTTCGACAATCTTCTCTAATAGATGTGTGATTTGTAATGAGTCTTTACTTGAGTAGGCGATAGTGAGGAGTGATCATCCCAATAACATGACTTGAAAAAGAACACATCAAGTAGGGAGAGTGGAGTCGTCCCCTCTCACCCTGGAGAGCTTTCCTCTACCCTCTTTGTGGTAGTTCCCTTTAATTCCATACCCTAATCCCATTCCCTGTTACCCCCAACTTGATCCCCACCTAAGCTTCATAGTCTTCGAATCCATTCGTTTTGCGGAAAACATCATGTTTCCAGAAGATATTTTCCTAGAAGTCATTTTTTAGGAAAATGACTCTATTTTCCAATGTTTAGCTGAAACCTGAATTTTGAATGGAAAACATTTTCCATCGTTTGTTAGCTAATTTAATTGTTTGAGAAAAATTATCAAAATTGAATTTTACCATTTTTAATTTACCAAAAAATGAGTTTTATTTTTATTTTTATATTTTTCAAAAAAATGAATTTTAAATTATTTGTATTTTTTTTAAAATTTGAAAATTTTATTATTATTTTATTATTATTTCTTTCTTTTTCTTTTCCTTCCTCATTCCTCCTCATTTTTCCTCCTCCTTCCTTCGCCACTGCATGCTTGACGATGGCTGGCTGCTCAGTGGTCGACCAAGACCCAGTTGCCAGATTCGATGAGCTCAAGGCTCAGCCTGACCAGTAGTGAAGAGGAAGCAAGGCACGTCACGGAGATCGAGCACCGCTGGACGAGGAGGACGCTCTGCTGCTGCTAAACATCGGCATTGAAGGAGGAGGAGGATGACATCATAAACCCAGGGCTTCATGAGGGCGGAGATCCAACACTGCCGGCCTCGCTACTGTTGATCGTTGGCGTCGAAGGAGGAGGAGGAGGAGATCAAAAACCCAGGGCTTCGTGAGGGCGGAGATCCAACACTGCTGGCCTCGCTGCTGTTAATCATCGGCGTTGAAGGAGGAGGAGGACGAGATTAGAAACTTAGGGCTTCGTGAGGGCGGAGGAGGAGGAGGATGAGATCAGAAACCTAGTTTTGTGAGAAAGAGGGTAGAAATGGCATATGAGTAAGGAAAGAAGTGCAGAAAGTCGCCCCGCGTGAGGACGAGAAAATGATTTCCTCTTTTCAAAAGAGGAAATCATTTTCCACAATTTGATGGGGAGATTTTCCATTGACCGGAAAACATTTTCCTTGACCATCTATTTTCTGCCATCCAAACACTGAAAATTCCGAAAAATATTTTCCCGGAAGTTATTTTCCATGAAACGAACGGACCCTTCATCTCTTTCATTTGAAAAAAATCCCCATTTCTCATTGTGTAATATTATGGTCTGCCCAAAGTCTAGATTCCTGTTGAAATTGCCAAACGGCATGGAGGTAGCCAAAGAGGTGCCCAAAAAAAAGGAGGCAAGGATTTTAAATTTCCAGTATACTAAAAATGAGGAGGTACCCTTCTTACTCTACTCAGGAAGTGATTTTTAGTGACCGTGATGAGGCTCAATTTCTAGAATTTCTAATTCAATTTCCAGAATATTCATAACCATGGGCTTTCGTAGTTAGTCCTAATGAGCTATCGGACTACAAATGAAGTTTTTATGTTGGAATTAATGAAAAATGGAAAATCAAAATTATCTTTCTAATGGAGACGAAAAATGAAGAAGAGGTGGAGGCCAGTTGTTTTATGGACCGATCTGGTTACTCTGACAGTGGGATCCGTCTTGAATGAGCTATTTAACTTAGTTTGCGTGAAAAGTGAAGATGATAAGACGATGAGAATTACTTTTGTCCATGGCCCATATGTTTTCCAAGGTAGGCTCAAATTATGGGAAGAATTGAAAAGAATTAAATGAAAAGGGAATTGATAACATTCCACATTGAGTTCCCCAAAGTGGAAAGACGAATAACTTGGGCTGAGCTTGGTGCACTAGTTGGTCCGAGTCAAGTGTCCACTAGTTAATAGCAAACACGGTCCATCATGTTCTTGCGGATCTCCAAGACTATTGTGCCACATGATATGCCAAATTCATTTAGAATTAGATTTTGTTCGTTTTGAAGAAAATTTTTTGCTCGGAAAACATATTCTTAGTTTTTTTGGCATTTAAGTTGCTTTGGAAAATAAGAATATCTTTTTATAGTTACCTGAAAACCTATGCTTGAATTTAAGGAAATTGATTTTATTTTTCAAAAATCAGAAATTTTTTCCAAAATGCGACTAGAGATATCAAGAGATTTTTAGTTTAGGAGCTGGAGATTACAAGTTTAAATTTCATCAGTACAGACTATAATGGGTCATTAGAGCTAGCTGCATAGGGCCTGAACTTAATCAGTTCGTAAGACTTTCAGGGTATTCCATGGAATTCTAAGCAGTTGAACCTTTGAGGTCGTGCCTTTAGATAATCAAAACAAAAAAGACCAAAGGCAAGAAATTTTTATGAATTAATTATTTTAAGCGATATGAGTGATCATTTTTATGAATTTTTTTTCTAAATCATTCATTTTATGCGAAATAAACAAAGTTTTACTGTCGTGTAATGGCAGATCTTGACTAGTGTCGAATGAGGTACCGTATGAACAGCGAATGTAGACCGATATAGCAAACGACCAATAGCATTCCAAAAGAGTCGACGAACATTACACCTCAATCAGCTCAAAAAGCCCAGACATCAAAACTCGCAAATCAACAAATACCAGACCTACTAATAATTTTCGACGACGGCCTCCTCCAAAAGCTCCTCCGAGTCCTTCATCAACTCGGGGCTCAACCTGAACATGAGCACGCAGAACTCCTTCTCGTTCAATGCCCCGTCGCCGTCCAGGTCGCCCTCTCGCAGCATCGACCTCAGCTCGTCGTCCCCCATCCCTTCCAGCCCCAGCAGCGCCGAGTTCTTCTTCAAGCTCTCGAAGGTGATCACGCCCTTGTCGGTGTCCCTCAGCAGATTGAAGCCGTTGCTCAGCTCCTTCATGAACCCGTCCACCCCAAGCTTCTCCACCATTACCGGGAAGAAGTCCTCAAACACAAGACCGTTCCGCGACGCCATTGTCGAGAATAGCTCGAACCCACTTGAGTTCACCAGTTTATCCAACCAGGGTCCTTTGTGTGATGGCATGAAATACTTGGGGAGAGGGTGGTTTATATGGGAGAGGGAAAGTGGCTAGATTTGTAGGTGAAATTGCTGGAAGGATCGTGAGAGATTGAAATTGTTGGATTTGGTGAAAAGAAGGTACAGAAATTGCTGGTCAGGAAGGTGGTGCTTTCTTGGGATTCCTATTCTTTCTGTGAAGCGATAACACAACATCAGTGGTTTGCTTCGCGGGAAGAAGTTGTCACCTTCCTCGAAGTTGCATGGGAAAGTACGTGCATGGTGAGCGTCCTCATAAGGGGACATAAGTGGTTTAGATGAAGCTGTCAGGGAAGTCAATTTCCTAGGATGCCAACCTTGCAGACGATTTAAGAAAATAATAAATAAAATATACAGAAATTGCGCATGGTAGAAGAAAAACAAAACACTCTATAATGAAGTCAATTTGAGTGTAGCTAGATGAGCACTCCTTGGGGAAGGGACTTTCTAAGTCAAAAAAGCTGGAATCAAAAGCATAGGTCTTGGAGGTAATATGCTGGCAAATGTTTTGCGACTTTGGAAAGACCATTGTTCTGCCTTTGGTTAGATTCTTTTAAGAGTTATATTGCAGTATAGATGGATGAGGATTAATAATTCAAAACATTTTATTTATATTAGTAATTTAAGGATAAAAACTTATATATATTTTGCGATCCACACGGACAATTAATCTAGCAACACAAGCACCTACATGCAAGCTTTATGATACTATCTTTAGATTGCCATTGGCATTTTTGAGAAATTATCTAATCAGTTCTAATTTATCGCCTAAATGCTATTTAATAAATTTCTAATTTATCAATTTGTTCCTAAATTTTTGTGCAAAATTCTAAAGTAGTCCTTATAGTCAATTTTCGTTGGTGTTATATCATATAAAGCGGCCATCACATTAGCTATTCATTACAAAAATTGATTGGAAGAATTATATTGAAATTTTGCGAAAGTATTTATGACTAAATTATTTAAATTGGTAATTTACAATTGACATTAATAGATTTAGATTTAGGATTTTTATTAGATGAATTTTTCAATCTTTTCTTAATGTTTAATCATTTTCATCTGAGTTAGGAGGATGTCTAATCGTCAATCATTTCATCTGAGAAAGACCTTCGCCGACTTATGTCATTGAGTTGGTGTATTGAAATGATGAATCGTGAGTGAGACACGCTAACAAAGCTTGAGGTGATGTTTTGGATGGGACCTTGTCGAATAGAATTATTAAGAAGACAGAATATAATAATGCTTATCTAATTAGTAGGAAACCTCCTGCCTTTTTCCAAGCGCCTTTTGCATCACATATATCAATACATACAAATGTGTAATATACGTAAAGAGACTAAAAAAGACATAGTGTTCATCGCGGCATAGAAAGTTGGCAAAATAAATAGATAAATTAATTAATTTATCTGATTAATGCGGCCCATAAACCTTGTAATATTCTAAAAAAAAAAATGCATATATCATCGTAACATAACCTCCGGTATTCATTTTCATTCTAATGATAAAAGCTCGTTTAGGTTAGTAAACTCGAGACTACTAAAATGCCTGTTATTTAAGTCACAGATTAAAAGTAAATTGATGCCTAAAACATAAAGTTGGTTGCAATTGATGGTTTAATTGAGAATCGAGAGATTGGTCGTACGTTTGATTTACACACGTATCAAATCTTGAATTAGTATGTCTACCGATGCGTTTATCTTCATGCTATTCTCAATCTTGGATATTAATCGATTTCAGATGTGCAGCCTTATGAATCACTACATAAAATGGGCTAAGGCAACACAAAGGCGAAGGAAAATTTTTATTTTTATTTTTATTTTTTTCGGTCATGGATAGTTTGTTGCATTTGCTCCGTTGCCTTTATCTAAGGCGACAAATGTATCCACATCAAAGGTGACCCAGGGGAATGAACTGGACCTTGTTGCTTTCGGTGGCCAAGATGACAAAAACGAATTATTGTTGTAGATGCCAAAGGCGATGGACGAGTGCAGATGCGCCACTCCAATGACCGTAAAAATAAGGGCAGGGAGATGGGGACTGTATATGAGTGTCGTACCCCTGAGCCCATTTTTCTTCTTATGGGTAATGATGAAAAGAAAAGGAATTGTGATCATGAGATTATGAAAACACATGTCAAATCTCTTTGAAAAAGGTAAACAAGCCGAAACATCAATTTACCTTCTCAATTTGAATAGGTATCCTCATCGAAGCGTCTAGAAGGGGATCCATTAAATATCATCTACATCTGACCTTGACTAACCTCAACATATACAAAAAAGAAAAGATAAAAAAAGAAGAAGAACAACCACTTCTTTTTCTTTTTGTATAGTTGGAAGGTTCCTCCAACAGTTCAATGAACCTGGAGTCAAAAGTTGTTTTGGTCGATGTAGGCCCAGATGGGGGGGAAGAACACTATAAGTTAATATTAGGTCGGCGCTTAGTTCGACTCTTAATCCTACGGACAGCGAGATGTCTGATGAATGATTCGACATTTTTATTCTACTTTATCGTATCGTTTTGCTTCTCTCTTAATTTGCATAAGTACTCGACAGTCTATCGATGGTTGTAATATAAAATTGCAAACGACAACCAAGATCTCTCAGCCCTTCGCCAAGCCTGCGGCGATTCCTTCTTGGATAGCATGCACTGTCCAATGATTCCTTTTCTTGTGTCTGTCTTCCACGTCAGTGGCACGACAGACGTAGAGTAAATAAAGCGGACTAAGAAAGTTGTATTGAGAACTAGAGAAATCCACACGCGCTTAAAGATTCCCTAAGCGATGATTTATCTAGCAAAAGTACCAAATTTTTTTTTAAACCTAACCCAATGGTATTAATTTAGTCATATGCTTTTTAATTGGATTAATTTTATTCTAAACCTTTTTTTATAAGTTTATCTGGCTAATTTAGATTGGAAGTTGCTGATGTGGATGTCAATTGTCCTATGTGATAAAGTTGACATTGACGCGATAATTTTTATAATTTTTCAAGTTTTTATTACTTTTTAAAAAAAATATTTTTTCTTTTCCTTTTCTTTTCCGTTGGCCTATGGCTGGTACTTGACATTGCCGATGATTGGCCACAGGCGAGGGTCACTCTCATGGATTTGGTGAGGGCTCGATCCTTATGGCCTAGGAGACGGTTGAGCCCTCGTTTGTGGCTGGTCGCCGACCGTGGCTAAGTATCGGCTAGGGGCCAAAGGGAAGAGAAGGAAAAAGAGGGGAAAAAAAAAAAAAATGAAAAACAAAGAAAAAAAGGGAAATTTTTTTTTTTTTAAAAGTAATAAAAAATCGAAAAAAAATTATTTAAAAATTGTTTACTCCAACATTGACCTTGCCACGTAGGATGATCAATGTTAACGTCAGCAATTTCTAGCCTAAATTAACTGGATAGACTAAATTAATACTAATGTGAAAATGTATAGGATAAATTGGTATTAATGCAATAGGTTTAAATTTTTTTGGGTACTTTTCATTGGTTTATCCAATTGTGTAAAAGGAAAATGAGAAAAATTACCCATTAAGTTCTAAATCTATTATACAAATGCTAATTCAATTTGTCATAAATCTTTGCTTGGAATCCCAATATGGTCATTTCAGTCAATTTTTGATAGAAATCGTTGACATAGTAGCGGTCAAGTCATTGTCAGCGGTCCTATGTGGCACACTGACGAAAATTAGCCAAAATGACTACATTGAAATTCACACAACAATGTAAGACTAAATTGGCAATTGTACAATATGTTTATGAGTGATTGAGCAATTTTCCCAAAGAAAATGTGTAAAGAGTGTTCTTAGGGCACTTGTAAGAGTCATTATTTTATACTTTGGAAACAGAAAAAATTCTATTTGAAGTAGAGTGACTTCTTAGATATGTGTTATTGCTCCATTGTCAAAGTACATTGGTATGTGTTATTACTATCTTTAATTTAGGGAAGATATACATATTGGCATTACACAATACTAACTTGATCAATTAGATCTGATTAATTGGCAAGCCTAATGAAGCACTGGATCTAAAGACTCTTATGCAAACCTTTTGATGGTTTAAAATACGATTCTTTTTCATGTAAAATTGACCACGCCGGACAAGTTTGGTATAAAAACCAATTAGGGTTTGTGCGAGACAAGTTTGTTGGTGGACTATGTGATGTCAAACGACAGATCAAAAGTTTAGGTTAGGAGGCAGGTAATTCCGTAAATCAATAGATCATGCATGTGGAAGGCCGTCGTCACATGATGACTCCGAGTCTAGACAAGAATTGAATCACTGAAGGACCACATATCGTCGAATTGAACCCAATGTACGATGCCGTTTGGTTCTGTGCTATCCGAGCAGGAACTTTCTTCCGAGACAATTATTTTCAGAGGAAGATCGCTCGCAGCCTGACAAGTTTCCTAAAAGAAGAGAGCTCTCAAACACGAGAGCGCCCTCCGAATGGAACTGTCTGTTTCGGTTTTTGGAATTACGCAAGGCAGGCACCGAGGCTGCCACGGAGAATCGTATGGCAATTCTCAAGGCAAATGGCAGGAAGCCCACTTTCCTAGAAAATTCGTGCTCAACTGCAGCTGTCTCCTAGGCACGTCGTTGTTGGTTTCCTAGAAAGAGGAAGCAATGTTTGGAATCAAGAGCAGGTCATAGCAATAGAGTTTCCATGAAAGTAAGGGCAAGTTCTGATGATCTTGCAAGAGCCAATCCTCAAAGAGGAAAAAAAAAAGAAAAGAAAAGATCATCTAGTCTTCTTAGGGTTTCTATAAAGATGTGCAAGATTTGACAAAGAGAATCTCATGTCTGCATATGCTAGTCAAAATAAAATTTATCCTATCATTTGTTTTGGTGCATGCTCAAAATGGGATAAAATAAGATATAATAGGAATATAATTCGGATAAAATTATCCCGTGAAAAAGGTAGGATAAAGGTAGATATAATTTTTAAAATCAAAAATATGAAATTTACTTTTTGAATAACAAAATTCTTAAATTAATAAAACTAAAATAATATTTGAATTCTAATATAAAAAATTTAACGTACAAAAAATAATTTCGTATCTATTTATTTATTCATATTTTAATTTTTATATTCGAATGTCTTTCTATCTTATAATATAAACTCAATATATACATAAATATTTATATTTAGTATTTATATTTAATATTTATTAGATATTTTAGGTATTACAGTATTCTAGGTATATTAGTATAGTTTACTATTTATAAATCTTTTAATAGAGAATGATGGAAGGGAAAAAAGAAAAAAAAAAAAAAAAAATAATATAAAGAGAGGAAAAAATAACAAAAAATAAGCAAATAAAAATGAAGCAGGTAAGAGTATAGTGTGAGAGACTTTCACCATTTCAATTTGTGTAATTTTTAGGTTCATTCATATGAATATGTCGTTTATATCAAATAATGAACATAATATGATGTGTTATACGATTCACCAAATAGGGAATATGATCTAGCAAAATCTTTAAATTTCATATCTTATTTTATTCAGTTTTATACTAGCTAGAAATTCAGATGATCAAACGGAGCGCATGTGTGTTTACAGGAATCTCGCATAACTCTTCCAAGTAATTCCTTTCGTGAAAAGCAAAAATGTCCTGTCATTTCCTTCGAATTCCTCATTTTCATATTATAGAAGGTTTGTCGTTTTCTGCAGGACGACCTCATGGTGGTTGAGGAGGCCCGGGCCAGGACAACCCCCATGTCCACCCTCGAACAGTCGCGTTGCGCTCCCTTCGCACGCTCTCCACTGAAAAAGTTGCCGCTTTCTAACTATGATCCAAGAGTTGTGTGAACAGCACCTCAAAATGTTTTCATTTTTTTGAAACTTAATGACTTGGTGCCTGCTTTGCACCATATAAGCCACATCAATACCGTAAGTGTAAATACAACCACAAAATGTCCAGTTTAACTGAAAACTGAATAAACGAAAGAGGTAGAGGGATAATTTTGTTTTTCGAGTGAGAGCACATGAACCACCGATAGCATTATACCTTCTCTAAATAACCAAAAAAATGTTTAAATATGTACTTGAACATTTAGATGAACCATGTTTCTTGGATGCTGATGTTTTATGCATCATCTTATTAGTTGATTTGTAATTTCTAAATGTAAAGGGAGACCAGTTGTATAAATGTACGATATTTCAACACCTTCTCTCACTTGCGAGCTGGAAAATGAATGACATCTTATGTTCACTAACAAAGGGTAGAACTTGACTCTGATGCTATATTAAAAAGTTCAATCCAAAAATTTAAATTAATTAGTGGAAAGAGACCACATGTATATGAAAAGTATATAAACCCCATTATTAAGCTACGTGGGCTATTTCAACATAAATGAATGGTTTAAGTAGAATGAGGGGGCTCTGTTGGTAATGTATGAGCTATAAGTTCATAGCGTTATCGAAACATTTATTTGCAAGATTACAAATTTCAAATCCCTTGCCGGGAAAAATACATGAAGTGGGGTATCACTCAATGGGTTCCAAATTGAAGCCCACGGCCCAAGAGTTTCTGCCTCTTTAATGTTTAGATAGAAGGCCTTGAACATGGAGAGTTAGAAAATGAGATTAAAGAGTAACTTTAGGTACTCGAATTAAGATCGATATGTAATTTTTTTTTTGGGTCAGTCGATATGTAACATTAAGTTGGTTTACTAAGTGATGTAACTGAACTTGTTTCAGACAAAAGCAATTTCTCTTGATCAAATCGAAAAGTTCTTATTTTTGTTCAATTTGACCTGATTACAGCAGCACATAGAGATGTGATAATATGGTGGGATGACTTGCCAACTTCTTGAAATCAGAAATTCAAAGTCGTTGAAAAACGTAGTTGAAGTTTTCTATACTAATTATCGGAGGGAATTTATTTTTATTATGCACCTAATAGAAATTTCAATAACTTGGCATAAGTGGGCTGCTCTAACCTGAGTCGATATCAATATCCCTAAATACAAGTATCTATGTTGGCTCAGAGATCAAACCTTTTTTTTGCTTTATATATATACAGCATGCACACTTCAGTTTCCTTTAAGTACGAATAGCACCAGGATTGACAGGTAAATTCACAGATTTGTTCTTTGAAATATTATATTCAATTTTTATTTCAGATTTTGACGTAAACAAGAAAGTCTGGTTTTACATTGTTTCGATCCGAAACAAAGCACGTTGCGGGTGCTCTTTTTTGGGCATTTTAAATTTTATTTCTATTATGTACAAAGCACATTCAAACTTTTTGTACAAATATAGAAACTAACATTGGAAGTGATTTGGGAATATTTTCATGATTTTTTTTTTCAAAAGATAAGAAAATTATGCCGTATTAACAGGAAAAAACTGCTAAGTGAACAAAGGCGTCCATTCGTAAGAAGTTAAAAATGAACAAATACAACCCTTCGGGAAATGTTGCAAATTGAACGAGTATCTAATTCAAAGGTTGTCTTGAAAAGACACAAACAAAATTCAGAATAAAAATTATTGTTAATTAATAAATAAAATTTCAAAATTATTATTATTTATTATCATTATTATTTTGATTTCAGAAAATTCTCAATAAACAAAAACAACTTTTGAATTGATTAAAGTTAATAAAATAATTGTACGAAATAAAATAAAAATAAAATAACAAGGGATTAGTGCTAATTAAACTGTGGGTGCGAAAGCGTAGTGCACCAAATAAGTGCGCCAAAATTGCGCAATTATTCGTGCACCCGCACGCGGGTATAGTGAGGTCTAGCCCACACCCAATCATCTCTTTAGTCACACTAAAGAAACTCCACACTTATTAATCGGCCCACCTCCTCCCACTTTTCCTATGTTAGACAAGGAAACATGTACTTAGTTCGTTTTTTTTTTTTACAAACAAACTTCAACAATCCCCCACTTTGTTTGTAAAACAAAAATTTCAAAATTAAAATTTTAAAAACCGTACAAGTAAAGTTTCAGATGATTAATATACATACATAAAGGTCTATTTCGAGTTAAACATTTACTTAGTGCAAGTATATCAAAGCTTTATCAAAGTGACATGTAGCTTGGCTTTAAACTTGTATCCGGACATACCGCACATATACTAACCTCATGTTTCAACGAGAATTTCTATATTACTCCGCATTATTATGACCTTGTGTTTGATTCTGTTTCATGAGCTCTCTAAAAAGCAAATCTCACTTTTGTAAGAAACGGCACCACTCCTAAGCTCATATAGGTGAATTATCTACCATGTGTTTCTTTTGTTACTATCAACACATCACAAATTTGTATTATACTTCATTAATAATTCAATCCAACCAACAAAACATAATAGATGATATGGACTTCTTATATTAGGGCTACATCAGTATCAAACAATCATATTTAATAACTTGTTTTTATCCATTAAACCTTGTAACTAGTGATGTTTTAGAAAAATTTCGGGTTTCCATTATTGGTGATTTCAATTAAAGGGTTTCAGTCCCATTTCTTGTGAGGTCATTATCACCATATGTTTTGGTAAAGCCTTTGTCAAAGGATCGACAAGATTATTACTTAACTTCACATAAACAATTGTTATGGTATCGTCTTTAATCAATTGTCTTACATATTCATGTCTTAGACTAATTTGTCTAGACTTACCATTATAGGTGCTATTATAGGCTCTTACTAAAGTAGTATGATTATCACAGTGGATAGAAATGTGAAGCATAGGATTAGGCTATAATTTGATATCCAACAATAAATTCCTAATCCATTCGGCCTCTTTCCCAGCTTGAGCAATAAATTCAGATTCCATTGTTGAGTGAGTTATACATGTTTGTTTCTTACTTGTGATTCCTGAATTTCGACCCCGTCCCGATACTATGAAATAGACATTTTGTTGACGAGCCTATGGCCCTTTTTCTTAGAGCTAATTACTCTCGAGTTAACTGATCTATCAGATGAAGCCGTTAAGGGAATAAACGTGATAGACTTAAGAATTCGATCGGAAATCGACTACTCGACCATGATAATCGGCAATGGTCAATACGGTATTGTTATAAGCGATTAGTGATTGGATATAGGTTGATTCGATGGAAGTACGCAATTAAAGTGTGGGTGATTCCACCTGATTGCAAAATTCACGTCGAATGGCACTAACCCAATTTTCCATTGATTCGGTACCCGATGCCCATAATTGAAACCTTGCAATTTTTCCGATAACCGAAAGTCGCCTACGAGTCAGAGATGCATAAACGTGGATCAAAATCATCAACCACAAGTCAAACACATTAAAATCCCTAAAAGCTACCTGGTAGGTTGGGTCGCGCTAAAATTGTGTTTGGTCGATTTTAACCACAAAATTGAATTTGGTTTTAGGAATCAGACATTCGAGCATGACACGAGTCATTTATAGAACGTTGTCTTGTCTTTTGGAGAAATTCCGTCGAGCTTGGGATTTTTTATGGAAAATCAATTCGGACGATTTGGAAAAGAAACAAAATTCAGAGGGGCCAAATTAAGTGGTTGTTTGGCCTCCTTAGTGAGCTATTTGGCAAAGCGAAATTGTGAGAATCATGTGGGCTTCTTCTTCAACAAAATTAGACATCAAATTGGAGAATTGAAGAAGAAATTAAAGTCCAAAGTAGTGAAATTCGGACCCTTGGATGGGGGCTGCAATATTTGGCACTAAATTGGATTATTGTTGGAAATTAATTGCAAGAAAGTATTTGGGGACAATGAGATAGGCTTGTGGACTTTTGGGGACCTTGAAATGATGAAATTAGAATATTTCCCTTTGACTTTCAAGGCTTCTCTCTCTCTCTCTCTCTCTCTCCCTCTCCCCTCCCTTCTTCTTCGAACTATTGCCTCCCCCGACGCTGCTGTTTCTTGCTTTCCTTTTATTTCTTGAGTCTTGGATGAGTTGCATATGCTTTTCTTTGATTTCCTCCGAAAGAACCCAATATCCACTAACCGAATCACTGCCCCATCTCCTTCGATCCTCCCTTCATCCGTGACCACATGTCTGTGATTCAACCCCCTCCAGACAACTCCAGTGGACCAACTCCCCAGCAAGCCTTGGCGTTAACCTCCAGTAGAAATGCCCACGTTTCCCCCACTGAGGCAACCACGATCGTCTCTCTCCCTTTGTCTGTTTTCTCCTCTAGTCCAGCGCCACACGTCTACGTCTCCACAACCTCTTGCACCGAAGTCAGCTCATCATCTTTCCTTCGGCTTGTTTGTTGATCGAAGTCCCTCACGCCTGTTGCTCCTCTGTCACGAAGACAAGCAGCAACCGAAGCTCCTCCTTCTTCTATGTTCCCCTTGGTCAAACCCAACAAAGTCTCATTCTCCCAAGCATTGACGTTCGCAGCTCCATCTAGCGTCAATTCCGCCATGATGCCAGCTGCTCCTTTGCTAGTTCCATTTGCGCACAACCCAGCCCCATTTCCAGTGGCCCCTGCAGAAGCTAGGTCTGAAGCTTAGCCTTGGCTGAGTCGTCTTGGGCCATTTTTGGCCTGGTCCAAGCTTCCGTTGGTGCCGCCATAAGCCCGATTTTCGGCCGTTGTCGCGGTGAACCGGTTTTCGCGCTAAACCAGTGAGTTTATGCACTAAACTCTACTTGGTAGGCTAATGCTATTTAAGGGGTGTTTAGATTTAAGTAAGATTAGATTAGTGTAGTTATTAGTTTGTTTAATTAATTTAAGTTAGTTAGATTAGTGAATTAGGTAGTTAGAACTTCTAATTAGCTAGCTTATTATGTAGCATTGTAGTTAGAATGGTTAGAATAATTTAATTAGCTTAATAGGTGGTTAGATTAGCAATTTTTGGCCTAATTTTGTATTCATTGCATTAATATGAATTATTTAATTAATTTTGGCAATTAATTAATTATTAATTATTTTTGGAAATTAGACCGGTATAGCTGGTGACCGAATTTTATACTGATTGCAATGACGTGTTCAGTTTATGCAATTGGGTATTGATTTGTGCAAATTGAGTGCTAATTGGAATTTTGGTCATTTATTCCAAAATATGTGAATTTCCAATATTTATTCATAAAATCTTGAGTGTCGGGTTTTAACACTGAAAACAGTTTTATATACTATATAAAACAATGGGATTTTAAATAGGAGGTTATGAATTTTTTGGGTTCGATTTGACTGTGTACTCCACACATGACTATTTTTGAGATGTTTTTAATATGAAGAAAATATGCAAGAATCACTATTTTAATTGAGGCATTTGTATGCAATGTACACTGTTCTGGGCCGAAATTGATTGGTTGTGTGTTGGTTAAGATAACCCGTCTTGAGTGATTACGCTGGATGTTATTAAATCCATTTTCGGGTTACCCATGCATTAGAATATCGGGTTGCAATAGATTCTAGACCTACGCTCTTTCGGGAGAGTTGTCTATGAGAGATGTAGTTGTGCTCAATGGGGAAGAGACGATGCCTGGTTACGCCAGTAGACAGTCGAACATGAGAGTCGGCTATGCCTTGAGGGACTTAATTAATAATTGGAATGCATGATTGTTTGAGTTTGATGCATCTGATTATGAGACAAAACTGTGTGGTATGGTATGAGACGTGTCATAACGGTTTGGCCTTATAATCAAGACCCTTGTGATTAATTCAGTTGATGGGGCGTTTGAATTGTTATGTGCATTAATTATATGCATTGCAATATGAACTGTGTTGACGTGTAGAAGGAACTGAGGCGAGGTAAGTCCTCTATTCTAATTGTGTGGTTATATGATTAGAACACTTTAGGCGTATTACCCTTTTAATCGGGATTTAGAGCGTGAACTCGCTGAGATTTATATCTCACCCCGTTGTGGGCATAACTTTTTAGGACCATAGGGTGGAAGATCTAGAGCCGAGCTAAGGTGATATCTCACCCCTTTGTGGGCTTAATTTTTTTTTTCTCTCCTCTTATCTTTATTACCTTAAACCATCTCTTTTGACAGGGAGCTCTAGTGGATAGACTTAACATGTTTGGAGGGGATAAGCTAGTTAGGAATTTTTCTAAGAAAAATAAAGGCAAGAAATTCATCGTGGGGTTGAGAATGTGCAATTTGCCTGACAAAATACCCAGCTTCAATTAGGTTTTCATGCACTGGAAAGTGAAAACCTACATTTTTTAATAGTAGCCAGTGAATTTTCTGTTCATGACATGACCAATGGAAGGCAACTAGTTTAATAGCCCGTTATAAAAGCTTTTGTAACATCCCGGGTATCCACTATACACATATTGTCCGCTAAAAAAATCGTGTATAGTGAGAGGTACCCAAGCCTTATAAGCTAGCTCAAACTCCATTCCTAAGCGATGTGGGACAAGAGACGTGCCAGCTCTTTGCGCACGTTTAGGGACCGAGGTGTGCACGCACCGCCATCCCTCCTCCCCACGCGTCGTCGCCAGGGCTAGCCTTGCCCGCGTACTGTCGAGGTGATCTTAGTCTGTCCCTCCGTATTGTCCCGGGTATGGGTTGTCACATTCTTCACCCCTTAAGAGCACAACGTCTTCGTTGTGGCCCCACACGCAGTCAGGAGTCGGCTCTAATGCCACTTGTAATGTCCCGGGTCTCCACTGTACATATATTGTCTACTTTGGACACTAAGTCCTCACGTTTTGTTCTTCTTAGGGCAGTCCATACTATCCTAAGAAAACATGTATGTATAGTTAGAGGGACCCAAACCTTATAAGTTAGCTCATGACTCTCTCCCTATGCAATGTGGGACAAGAGACACGCCAGCTCCCTGCGCACGTCTGAAGACCGAGGCGTGCACGCACCGCCATCCCTCCTCCCTGCGCACCGTTGCTAGGGCTTAGCTTTGCCCGCGTACTGCTAAGGCGATCTTAGTCCATCCCTCCATATTGTCCTGGGTTTGGGTCGTTACATTCTCCACCCCTTAAGAGCACATCATCCTCGCTGTGGCGGAGTCGGCTTTGATACCACTTGTAACATCTCGGGTCTCCACTGTACACAGGGTTTGGGTCGTCACAGCTTTCATTACTCTTCTTTTTTTCTCTCTTCTCTTATCTTTATTACCTTAAACCATCTCTTTTGACAAGGAACTCTAGTGGGTAGACTTAAGGTTCCGTTTGGTAGTCCGGATTTGAGTATGGATAGGATAATTTGTTATCCTATCCGATATTTGGGAATGTCCACTGGATCGGACAAACCCGGATACATTCGGATAAAACGCTGGATAAAAAATCCAGGGGAGGGGGTGGGATAAGCCTGGATTGAATATATATATTTTAAAGAAAGAAAGAACTTAACAAAAAGAGAAGATACCATAAGCATCTTTGCAAATAGATGCCTCCACCTCTCTGATTCTTTTGTCAACCCTCTTCTTCCACTTCTTCTCCCATCTTCGCTTCTCGTATGCCAGCGATTGGGTGCCCCTTCCTTTGGATCATGGACTTGTTGAATTTGATGACCAAGTACGTTGGACGTCTCAAAGGAAGAGGGGAAGATGGTGATGAAGCGGCTGTAAATCTTTGGTATTGTTGACAAGTTGGGATCTCGATGGATTTGAGGCAATGCAAAGACTACTTCGGTGGTCGCCTAAATTCCCCCACCCCCCTCTCTGTCGTAGTTTAAGATTTATCGATTTGCGTTGCCATTGCACGGCGATGTTGGTGCTCGCTGTTTTCAATGGTGGCCACTGCAGAGGTGGCCACAATTCCTAGATCTAGGGCTTTTCCATGGCCTTTAATTAATTGAATTTTATATTTTATAATTTTATAATTTAATTAAATATCATATTAATTTTTTATCTTATCCTGAAGTGTGCCAAACACTTGATAGGATTAGATATGTCCGTCTTTATTATCCAGAGGATTTAATATCCTATTTTATCCTATCCTATCATGATTATTATCCCGACGACCAAACGCAGCCTAAATGTATTTGGAGGGGATAAGCTAGTTAGGAATTTTTCTGAGAAAAATAAAGAAAAAAGCCAAAGAATAATCTTAAAGTAGGTGTGGAATTAAGTCATCACCTAATTTATGGGGCATCCCATATTGGTAAGTACATCATTTTTCTAAGTGAACCATCATTAGAAAAGTATTGTAATGAGACAATATAACACAAATGAAGGAGTTGCTCTCGTATCATAGCAAATAAATAGGGGACACTACAAATGAAAACTAGTGGTTGAGTGACAAAACCATCCTTGAAGTTGAAAAAGACTAAATGGTTAAGCAACAAAACTGTCCCTAAAGCTGAAAAAGACATCCCCAAATAGGTTTGTGAAGCCCATCACCGGGGCTATTACCAGAGCCATCCCTAAAAGAAATTTTAGGGACGGCTTGTTGCCATTTCCAGAACCTGCTTGAGATTGTTGCCTTCTCGATTAGAATTTAAGTAGAAATGATCAAAGAACTTGTTATTCATCACTGTTGAAATAGTCAATGTGTTAGTCAAAATGGTCTTAGGGTTTTTAGGCTCTGACCAAACAAACTTGGGCCTTGCTTGATAAATTGAGAGCTACTCACTAATCAGAAATTTACTTGGCAATAAAGGAAAATTGCAAGGTGAATTTATATATGTCACGCCCCGAACCCCGAGACATCCCTCGGCGCTTGATTAAAATGTGACGTTCTTAGGACGCGTTGCCGACCCTTGAGAGTCACTCGATGCCACACCATTTGACTTCATCAAGGAAGTAACTTTGACATATAATATGCAACAAAATCAAATCCAAAATGATGGTAAATATTTTTAGTTCATTTTCGGGTTTAAGCTAAACACCGGAAGATATTGTAATTTGCTTGGAAAATGACTTCCTAGAATATTTTCCAAGAATGTCACATTTTCCGCGACACAAACGGATTTAGTCCCTCATATCATGTGACTACAATAAGAAAGATGAAGCATAGTAAGATCTTATTTATCATGCAATGTGGTGCATAATCTATTAGTGAATTAATGAAGTTGTCATCTTTACCTACCGAATTGCTTGGTAGAGGAACTTTATAAGTGATTTCAATATTCTCAGCACTGGTTCGACATTTGCATCTTTCTCGAACTCTAGCATGGATTGGTTATAGTTGAGACCTTGAGTGAAAAAGAAACTTCAACTACCAAAAAATATTACAGAAAGTTGACATCAGAAATACCAATGGTTTGAAGCCCAAAAGATGTATCTATAGAAAAGACGACGACCTAACAGCTTGTTTGGTTGAGTAATACAAAGAATAAGACAAAGTTTTAATAGCTATCACATGGTTTGACTAAAGCAATGTAATGCCAGTAGCCATTCGCTTTCAAGGGGTCTAGGTAACGTGTTTTGGGGTCCAGGATCCGATACTAGGGGTTCTAAGTCTGGCCCTCAAAGTTTTGAGCTTGAGCACCTAGGTACGAGGGTCATAGCTCATTCACCGTGATCTTAAGTATCTCTCGGCCCGTGACAAGTGGTTGGTCCCTCTAGTAAGCAAGATTTCACGGGTCAAGTAGATAAGTCCTAGAGGATGGGTGCTAAAAAATGCGAGTCTCTTTCCTAGATCGATCGGTGAATTCGAAGAAGAGGTCTACTATCACGTTTTCAACAAGAAAAGAACCTCCATTGGTCTCTGGGGTCAAAAGATGCTTTGGTTAGGCTGAAATGCGAAAAATGCCACACTTGCCAAAAGCGCGAGGTGACTAAAGGGCCGAGCTCCGTTCGATGTGAATTCCCAAAAGTGGGCACATCAATGGTTAATTTACTCAAGTTCAAATTATTCTAGGCCCCTATAGTTGGCACATAGAGTTTATGGTCGTTATCACCCTAGGTAGCAAATACGACGAGCTATGGTGGTAGTAACCGTAGAGTGGTTTGATATTAGAGTTTGTGTTTAGATGTTTGGCACATAGAGTTTATGGTCGATCACCCTAGGTAGCAAATACGACGAGCTGTGGTGAGTAGTAACATATGCAAAAAAACGAATTTTTTGTCAGTGCAACAAAGGAGGAAACAGTCCTAAATTCAGAGAACCATACCAGGTAATTTGAGCATGTCTTAGATGCCAATAACTGTTGGAATATAATATGCGGAAACGACAAGATCTTGCAATTTATGATAACGCAAAATCACCAGAGAAATAAATAAGAAATAATAAAGACACTAGAACTTTATATGGTTCTGTCCGAGTATCAATATATATGTCAACGAGAAGAGCTAACAACAAATAATCCAGCTAACAACAAATAATCCACTATAATCGAAGAATCATAGTTTACAATCGCTCACACGCTCGAGTGTTTCCCACACCTAAACTTAACAAAAAATCCAAAATATTTATAAATAAACAACTCACTTGAATGTAAACTCACTGCATAGAAATCACCACGGGTTCAAACTCAAAATATAATGCTTTATGTACACCTGATTCGCGTACATATGTTGTTGCGTTCTTCTTTTTTGATTGTGTGGATGGCTCCTCTTCGACTTGACGTCATGTGGCCCCTCGTAGGGTTTTATATTAGTCCAAGGTCAAAAGTTTGACCTGAACTCACCAACTTTTGGCTCCACGTGCTAGGGCTTCATTCTTTCCACCACGTGCCCAAAGTCAAAAATTTGACTTTGGGCCCACCATGGATAACCTACAGGAATTCGGCTCCTCCAACGGAGATAAAGAAAGAGAAAACTTTGTTTTTATTTATTTATAATTATTCTATTTTATTTTCTCTTTTTTGCAGCCATAAAGAGTTCAAAAAAAAGAAGGATTTCTTCATCCAATTGAAAATTTACTTGGTAAATCTTTATCTATAAATTCGATTTAACAAATTATTATACGAATTCAAACTCGAAATATTAATTTAACAACTTCCATAATACAGATGCAAGTTCTGCAACATGTGTGGCTGTGGAAACATTAATTTAACAACTTCCATAATGCAGATGCAAGTTTTGCAACATATATGGCTGTGGGTATTCAATAACTCGTAGAAGCAGGGGTCCTTTCTGAGTCGTAAAATCAGCACATTGATATGCTTCTCTGATATTTGTGCTCCAGTCTATGTTGCGGCCGTACGTTGACATCATTGCACGCATCAGACAAGAACATTTGAACCGGGGAGAGATGCTTCCGCACACTCCTGAACAAACACGGCGTCTTGAAGAGGATGGAACTCCCATTTCGCTGGGTCCCACGCGCTGCCTGCCGCGGGGAAAACAATTTGGTCGACTATTCGGGAACGTCGTACTCGGGTCGAAACCTGCCCGTACTTTTGAATGGTCATGGACGACAAATCTCTCACAACCTTGTCCTTTGTCTGTTACCTCCGACTTGGTACGAAACAAATTAAAACCCGACGCCGCCATGGGTTTCACGGATGCCTTCTGTAGTTTTGTTGGCGATGGCCCTCCGCACGTTGGGTCAACTCAAAAACCCGAAGAACAGAAGTAGAAGAGAATTTTCAACTTTGAATTCAACGCACGTTTCTTTGTGTTGATTTTGTCTCCGAGAAGTCTACGACCTCGTGTCATGAAGTGCAACACCTAAAATGGGTGGCCATTGAAACTCCCGTCTCACCCTGAAAAGTTTCCACTTGTGTTCTTGATTCTCCCTGTCTCCGGAGCTATGCTCGGGGCATTTGTCAATGGTGGAATGCCCTTCAGCGGCAAAGACAGAGGAAGTTTCTTCCTTTTCTCCTTGTTCTTCGTGTCGTCCTCCCTGTTCTGGTGTTCTCGTGCAGCAAATTCAATCTCGCAAGGGCAGTTTGTCGGCAAGGACGAGACTCTAATTTCTTCTTCGGGGAATTTCGAACTGGGGTTCTTTAGCCCTCAGAATTCGTCTCGTAGATATGTTGGTATTTGGTACCGCAAGATGAGTGTTAACACAGTCGTGTGGGTTGCAAACAGAGATAGCCCTGTTTCTGATGAATCTGGAGTTTTGACAGTTTCAGGTGATGGAAATTTGGTAGTTTTAGACGGTAATAATCGCACAGTTTGGTCTAGTGGCATTAATTCATCCTCGGTGCCGACCAGCTCAACAGCTGTTTTGATGGATACTGGAAATCTTGTTCTTTTGGCCAGTGCAGATGCTGGCTCTGCTAGTGCTTATGGTAATGGTGGCAATTCATATTGGCAAAGCTTCGAACACCCGACAGACACGTACTTACCTGGCATGAGAGTCAGAGTGAATCCTGTGGCTGGAGAGAACCGTGCCTTTAGGTCGTGGAAATCATTGGATGACCCTTCCTCCGGGGACTTCTTTATGGGCATCGATCCCCAGTTGCCGCCGCAGATAGTGATCTGGGGCCAGTCAGGCCGGGAATGGAGGAGCGGGCATTGGAATGGGGTGATTTTTACCGGAGTGCAGAATATGACTGGCAATTTTCAATACGGGTTCAAGCTCTCGGACATCGATGCAGATGGAAACATGTACTTCACGTACACATCGTCAAATAGCTCCAATCACTTGATGTTCCGTATACTTTGGAATGGGAAGGAGGAGCAGTTAGGCTGGGATGAGACTAGTAATGAGTGGACTGTGCTGCAAGAACAGCCTGCTAAGGAATGTGACCTCTATAATAAGTGTGGAAATTTTGCAATATGTAATGAAATGGACTCTCCCAAATGTAGTTGCATGGAGGGGTTCAGTCCAAAGTCACCGGATCAATGGAACAGGGGTAACTGGTCCGCCGGTTGTGCTCGGAAGACCCAATTACAGTGTCGGGACAACAGCAGCATTTCAGTGGGAGATGGCAGCAGGATGGACGGCTTTTTGAAATTGGATGGCGTGAAGTTGCCAGATTTCGCAGATTCTATTTCAGCCTCTAGCACGGAAGAGTGTGAGGCGAAGT
The DNA here is from genome assembly GCA_014182545.1 of Eucalyptus globulus. Taxonomy (NCBI): domain Eukaryota; kingdom Viridiplantae; phylum Streptophyta; class Magnoliopsida; order Myrtales; family Myrtaceae; genus Eucalyptus; species Eucalyptus globulus. Next base: position 47,099,798 of record CM024721.1, read on the forward strand.
GTCTGGAGAATTGTACGTGCGACGCTTACGCATTTGCTATAGGCATCGAGTGCCTGCTGTGGAGCGAGGATTTGATAGATGTGCAGCTTTTTGACGAGGGTGGACTGACCCTCCAAATTCGTCTCGACAATTCTGAATTAGGTACGATCTCTTTTCGATATTTCCCTTTGCAATTTGAAAATTTGATGATTGTCTCTGTAAGTAATGTTTCCTATTCCTTGTGATCTCCTTTAGCATGATAAAGGCCAACACCGATTCTGTGACTAAGCTAAAAAAAGCACTGAGATGATTTTATATAAAATTAAGTTAATGAAGGTTGAGAATTATAACAATTAGCGTAACTGAATAAGATGAATCTAGCCTTGTATTATCAGAAAGGTATGAAATTAATCACTGTCAAAGGAGATCACCATAAGATGTTTCCGGTCTCGAATAAAACTCCGGCATGAAGTTGATGTATCAGAACATTACACACGAAAAAGTCCTATTCATCAGCATATAACGTAATTTCTTTCTCTTGTCTATGTATAGGAACAAAGAGCAAAATATCGAACCTGTTCATAATAATTACTGTCTTGGTTGGAGCGTTTGTTCTTGGTGTAGCAGTATGGTTGTTGCGGAGGTTCAAGGACAATTTGAAAGGTGAGATTTTATTCTGTGAAGTGAATAATTATTGGTCCTTAATTTCTTATTTACACGTGAGTGAACTTTAAATACAGGATTCTCATTTTTTCACCGGAAAACAAGGAACTTCCCTTGTCTCACGATTTTGTTGAGAACGGAGAGCTATCTGCTGAATTATCCAGACCAAATGGTCTGGCTAGAGATGATAAGCCAGTAGGAGGAGCTGACATACCAGTGTTCAACTTCAGTACCATCGAAGCTGCAACAAACTTCTTTTCTGAAGAAAACAAGCTCGGACTGGGAGGATTTGGTCCTGTATACAAGGTAAAGCTATATGATCACCAGTTGTAGACTTTGAAATGTCATAGATGCATACTTAATTGTCTACCCTCTGAATCTGCAGGGAAAGCTTTTTGGAGGACAAGAAATAGCCGTTAAGAGGCTTTCAAGGAAGTCGAGCCAGGGGCTTGTGGAATTTAAGAACGAGGTTATGTTAATTGCAAAATTACAACACAGAAATCTCGTGGGACTCCTTGGATTCTGCGTTCAAGGGGAAGATAAGATGCTCGTTTACGAGTACATGCCCAACAAGAGCTTGGATTGTTTTATTTTTGGTATGCTGAGGCAAAGATTTGAAGTTGGTCTTATGCATTCCACGAAAGAATTGTCTTGAAACTTATTCATGTGTGTTTTGTTCACTTTTCAAAATTTAATGCAGATTCAGTGATGCGAGCGCAACTAGACTGGAAGAAACGTTTCAAGATTATTGAAGGGATAGCACGAGGCCTCCTCTATCTCCATCGAGACTCTAGACTAAGGATAATCCATCGTGACTTAAAAGCTAGTAACATTTTGTTGGACAAAGAAATGAACCCGAAAATATCAGATTTTGGCATGGCGAGAATTTTCGGTACAAACGAAAATGAAGCGAGTACCAATCGAGTGGTTGGCACATAGTAAGTTGAATTTCTTCCTAGTGAGAAAACCAATGTGCTTATCTAACTCCAAATGTTTGATTAGTGTGGAGTGGACTGACTCATCTGCCAATTTAATTGCAGTGGTTATATGTCTCTAGAGTATGCGATGGAAGGTCTATTTTCTGTCAAATCCGATGTGTACAGCTTTGGGATATTGTTATTGGAGATCATTATTGGCAAGAAAAACTTAGGGTTTCACACGCCAGAACATTCTAATCTTATCAGCCACGTGAGTTCATCTTTGTCTTTATACGAGCTACTAGGCACCAAAACTCTCATTTTAGGAGACGTATGCATCTGCTTCAATTGTTTTGCTAAAAACTGCCTTTGATTAGGGTTGTCCCAGTCTGGTTTCGACTTCTGCATTGTCTGTAGCTTATAAATTATCATTCATATTTAAAATCATAGTGCTATCAACGGATTTTGTCCAGGACAATATACATTTGAACTCGCTACACGTTTGTTTACATGTAAGGTGTTACTGGAACTGTTTTTCACATAAGTGCACAACGATTTCAGGTATGGCATCGTTGGAATGAAGGGAAGGGGATTGAGCTTATTGATCCCTGTATCAGGGATTCATGCTCTACGGATGAGGTATTGCGATGCATACAAATCGGTCTGTTGTGCGTGCAGGACTCCACCGTAGATAGACCGGCCATGCCTTCTGTTGTGCTACTATTAGGAAGCGAAACAGTGGATCTTCCCATCCCGAAACTCCCCATGTCAATCTCGATCACGGGCTCCATGGGTACTTATTCTTTGTTCGAAAGCCAAGAAATCGAGTCATCCAATGGCATTACAGTTAGCTCCGTGGATGGTAGATAGGGCCAACGCAATGTATTATATCTTTCTCTTCCTCTGCTCCTGAGATCTTTACGACTAGAAAAGTTTTCTTGAAATTGTGCGGATGTACTTCTGTTTAAGGGATGCACGCGAAATAGAAAAATTACAACTCGATTCCTTGGTTTTGATATGGAAAGCGTCTTGATTGCTCTTGATTCTGTAGTTTCACATTCGATTGCGTTTAGACAGGCATTTCAGGTTAAAGTTATTGCTCTGTGACCTCTGGCTCGAGTTGCGGAAACAGCCTTTTTCAGGATCTGTAACTGAAGTGGGATTTCATCTTTTGGGACCAGCAAATTGCCTTGTCTGTCTAATCAATGTGATTATATACACTTCTAGTGTTTCACATGTGAAGCTCGTTTTGCACGAGAGAGGGAATGTTAATGGATATTCTCAACCTATAAGCTGGGGGCTCGTTTTCAAATTTTGGAACCAAAGTCAATCTTACTTCACTAGTATATACACACGCACATACGGTTCGTCAGTGAGGGTATAATGCTCTCATCATTGATAAACGTCAAAATTTCACTTAAGGACGAATAATGAAAATTTCAATTACCATCCTCACTGTGCATAGCTCGAGCCTGACCGCCATGGCCATGAGCTCACGGTTCAAAGCAGAGCTCAAGCCCGAGCCCTGTGGCTGTGCTCTTTCACAACTCAGGTGTGAGACGAGGGGAAAATGGTGATATGGTCAATGTGGCTATGGCTAAAAGCGCGTCGGCGGTGTCGGGTGGTGGCAAGCATTACACCTGGTTTTGGTTTGGGTCACTGTGGACGTTGGATAGGTAACGTGGTGATGGGTATGTTTTATGTAGTCAAATGAGTCTTTTACGGTTTGGATTTTGCAAATTGCAAGTTTTGAAAAATGAGGATGCAGATTGATATAGATGGCAAAACTGGAAATGGTTTTTGAAGAATTTGGAACCAGGGCCACATAAGAACAAGTTATGCTTAGCATATTAATTCCCTCAAGGTGAGCCTCAGATCTGGCCTAAGACTAATATTTCCACAACTTTTCACTCTTTCTTTCAACCTGAAGAGATTGCTTGGTTCAGGAGAGTCGCACTGAGACTCGCGCCTAAAAATCAAGAACTCTCGACCGGAAAAGCAGACATGACCAAGGAATCCCAACGATTAACTGCCCTGAAAATAGCCTAATGGAACTTGATTTGGCACAACGCTTGCTTTCATTGAACAAGATCTAAACAAAGGAGGACATGAATTACCTAAGGTCAAGCTATATATGAGCCACGGAGAATATAGTTCTTTGAAAGTGATTTCTATTGAGAGCAATTGCCAAATAATACACCAAGCTGTCGATCAAATATTTGACATGTGTATACCAGTGGAATGTCGGCATTCTTTGACGGTGCTTGAACTGAGTCTGCCATTATCAAGGTCCACTACACAAGGACTTTCATGCATGACATAACATGAACTTAGTAGCAGTTGTCTCAATAAGAATTTATTCACTATACCTTGGTTTGACTGGCCTTGCTTCACGGTTGATCCTGGATTATTCCATTCCAATCGTATGAGAAAACTGTGCAGTTTTTGAAAGGCGTGTAAAGTGGACTATTTTTGAATTAGCAAGCACATCTAAAATCTCATTGTCATTTGTTCTTGTAGTATTTTATTCATACGTTTATGATGGGGTGCGATTAGAACGCACCGTTTCGTCTTGATATGTTACGATGGAAAGACACCCTTTGAAAGGGTATGTGGGGGAGTCATATAAAAGACTCATGAAGAGAACCATTGGGATGGTTGGCAAAACGTACGCTCAGAAATTTCTCTCATTTTCTTGTTCCATTTCCATCAAAGAAAAAAGAAGGCATTTCATTTCTCCTTCACAAGAACAATTGGCATTTACGTTGTGAAAATCGGATGTTCTCCTCTTGACTACATTCAGACTAACATAAAATAATATTGTTCGTGATTCATCTGCAATTCAACGATCTGCAATTCAACGATCGTTCCGAGGTAAATTATTGACTGTGCATCGGAAATAAGTAAGTTGTTTTCCGCCGACTTTCTTCCTACAGTTCTCATGACATATTACTCCATTCATCTGCTTCCTGGTTTGAGCCTCTTTTTTAGAATTGAATACTGGTTTTGTCACACCCCGATTCACAAGAAAAAGGGCATGACACGGCCTTCCTTTCACCAAAGGACACAGCCTCAACATAACCACAATTCAACCCGATATCAACATATATGCATCAATATATATGACAAAAATGGTATTTGGTGATAATATTAGAGTATTTTTACAATCCACCGAACCAAAACATATACCTACTACAAAGACATTTATAAACTTATCAATTGTGCACAAAAAATTTCCACCACAAAGGTCCTCCTTGAACGAACGCTCATGCCTATTTGTGACTCACTGAAGAACTTGAAAAACAAGTAGATGAGAGGAGTGAGCTACCACGGCTTAGTGAGTAGCACATTTCTTCTAAACGGATCAAGAAATCACTATGCACATTTAAAACACAATTGTAACTCATTTTATCATAATACATAATCATAATCATAATTAAAATACTGAAGATATCAATGGTCCAGTCCATTAATCAATCTCATAAAATATGTATAAATGGTCTATTCCATTGATTAATTTCATCAAATCACATCGATGGTCCATTCCATTGACCAAACTCAAATCACACGTCAATGGTCCACTTCATTGACCAATTCATGCTCAAATGCCTAACCATGGTCACGCGTAACGTTTGTGACAAGACGACCAAGATTCTCCCTTAGTAAAGTCTCCACCTATTATTAGCCGGTGGCTCAGCCCACAAGGATATCTTAGATTAGTATGCATAGACCCACACACCCCTTAGGATCCACAAAAACATTGAGCACCAACCACCAATCACAATATCCAGTAATCTAACATAAGAAAGAAAGTCATATCACAACTCAATATTTAATATATAAATATCAAAGCATTCTCCAAAACATTTCAAGATATTTCATAGAGAATTTTACAAATCATTTTTCAAACAACCATCAAATCGAAGTCGAAATATAATTCCATTCGAACAATAAAAATGACAGTAATAGTTTGATTATGTTTTATGCAACAAAATATGCTTTTTATCAATTTATAGACCACGTTTCTCAAAACATGAGTTTAAAATACAAATAAAAATAGTGTCACTCATATGGGAAAAACCAAAAATCAACTACGACGCTCATTTGAACCAACGTACTCGGATTCCTAACAATTAACGGAAAAACAATATCAAAAAGCTGAGTAAAAATGATATTTGCATAATGATTCGTCTATACTAGGCCTATTTGTCAATGAAACCACACCTATGCACCACAAAAGCTCACATTTAGCGGAAACCCATCATTTCCCGCTAGGTGCAGTCCATGCGCCAACTTCATCACGCCATAACTTCCTCCACAAAATTCTGTTTCAAGCCGTCTTATAGTCTTTATAAAGCTCTCTTAACGTACAACAACAACCCCAACTCAGCCGCCCCCAAACAATACCAAAAACAACAAAAAAAGAGACTCAAAGCTACCATTCGCTACCATTCCAAAATGCACCCCCAACTTCAAAATTCCGTTTCGGATAAACCGCAAGCTCAAATCTTAATTCATAAGATGCTATAGTTTCACAACATCCCAAAATACCATTCTATAAAAATATACAGCTCAATGACTCAAAAATCAGGTTTTGCCACACAAATATCCAAGAAATCCAAATTTTGAGTCATAATTGCAGTGATTTCTTCAAGTAAGTGATTAAAGGCTTCAATTTCTTATCAGTGTTGCAAAACACACTTGAGTTGGCTTGATGAGGCATCCGGATCACGAGTGCACCAATTTTTTTGTCCATTTTTCCTTTCTCTTCTTTCTCTCTTTTCCCCCGTTTTTTTCATTCCCTGCTTCTGCTCGCTCTTCTCTCTCTCTCTCTCTCTTAAAACACAGCCGAAGGTTCCACAGTCCTCCTTCAGCTTCCCTTTTTTACTTTTCAAACTCTCTCTCTCTCTCTCTTAAAACACAGTTGAAGGTTCCATAGTCCTCCTTCAGCTTCCCTTTTTTTCTTTTCAAACTCTCTTTCTCTCTCTCTTAAAACACAGCTGAAACACAGCCGAAGGTTCCATAGTCCTCTTTCAGCTTCCCTTTTTTACTTTTCAAACTCTCTCTGTCTCTCTCTCTTAAAACACAGCCGAAGGTTCCACAGTCCTCCTTCAGCTTCCCTTTTTTACTTTTCAAACTCTCTCTCTCTCTCAAAACACAGCTGAAGGTTCCACAGTCCTCATTCACCTTCCTTTTTTAACTTTTCAAACTCTCTCTCTTTTAAAACACAGCCGAAGGTTCCACAGTCCTCCTTTAGCTTCCCTTTTTTACTTTTCAAACTCTTTATTTTCCTTTTATTTTATTTTCATTTAAAGCCCATATATTACAGTCAAAATTTTACTTAAGGACGAATAATGAAAATTTCAATTACCATCATCACTGTGCATAGCTCGAGCCTGACCGCCATGGGCATGAGCTCACGGTTCAAAGCAGAGCTCAAGCCCGAGCCCTGTGGCTGTGCTCTTTCAAAGCTCAGGTGTGAGACGAGGGGAAAATGGTGATATGATCAATGTGGCTATGGCTGGTAGCGCGTTGGCAGTGTTGGGCGGTGGCAAACATTACACCTGGTTTTGGTTTGGGTCACTGCGGACGTCGGATAGGTAACGTGGTGATTGAGTCTTTTATGGTTTGGATTTTGCAAATTGCAAGTTTGGAAAAATGAGGATGCAGATTGATAGAGATGGCAAAACTGAAAATGGTTTTTGAAATCTTTAACAAGAATTTGGAGCAAGGGTCACAGAAGAACAAGTTATGCTTAGCATATTAATTCCCTTAAGTGAGCCTCAGATCTGGCCTAAGACTAATATTTCCGTAACTTTTCGCTCTTTCTTTCAACCTGAAGAGATTGCTTGGTTCAGGAGAGTCGCACTGAGACTCACGCCTAAAAATTTGGAACTCTCGAGAGGAAAAGCAGACATGACCAAGAAATCCCAACAATTAAATGCCCCGAAAATAGCCTAACGGAACCTGATTTGGCACAACGTTTGCTTTCATTGAACTAGATCTGAACAAAGGAGGACATAAATTACCTAAGGTCAGGTTATATATGAGCACGGAGACTATAGTCCTTTGAAAGTGATCGCTATTGAGAGCAATTGCCAAATAATACACCAAGCTGTCAATCAAATATTTGACATGTATATACCAGTGGAATGTTGGCATTCTGTGACGGTGCTTGAACTGAGTCTGCCATTCGCAAGGTCCAGTACACAAGGACTTTCAAGCGTGACACAACATGAACATAGTAGCAGTTGTCTCAATAAGAATTTATTCACTAACCTTGGTTTGACAGGCCTTGCTTCATAGTTGATCCTGGATTAATCCATTCCAATCGTCTGATAAAATGGTGCAGTTTTTGAAAGGCGTGTGAAGTGGACAATTTTTGAATTAGCAAGCACATCTATAATCTCCTTGTCATTTGTTCTCATGACGTATTACTCTGTTCATCTGCTTTCTGGTTTGAGCGCTTGAAGGCAACTTGGTTTATAACATAACTGCATCAGATCCTCTTTTTTCAGAATCGAACGCGGTCTTGAAAATGAAATCTTCAAGTTTGGGTTCTTTGCGTTTCATGGATAGGAAAACCAGCATGTAGGAATATGGTCTAACAACATGACTCCCTCCAAAATTGTTTAGGTGGTGTATAGGGGCTGGCCCCTTGCTTGCTCTGACTGGTCCGTGAGCTTGACAATAGGGAGCGATGGAAATCTGAAGCTTCTCGACAGGCAGCGAAATGCTGTCCGGTCCACCGATGCAAAGGTCCACAGTGCTATCAGATTACAGAACACATGATATATACAACTCCCTAGAGCCCAGGCGGGGCGCTAACATTACGTGTTCTATAGCTAGATTTTGTGGCCTGTCACCCAAGGTGGCAAACACGATAACCCGCGGTGGTAGTAATTATGAAGGGGATTGAAATTAGAGTTTGGATATCTGGAATGATTACGGGCTTTCCGCTGATGTTTTAGATATAAAGGGTTTCTTTTTTGTGGGACTTTCTGCTGGCAATTTGGTCTTTCTGATTATGCTATTTTGTGTTTAGATACAAAAGTATGCAGAGTGAAAATTTTACGTGGTGCTACCTAGGAGGACACGGTCCTTAAATCAAAGAAACAAACTGGGTAATCATAGCCTCTCTTAGGAAGCAACAACTTCCAAAATCCAGGTCTAAGTTCTGCAAAATTTCGACTGGTGTGGTCTCCCAATAACCCGGAGATTTCCTTGGACAAGGCAACACTGATGTGTGCTTCTCTCATATGTGCGCCATCCAATATTGAGGAAAGCTTCTGAGGAGAGTCGTGCATTCAAGCAATGCAGGTCGTAAATTGACACTGTTGCAAGGACCAGACGAGCATTCGGACCAATGTATGCGTATGCGGGCATGCACTCTGGCATTTTATGCGGCAAAAACAGAGCAAGTTTCTTCCTTTTCTCCTTGTTTTTCGTGTGTTCATCTCTGTCTCCATATTCTCGTGCAGCAAATTCGTAATCGCGAGGGCAGTTGGTACCACAAGATAAGTTTTAAGAGATCAACCGGTTTTTTTTAGGGTTTCTACGAGGATGTGCAAGATTTTACAAAGAGAAATCCAGTGTTGTGAATTCTTTTCGTGAAAAGCAATGTTTGATCATTTCCTTCGAATTCTGTTTCTATTTTTTTTTTTTTAACCTTTTATGTCCACCTCAAACTTATTTTCACTACCTCACCATAGTCGGCCTCGTCAAGAACCCATCGCGGCAGTGTGGTCTTCGGCCCAGTGGTCGCCGTGCCTTACGAAGACACCATGTTTTCACTTTTTGAAACCTCCGGATGTGGTGCCTGCTTTGCACCATATAAGCCACGTCAATACCGGATGTGTAAATATAACAGCGACATGTCCAGTTTAATTGAACAACTAAGCAAACAAAAAAGGTAGAGGGATAATTTTGTTTTTTGAGTAAGAGTACGCGAACCACTGGTAGCATTATACCTTCTCTAACTAACTAAAAAGTGTCTAATATATAGTTGACTATTTAAGCTCCATTCATTTTGCGAAAAATGTAGCGTTTATAAAAAATATTTTTCAGGAAGTTATTTTTTTAGAAAAATGGTAATATTTCAGTGTTCAGTCGAAACTTGAAAATGAACTAGAAAATATTATTTGCTGTTCGGTAAGGAATATTTTTTTTTCTCAATGCACTCTTTCAATAATTTTTCAATTATTTTAATTTTTAAATTATTTTTTCTTCTTCTTCCTCAGCTAATATAATAAAAATACCAATTGTCATTTGGTTGCCAGCCATGACAATGTCCAGCGATTGACCATAGGCAAGCTCAAGCCTCGCCATAGGCTGGGGAGGTTGAGCCTAGCCTGAGGTTACTAGAGCCTTGCCGACCTTTGGCGACCTCAGGCGAGGCTCGAGCCCAACCTAGCTCACCGGATTTGGGTCTTAGGTGAGCTTGAGCCTCATTAGATCCGATGAGCTAGGTAGGGTTCGAGCTCGCTCGATAGCCCTGAGCAAGCTTGGGCCTTGCCACAGGTCGGCGAGGCTCGACCTCATCGAAATTTGGCGAGCTGGAGCCTTGCCATAAGCTAGCAAGGCTTGAGCTCACTTGTGGTTGGTCGTTGGCCAATGCCATGGCCAATGACTGGCCTAGGAAGAAGAACAATAAAAAGAAACAAAAGAAAAATTAAATAAAAACTTGAATTTTCAATATATAGAAAAAAATAGAAAAGAAAATAAAAAATAAAAAAGATTATGAAAAAAAAAGAGAGGTGAAAGAAGATAAGTAAAATGTTTTCCCTAACTTGAAAAGTGGAAGACGTTTTTTTTTTCCTATTTTAGAAGACTTATTTCCATTGGTGAAAAATGTTTCCCTCGAACAGTTCATTTTCCGTGAAATGAATGTCAGAAAGTTTAAAAAACATTTTCCTAAAAGTTATTTTCTGTGAAATAAATGGGGCCTTAGATAAATCATATTTCAGGGACAAAATAATTTATACATCACCTTATTAGTTGAGTTGCAATTTCTCAATGTGAAGGAAGACCGTATGTATAAATTTACAATATTTCAATACCCCCCATCACGTATAGGCCGAAAATGAATGAGAGGTGAAATTTAACTAAAAGGGATAGAATTTAACTTTGATACCATGTTAAAAAGTCTCATTCAAAAGATTTAAACTAATTGGTGTAGGGAGATCACATATGTGGGCTTATTTCAACATATACGAATGGTTTAAGTAGAATGAGGAAGCTTTGTTAGTCATGTATAAACTTTAATAAGTTCATAGCGTCATGGGAAGATTACAAATTTCAAATCCCTAGCCGGGGAAAATACATGAAATTGGGCATCACTCAGTGGGTTCCAGATTGAAGCCTAGGGCCCAAGAGTTTCCTGCCTCTTTAATGTTTAGATAGAGGGACGTGGATTACTAGGCTGAAACGTGGTGAGTCGGAAAATGAGATTAAAGAGTAATTTTAGGTACTCGAATTAAGATCAACACGTAAAACTAAGTCGATTTACTAAGTTATGTAACTGAATTCATATATAAAAAAAAAAAACAATTTTTCTTGACAAACTTAAATTGTTCTTTCTTCTGTTCAAATTAACCTAATTGCAGTGGCATGCGAAAACGTGATAATACAATGAGATTATCTCCAAATTTTCTGAGATCTGAAATCCAAAGTCGTTTAAAAAAGTAGATGAAGTTTTCTATGCTAATTACTAGAGAGAATTTAGTTATATTATGCACCTAATTATGTTAGCGTAGAGATTTGTTTTTTTTTTTGGCTTTATACATATTTTAATTGCACAGCATGCGTACTTTAATTTCCTTTAAGTATGGAATACCTGCAGCATTGGTAGGTAAATTCCCAGATAATTTCTTAGAAATATTATAAATTTAAATGATATTTCTGATTTTGACAAAAATGAGAAAGTTCCGTTTTACTTGTTCGACCCGAAACAAAGTAGGTCGCTTGTGGTTTTTTTGGACATTTTAGAATTGATATCTATTATATATGGAGCACATTATACAAATATAGACACCGACATTCGAAGTGATCTAGGAACGATTACCATGATTTTTTTTTTTTTTAAGATGAGAAAATGATTTCATATGAACGAAAAAATAAAAAATAAAAAAATGCTTTTCTGAGGGTCAAACAAAGTCCTGCTTTCCTGGGAAAGTTCCTCTTCGCCTTTGAAAGTAGAACTCCGCCACGCACTTCAGTCCAAATCCAAGACCGACCACATTGTAGTTTCTAGCCGAGAGTCGCAGGCGGGGGTATAGAACAACCTAACATACGAAAAAGGAAAAATATCACCAAAAATCTTAAATTAAACCCACCAGAGTATGTATTGAATATTTTTTTTTAAAAAAATTTCAAAGCCCTTAAACTTTTACCAATTTCAAATAATTTTTATTTCAAAACCCCTCAGAAATATAAATTTTATTCATTGTGACATTGATACCCCAACGTTTTCATTTTTCACAAGTACCCTAATTTGTCATGCTGTCACCAATTTAAAATAGTTGGGACTAAGGGCAAGTGGCTAGATTTGTTTAACCCAGGAAGTGATCTGGTTCACACTTCACATGTGGATCAATTTAGTTCCCGTTGTCAAAAAGTGGAAACTGGCCTAGATTGGTTCGGTCTTCGGTTTAGGGCGTTGAACGGGCAGAATCAAGACCGCACCGATTTTAGATCGGGACTTAACCGGTTGTTGTTGAAAAATGGATGCTTTCATATTGGCCACTTTCTTTGCCATTGCTGATGATCGGCAATTAACAAGCATCTTTCAATGATGATGTTGGAAATCAATGTTTCCATTTGTTGAAAAATGGATGCTAGGGTTGACATATTGTGAAGGCATGTTGTCCTTTCCTGTTAAACTATTTTCTCCAAAATGGGTCTTCTTCTTGCGTTATTCAATTGTGAAAGGGAGAAGCTGGTATTCTGCCGTGATTGTTACACAGTTTCACTGAATTTACTGTAATCTCTCAATTTGAAGATCCTTGTATCTAACTGCAGCAATTGATAATGACTTGGTCAAATAATAAATGAAATCAAAAAACAAATACTAGTCGCTTCCAAATTTAACGGGTTGGATTCTTATTCAAGAAATTGGAACTTGACTGGGTTTATGACTTACCCACCGTGGAATTAGTCACCTCTATTTGTGACATGGAAATAATTTTTGGGTGTTGGTGCCACAATGGACATAGTTTAGAATTCTCGGCAATACAAGAAAAAGTTTAGGATATTAGTGTCACGTGGCATAATTTATTACTTTTGGTGGTATTAAACATTTATGAAGAAAAAGTTTAGGATATTAGTGTCACGTGGCATAATTTATTACTTTTGGTGGTATTAAACATTTATGAAAAATTCTTGTACACAGTGGGGATATCTGAGTCTGCTCCATCTTAGCCATTAAATTTTATAAATTTTATTAATTAATATAAATTTTACATGGATATCACATAATTTAATGATTGAGATGTAGTGGGCTCACATACGGAAAATGTACGTGATACTTATGTTAAATACGACTTGAGTTTGAATTTGGAAACCAAATTTGTCAATAAAGAAAATAGGAGGGGTCCTTCAGCTTACTTGCGTGAGACGTCACCGAAGAGAGAATCAGGCCATGGACCCAGATGGGCACACATATTGAAGATGCGAATTTCCTCATTTGTGAAGCCGGCGGAATACGAATTGAAGGAAATCAAATTGTGGGGCCCAGCACATGCACGTAGAAGAATTCTCTTTCGGCGTGAAGTCCCTCTTCACATGAAGATTGACCTTGGGCACACTTATATATATATATTAGTTTCTTGCTTCTTCGGCGATTGCTGCACTCGTATGAGAGAAGGAAGAAACCCTACAGAGCCGTGAGGATTCATAAGCCACCCGTGCGAAGCTTTGATTAAGAACGCGAAGCCGTAGAGCTTTTTTGTTTCGAGCTTGAACGCGTGGTAATTTTGTGCCGTGAGTTGGGTTTGGGAAACACCGAGAGAGTGTTTGAGTGACTGGAGTGTGTAATCTCATTGTATCGCTTGATTTATAGTAAAATTCGCTGCTGCTCTCTTCATAGATGTAAGTCTTTATGACTGAACCACGTAAATTTGATGTCCGATTTTTTTTTTTTTTTCTGTCTATATTTTGTTTGATCGCTTGCCCTTAATTGCAACAAGTGGTATCAGAGTCAGGCTTTGCTAAGTTGAAGCGAATCGATGGCGGCATCGATAGAAGAAGTAGAAGTGAGAATCGATAGATTTGATGGGAAGGATTTTAGTTTCTGGAAGATGCAAAATAAAGATTATCTTTACCAGATGAAACTGCACTTGCCCTTATCTGGGGAGAAACTAGAGACGATGAAGCAAGCTGATTGTGATTTGCTGGATAGACGAGCTATGGGTGTTATTTAGCTGACGTTGGCTCGTAATGTCGCATTTAACATTTTGAAGGAGAAGACCACTGCAAGCCCTATCGGATATGTACTAGAAGCCCTCTGCGATCAACAAGGTCTGTTTGATGCGACGTCAAGATGAGCGAAGGTGCGTCAGTTGTAAATCATATCAATGAATTCAATGTGATTGTTAGTCAATTGAGTTCAATTGAGATTGACTTTGAAGATGAGGTACGTGCTTTGATTCTGCTATCCTCATTGCCTAATAGTTAGAATACTACTATTACTGTTGTTAGTAATTTCTCTGGGTCAATAAGTTTGACTTTTGATGGGGTTCGAGATTTGATTCTGAGCGAGGACATTCGTAAAGAGAATTTGGTGAACTTGTATCTGCTGCTTTAGTAGGTGAAAATAGAGGAAGATCTAGAACACGTGTGGGTAATGGTAGTACTAATATGAACAGACCTAATCAATCTAGGATTGCTAATGTTGTTTGTTGGAGCTGTGGCAAGAGGGGGCATCTTAGAAGAGATTGCCTTAAGTTGAAGAATAAGAAGGGTAAGGAAATTATAGTTGATTCTGCAGATAATGTTGCAGCTGTAGTTGGTAATGCTGACTATGTTTTGTCTGTCACTGATTATTCATCGTTTGATGGATGTATTATAGATTCTGGTTGTTCTTTTCATGTTACACCAAATAGAAACTGGTTTATCACTTATCAGTGCACAGGTAGTGGTAAAGTACACTTAAGGAATAACGCTGAGTGCGATGTTGGTGATGTTAAAATCAGAATGCATGATGGAATTGTGAGGACATTGACTTGAGTAAGACACGTTCCAAAATTGAAAAAGAACTTAATTTCCTTGGGTGCCCTAGATTTAGCTGGTTGTAGGTATTCTTCAAAAGGTGAAGTTTTGAAGGTTGTTCGAGGTGCCTTGATGATAATGAAAGGAATCAAGCATGGAGGCCTGTATAAACTTCAAGGTGAGATAGTGACAAATTTCGCTGCGGAGACGTCAGATGCATCTGTTTGAGAGTCTTTTGATTGCTCGAGGAAGACCTGGGTGTTTGTGCCAAGGCACAAGTTTGATGCTGGTGTCAAGATCTCGTAGTCAAGAGTTTTGATCGAGACGGAGGCTGATAAGTCGATTAAGTATGTGCGGACTGATAATAGCATGGAGTTTTGCTCATAGTTGGTAAATAAATTCTACATGAAAAAGGGCATAGCGAAACATTGTACTAATGCCAATAAATCACAACAATTTGTAGAATTGATGAGCAGAACATTACTAGAGACGACCTGAAAAATTATCTCTAGTGTTGGTATTGCTAGGAGAATCCTAGCTGATGTGCTAAGTACGGTAAGTTATCTGGTAAATAGATCCCCATCAACTGTTATTGAGATGTGGACTTTTGAAGAAATGTGGTCAGGTAACGTTGCTGGTTATTTTATTATTAGAATGTTTGGTTGCCCGTGTTATTTTCGAGTGAGTGATGGTAAGCTTGATTGTATGACAAGGTGTATATTCCATGGCTATGCACAAGGTGAGTGGGGTAATTAGTTGTGATGCCGGATATAAATTCACCTATTGACAGTAGAGAAGTTATCCTTGATAAGTCTTCGATATTTCTGGCTAGGAGTGTTTGTGACAGTGTTAATACAGATCTGGATGGTGTTCAGCTTGAGGTGGAGTTACGACCAAAAACTCCTAAGGTAGCGAGTATGAGTACTAGCAAAGTAATCGACACAAATGGTGCTTGTAGCGAGGTGGAGCTTATAAAGCCAACGGTTGTTGTAACTACTGATATTGACAAGGTACGTATTCGATTTCTTGACAGATATGGATGCAACAATGGTTTTACTTTATCTGCGGTTGAGGAGGTTGTGTCAGAAAATCTTTGCGGAGCAGTTAAAAATGCATGTGAAGTTAGTATTCTGATGAGGTCCTTGGTTATGGCGAAATTCACTCGAGGCTTGGACTTGGATAATATTTATGGCGATTGAGCCAATCGGGGCTATGGGAAAGTAGCAATAGAATTTGAATTTTTACGAAGCGATCGTAATTTGGCTCAAACGTCGAGCCAATGTGGAGATTGTTAAATATGACTCGAGTTTGAATTTGGAAACCGAATTTGTCAATAAAGAAAATAGGAGGGGTTCTTCAGCTTACCTGCATGAGACGTCACTGAAGAGAGAATCAGGCCGTGGGCCCAAGTGGGCACATGTATTGAAGATGCGAATTTCCTCATCTGCGAAGCCGGCGGAATACGAATTGAAGGAAATCAAATTGTGGGGCCCAGCACACGCACGTAGAAGAATTCTCTTTCGGCGTGAAGTCCCTCTCCACGTGAAGATTGAAATTGGTGGGGCCCAAGGTCAAACTTTTGACCTTGGGCACACTTTTATATATATATAAATGTGGATAGGTTAGTTTCTTGCTTCTTTGGCACTCGTACGAGAGAAGGAAGAAACCCTACAGAGCCGCGAGGATTCATAAGCCACCCGTGTGAAGCTTTGATTAAGAACACGTAGCCGTAGAGCGTTTTTGTTTTTTGTTTTTGGTAAGGGCCGTAAAGCGTTTTTGTTTCGAGCTTGAACACGTGGTAATTTTGTGCCGTGAGTTGGGTTTGGGGTTAAATTGGAGTTTGGGAAACATCGAGAGAGTGTTTGAGTGACTTGAGTGTGTAATATCCATATATCACTTTATCTATAGTAAAATTCGCTGCTGCTCTTCCCGTGAAAGTAGGTCTTTACGACTAAACCACATAAATTTGATGTCCGATTTATTTTCTTTTAGATCGCTCACCCTTAATTGCAACAACTTATTCCAATTTTAAATAGCCTTCCATATATAATATGCCACAACTTCACAAGGAAACTAAAAAACTCTCAAACATATTACAATTATACTAATTTAGTTTTAAATCTTTTGTAATTGTGACAATTCAACACATCCAATCAAATGGCCAAAAATCATTGACATATATGTCGGTCGTCTTATATAGCATGGTTGGTACTAATATGGATATTTTTCTATAATACTTTATGACTTTTTTCCTTAGTGTTAGCGAGGGTGCTTGTGGCTAGCAATCAGCCACCCTAAGTCCAGGGAAAAAAACAAAATTAAAATTCAAAATTTTAATAAAATATTATTTTAAAATGTCAATGTTAGCATTAGTCATGCTACATAGGATGAGCAACATCTACATTAGCAATTTTTTGGTCAAAATTGACCAGATAAATTGAATTGCTATAATTGCAAAAGATTTAAGACTACATTGTCAAAAGAATGTTTATAATTGAATTGCACAATTATAGTTAATTTAAGACTTTTTGGTAATTCTCTTTGATTTTGTACATGGCAATTTTACACTATAAATAAGAGCAACACATTCTTCCCCCTATGCCCACTTTTCTATCCATTATCATCAACTTGATAGCCCATTTGCCGCCTTAGCATGGTCGTGTAGCCCCACCCTTACAACACCAATCCATGGTCTCATCTTCCTCGTTTCGTCTAAATCGATGCCCATGCAAGTCACAAGACAACATTGTCCTTATCAATGGACCACTAACTGTCCCCTCTGCCCCCTATCCCCCATTCCAATTTCCAATTGCCTTTGCCTTGTTTGGACAGAGGATACTTATAGATATGGTCTTACCATATCTATATTCTTCCATGAATGATTAAAACTTCATAAACCACTATCTTGGCACTTATTTGAGATTATATAAGCTTTTCTCAAACTACATATAAGATGCTCATTGCCTTCCATTTTAAAATCCTTTGGGTGCTTCATATATATTTTTTCTTATAAGTATTCTAAAAAAAGACTGTCTTTACATCAAGTTATTCAATTTCTAAATTCAAGCTGGCGGCCAACTCAAGAATAACTTGAGTATATGTCATCTTTACAATTGGTGAAAAAATTTCTTCAAAGTCAATTCCTCTCTTTTAATGAAATCCTTTTACAACAAACCTAGTTTTGTATCATGCTTGCAAATGATTTTCTTTTGTCTTCAACTTATATACCCTCTTATTGTGAGCGTTCTCTTACTTTTAGGCAATTTTATCAATTCAAATGTGTGTTTCTCATGCAAGTATTTAAGCTTCTCTTTTATAATTTTATGCCACTCATTCTTTTGTTCATATGACATAACCTCTTCATAAGTTTTTGGCTCTCCTGGACTTGTGAGTAAAATATAATCATGCGGTTGATATCTTTGGGAAGATTTACCTTCTCTTTGAAATCTTTTAATTAGAGGTAAGATCAGTTATTCTTGCTCACTTGGCTTTACTAGCTCAACAGGCTGCTCTTGCTCAACTAATTGTTCTAGCTTAAGTCAACCTATTTCAATTGAAGAATCAAGTCTACTATTGTTCTCATCGCTTCACTCCAAAATGACTTAAGGCAACCTTGCATGAGAGAGCATACACCAAATCTAATTATTAATTATTTGGTTTATCCTCTTTGCTATTCCATTCTATTGTGGTGTTTTTAAAACAGTTTTCTCAAGCTTGATATCATAATCTCTATAATAAGATTCAAACAAGCCTTTATATTCAAAACCATTGTAAGCTCAAACACATTTCAACTTCTTCCCAATCTCTATTTTCACACTGGTATAAAATTATTTGAAAGTAACAAGCATTTGATCTTTAGATTTCAAAGTAATAGCTCACATTTTTCTAGAGAAGTTATCAGTAAATGTCACAAAATATAATGCACCACCAAGGGTTCTGTAATCCATGCAACAAATATTAGTGTAAACTAAATTAAGTATTTTTTGCGTGTGGAGATGAACTATGAAATGAGTATCTATATTACTTACCTGTTAGATAGTGAGTACATCTTTTCAAATTTCTCTCCTTTAGTGGTAGAAGATTTTTTCTAGTAAGGCTCTGCTCGTTTCACGGAAATTTTTTTTCAGATTTTCTAACGTTCGTTTCACGGAAAATGAACTAGTTAAGGAAAATGTTTTCCATCATTAGAAAAAACAACCTTCAAAAGTGAGGAAAATATCTTTCACTTTTCAAAAGTGGAAAACATTTTCCATAACTTCTTCCATATTACGTCTTTTCACCATAACATTTTCGTTTTATTTTTATGCTTTCTTTTTTTTCTTTTTTTTTTTTAAAAAATCGAGTTTTTAATTTTTTTTCCTTTTCTTTTTTTTTTCTTTCTTCTCTTTTCATCTTCTTCCTTGGCCTTGGCCGATCGCCGGCCATGGTGGTGGCCGACGACCGGTTGCAAGCTAGCTCGAACCTCGCCCCAGGCTGGCAAGGCTCCGCCTGACCCAATTTGGCAAAGCCGAGCTCCCGAGCCCGGCGAGCTTGGGCCTCGCTAGATCGGGCAAGGCGTAGCGTCCCTGGCCTAGGGCGAAGCTTAGGTCTTGCTAGATTCGGCAAGCTGGGCGAGGCTCGAGCCTTGCCCGAGCTTGCCGAATCTGGCAGTGGAACTTGAGCTCCTGATCTAGGAGAGCTCGAGCTCCACCACTAGATTAGGCGAGCTCGCGGCTTGCCAGAGCCCGGTGAACCTTTGGAGAGCTCAAGCGAGATTAGCCGAGCCTCGAGCTCACCGGATCTGGCGACCGCATCTTGGTCGGCCATCGAGCGGCCGACCATTGTTAGGCATGTGTCGGGCAGAGGAATGAGGGGGAAGGAAGAAGGAAAAGAAAAATGAAAAAGAAAGAAAAAGTAAAAAATAATAAAAATTTTGATTTTTTAAAATAAAAATAAAAAATAGAAATTCATTTTTTTAAAAATATAAAAAATAAAACTAATTTTTCGGTCAGTTAAAAATATTAAAATTCAATTTTTTGATAATTTTTTTCCAAACAGTTAAATTAGCTAACGAACGATGGAGAATATTTTCCACTCAAAGTTTAGGTTTTAGTCAAACACCGGAAAATATAGTCATTTTCCAAGAAAATGACTTTCTAAAAAACATTTTCGGAAAATTTGATATTTTCCGTGAAATAAACGGATTCTAAAAGTTTCAAGTTTTTTTTTTTTACTGAGATGACCAAGTCTCATATACCATGGGTCAACTAAGGAGTCCTCCACTACATTCGTGACATCCCGAATTTCGTCCAGTTAATTAATTAGTTGTGATGAGCCATATTAGTTAATTAATTTAGTTTTTGTGGCGAACTTACTAATTTAGATTATTTAATTTAGTAAGCTAGCTTAAGAATCGAGGCAATTGAATTATGCCTTGTATAGATGCGCACGCGCCTAATGTCCTACGTTAGTGCCTAAATTAATCTCCGTGTACATGCACTAGTAGGGTCTTCAATTGGAATGTGCTGCCCCTCATGGCCAAGGAGAGGCCATGCAAAACTCAATTAATTATTAAATAGGAACAAAAATAGGCAAGAAAGCCTACTATAGACTTCATCATGGGCTGCTGCTCCATTTTCTTCTCTCCCCCTAGTTGACAGCCTACTCATCTTCTTCTTCATTTCTTCTTCTCTCTTCCATTTTCTCCTCGCCGATCTCTCTTTCCCTCTCGCTCCCTCTCTCTCTCTCCCTCTCTCGCAAGTCTCCTTCTTTTCTCTTTGTTTTTCGTTCCACCAAGGGAGACTAGCAAGCCCGTAGCTTCCTCAAGCTCACGGTGAGCTTAGGAGAAGGGACCCGAAGCACCAAAACCTCAAGGCAAGGAGAAATGATAATCTCCTACTCCCCTTGATCTTCTTAGGACTCGATTTTTGTAGAATAGGGAGTCTTTTGGTTGCTCTTGCTATCTTGCTTGTTGTTATGGAATGTGAATTTCGTGTTGGAAATTAATCTAGAGAATACACTGTTTGTTGTAATCAGAATATCAATATAAAGAAGACGATAACAGCTATATAATATTCTTCTTTTTATGTAAACTTACAACTCTTGGAGAAGAATAAAATAAGATATCATTGAAAAATAACATAAAATTGGAGGTGAGGTACGGATAACCGAATCTCCTTAAGGCGATTAGTTCCTGCCAATGGTGCTCCGCAGATTCACGAACTATGCCTCCCAAGATACAACACCTCGAACCTGTTTGGATTAGCACTATGCAAACAGGACTCCGTCGAACCATTCAATTGAATCAGCACACTCAGAAAAATCAGAAGAGTAGAAAAGTATATCAAAGTCTTTTTGGAATGGATTCAGAAAAACCAAAACCAAAAAACAAAAAACTCTTATGAAGCTCTATGTTCCTATCTATATATAGAGATTTTTAGTTCATGTACTAAAGAGATACATGAATTAAATAGACGCGTGTATCCACGAGATTCATGAATAAAGAGATACGTGAATCCAAGAGATTCAAGTATCCAAATATACATGAATTCAAGAGATTCATGAACTCAATAAATACATGAACTAAACGATACATGAATCTAGGAAATTCATGAATTCAATAGATACGTGAACATAAAAGTATATGAAATTCATGAATCCAAAAAGAGATACGTGAACAGAAAAAACGTATCTTAATTTATTGGCTTCCGTTGATCCATTAACCATAATTACAACCATAATTACAACATTTCGGACATGGGAAAAGCACGGATTGCAAGTGTTTTGAATTTGCCTATTGTTTTTCCAAAACTGAGATTTCTCGAGCTCTCTAGTTTGTCGAATTTGTGTGGCTCATTATGTTGAGATATGGGTAAAGTTCTCTTCATGTTCAAGAGACCCTAAACTATGGCATATAATTCCGGTGGATTTTTCGAAAGTAATATAGCTGGGTATGGACATGGGTTTCTATCAGGACTGTACTGCCCAGAACGACTTGTGCGTGACTCTGCAGTTTTGTAAAATTTCTACTGAGATTTCTAGTACGAATTTGGTCTTGACTTCTCATGGAAATTGTGAAAAAATGTTCAAAATATGACATAAATTTTGTCAGATATTTCTAGATCAATATAGTTGGCACAAATATATTTTAGTGTGCGGTGCTTTTTCTGCCGGAGTGTGAAAATATAGAACTTGAGTGTGTTATTGAATTATTCGAAAATTTTTGGAGCTGATTCGGGCCATACTTTCTTCTGTGAAGTTTCAATATACCTTGTGCGTGCAACATATAAAACTTTGAGATTATTTTGTTAAGTTTAGGAGGTCGAATGTGTTCCCTTTGGCGATTGTGAGTTCTGCTCGATGGAAGAAATGCGGGGTTGACTTCTGTGATTTACCGCTCTCTGTACAGGACTAATTAGGCTTAGTGTCCTTCATGAAAAATATTTTTTTAGGTTTTATTTAGAACATACTAAAAATTTAGAATTTTTCAAGTTCATTTACTAGGTTTTTCATATTTATTTTTAAATGTACATTCTGGTTTTGGTTGCCTTTATTCCTAATTTGCTCAAATTTATGTCGAAGGTGAAGGAATCTTGGTTTATGACCTTCCAAGATGGTTTCCACATTCGGCAAGTTATTTAATGCTGAGCTTATGATTCTAATGTGATATTGTTTACTTGAGTATTTAATGTGATACTTGTGATGGTCTATGTAGTGTTGTGTGCCCATCTCATTACTACACATGTGACAGTATATGATTAAAGGTAGGTCGTGTGCCCATATCCGTGTGCCTTGTGGTCGGATGCTAATTTTTGTCCTGGGATTTGAGTGCTAATTAGATCGAGTGGTTTATGAGTTTATTATTTTTCTTGTTGAGCATTAACTCATCCCTGTTGTTATTTTTCAGATTGATAGTTATGCTGATCCTTTCCGCTACCCTTTAGCACCTATTATAGAGCACCCGTAGTCCTAAAAAGCAATCGTCAGGAGTTCTTTGACCCGGAATTTCCAGGCACTGCTTTTGTTCATTCGCGATCGTGTTATGGGCAAAATAACACTTCAAGTGCCATAACTTTGGCCAAAGGGACACTTAAGTGCCATAACTTACGAAAGGTACACTTAAGTGCCACTTTCAAGAAAAACGGATCACTTGAGTGCCAATCCGGCGAGAATCCGGCCAAAATGTCGACGTGGCACTTTTCCGGCGAACTGAGCTCAAAACGACGCCATTTTGCACGCTGACGTGGCCAAAACGGCGTTGTTTTGGCGATGTGGCAAAAACAATAAAAAAAATAATTAATTAAATTAAATTTATTTAAAATATTTAAAAATAATAATTTTAAAATTAAATTTAGTTGAAATATTTTAAATTAATAATAAAAAATTTTAAATTTAAAAAAATAAAAAAAAAATAAAAAATAAAAAGTGGGGGGGAGGCGGGCGAGGGATTAGCCCTCGCCCGCCGCCGAGAAGGGCCGGTGACGGCGGGGCGGCGGGGCGGCGGCGGCGGCGGCGGCAGGGCTAATCCCCGCCGCCTCCCCCTTTCCTTTTTTCTTTTTTAAAAATTTTTTTCAACTAAATTTAATTTCAAAATTATTAATTTAAAATATTTTAACTAAATTTAATTTTAAAATTATTATTTTTAAATATTTTAAATAAATTTAGTTTAATTAATTTTTTTTTTGTTTTTTTTTTTGCCACATCGGCCAAAACAACGTCGTTTTGGCCACGTCGGTGTGCAAAACGGCGTCGTTTTGAGCTCAGTTCACCGGAAAAGTGCCACGTCGACATTTTGGCCGGATTCTCACCGGATTGGCACTCAAGTGATCTGTTTTTCTTGAAAGTGGCACTTAAGTGTACCTTTCCTAAGTTATGGTACTTAAGTGTCCCTTTGGCCAAAGTTATGGCACTCCAGAGGTCCGCGCGTCAGTGTTATGCATAGACATAGGACAACCTAACATGATCACTTCTCGCTTTATTGCGATTTTTGTGAAAGTGGGTGATCGCATGATAGGACCCATTCTGTGCTTGATAGCCCTTGGTCTAGGCGGCAGCGATAGTGGGTGGAAGAACTAGGCGTGGATGTAGGACGACCTTGGAGGGATCATGCTAACTTTGACATGGTGGGAACTGTTTGGGCGATGTGCCGAGTAGACAGGTAGGTTGGAAAGAGGACGTAAGTATGGACGAGGAACTGATAGTGGCGGGCCTAGGGAGATAGGCCCCTCTTTGTATTTTCCCCGTATCGATCCTCCCCTTTAGTTGTATAGGTCACCACCTGCTGTAAATATAGTTATAGTAATAATAAAAGCACGATGCCCTTTCTAATTGTGTTTTGAGACATGCTTTATAATTCATTTTATACATGGTAATAGAAAAGATTTCTGCTTGCGTGATAGCTCAAATAATTAAGGGATGGGGTTAGTGAGTGGCAGACTAGGATGCCACAGCATTTGCCTCTTCTTTGATTAACTTAACTTGCTTGGTTTAAAGAGTGCATGTCTTCTTACCCTTAGCCACTATTATGAAACCTCTAGTCAATTTCCATTTACCATCATAGAAGGAATTGCAATAGTCATGATCATCTAAGACACCTTTGGACATCAAGTGAAGTCGAATGTCCTAAATATGTCTCACATTTTTCAGAAGTAAATTACATTCAACATCAGTCTCCAAATAAATATCTCTCATACTGATAACCTTAAAAACATCACCGTTTCCCATCCTAACATCACCGCTATGGTAGGATGTAAAGTAGTCATGCCATGAGGAGATATGAAATGAAGCTACAAAATCAATAAGCTAAAGTTGAGGCATGTAAGGTTCACACAATGGTCATTATGTACGAACACAACATTGCCATCTGCTGTAACCTATTTCTATTCTTTCTTTCAATCTCCACTTCTATCATGGGACTTATCTCTCTTTAAGAACAAGCTTTATTGTCATAATTTATAACACTTTGCACTTCTTAGCCTTGATTTCGATATTCCTCTTGACTCCCTATTATCATTACTTTGAAAATTTCTTGATTGATTTCTCACCTTGTTTTTTGTAATAAGAGCCTTCAATTTATAAGCATAATTCAAGCCTTTTTTTTTTTCTTGTTTCTTTACTGAACAAGCTTTTTTTAACTGTGCTGGTAGAAAGTACACCATAAGGAGGTGAATTGCTCAAAATCACAACCAAAGTGCCAGCTAAATTGTTCAATACCACAACCAAAGTGCCCTAACTTTGTCAATTAATTTAAAATATCTTGAAATTCACTATGTTTTCCAACATGTTACTTTCTTCCTTGCATTTCAAATTCACAATTCTTTTAACATGAAAAGTTTTAATTCGTGGAGTTCTCTTTCTCATAGAAATCTTGTAATTTTTTCCATAAAAAGTTTGCTTTCATTTCTTGAGTAACATGATGAAACACACTATTGTGAACCCATTGCCGAATAAACCCAATCGTTTTTCAATTTATTCTCTTCCATTATTTCCTTATCTCCTTTAGCTTCATCACCCTCAATGGGATCAAACAAATCTTTTTAATTTAACATATGTTCCATTCGAGACTTCCAATTGGAATAATTTGAGAAATTTAATTCAAATACGGTGCTGCTAGTTTTCTCCTAACACTAGAATCTCAACCTTAGCTTTGATACAACTTTATCGGGGAGAATTGGGGTAACAATTCACCAAGAACTAAACCCAAAACAGAATCAATATTTTCCCTAAAACTAAACCAACTAAAATTGACTTAATCCCAGTAACAATCGGCAATATATAATGCCGAAATGACAAGTAGACAAAGCTAATAATAACATAAGGACTTAACGTGGAAACCCAATGTATAAAAAACCACGAGCTGCCTAAAAACTTCTACTAATCACTAAAAATAATAGGATACACAAAGTGTTATGTTCTAGTCACACACTAGAGACTTAACATCAATAATACAATCATAATTCCTCATTGCGAAGGTAGATTAACACAAATGGAGCAAGAAAACTTTAATCACAATTGGAGAATCCGAAGGACGTTCTCAATGAACTAAATTGATTGATTTGTAACTCTTGATTTTATGAACAATATATCCAAATATGAGCAAATTCCATCAACGTATGACCTTCGAGTCAGGACCGTAAAATAGGAATTGGGATTGCAAAATAGAAGCTTTTTTTTTTTTTCCACTTCTTCTTCATGCTCTCTTGGTGCACTCTTTGTTTTCTCTCACCTACTCGCTGTTGGGCTCCACTTTCGAATGAGCCGCCCACATTTTCTTCCTTCATACTTTTATTGACTTTTTCCTCTTCTTTTGTTTTGGTTGTTTTCATATATTGATTGGGCTCCACAAATAAGGTAGACCCAACCAACAAACCTCATATGAAAATTGAGCCCCTCCTACCATGTGGCCGTCATAAGAAAGATGAAACTTAGTAAGATCTTATTTTCTTCTTTTTACTTTTATTGACTTTTTCCTCTCTTTTTTGTTTGTTTTAACTTATTAGTTGGGCCCCACAAATGAGGTGGACGCAACCAATAAACTACATATGGAAATTTAGCCCCTCATATCATGTGGCTGCCATAAGAAAGATGAAACTTAGAAAGATCTTTTTTCTTCATGCAAAATTTGACTTGGTGGGCCCCTAGAAAAAAGACAAGAAAGTTGAAAAGTCAAAGAGAATATGGAAAAGGAGGGACGCTCGGTTCTTAAAGGCTGAGGGAGCATGCAAGGAAAGGAAAAGAAGAAAAAGAAGAAGAAGGAAGAATAATCTCACCAAGTCAAAGAAGAAGAAGAAGAAGAAGGAAGAATAATCTCACCAAGTCGATTTGACTTTGTATCATAATGTTTGATTAGTGTTTGCACCCCTAGTTTTCTAATCGAAGTAATTTTTGAAAATAGGGTTTAAATTCGAAATTTTCTGAATTTGAGTCGCGAAACTTGATTTTTGAGTTGTTGAGCTTTGGATTTTAGGGTAATGTTAGATTATGGCATCATAGAGCTATGGGTTTTGACAAGAGCTGATTTGAAGTAATGGTTTAGTCAGAGTGAAATTAAGGGTTTCACATTACATTTAGGCTTGAATAATTGCTTCGAGTGAGCGATTTTTTAGTGCGTAGAAGTGATTTTGTTAGTGCTTAAGCGTAATATAGTCATTTTGTAGTTGAGATAGTATTTTATTTTGTTTTAACATCAATTCACCTTTAGTTGTTAGGATTACGAGATCGTCAACTTGTTTAGCTATGTGTTGTTTGGTTTGGGCATTTTTAGGTGAGTGATGTTATCTCTTCTTTGAGCTTGGAAAATTCATATTTTGAAAGTGTTATGGATTAACTATAGCATGAATTATGAAATGACATTTTTGTTGCATAGAAGTATGGATTGAACATTTACTACTTTTTGGTATTTGTGAATGATTTGAGAATTGTTTTAGGAATTATGTTGTGAAAGGATACATATATGTATTGCATTATGAAATAATTTATGAAATGCGTTAGGAAAAGATTTGAGAGATGTTTTATGAAAATTATTTCTAGCAGATGAGTCGAGCTGTTAAAGACTATATGTTTTGGTTTGTGCAATCGTTTTGTGATATTAATTTTGAATTGGCTTGTGAATTGTGAAAGATGTTCTCGTAAGGTTGAGTTGGTGCTCTGTGAGCTCATTGAGGGGCTTATGGATATGCATACTAGTTTATGATATCCTAGTGAGCCAACCACCAGTAATATAGGTGGAGACCTTGCCAAGGGGGGAGTTTGGTTACCTTGTCATAGAGTGTTATGCATGACCATTGTTAGATATTTGAGTTGGAGTTTGGCCAATGGATGGACCATTGGCATGTGATTTGAGATTAGTTGATGTAATGGACCATTGACGTGTGTTTTGATGATCAATGGACTACTGTTGATGTTTATTATGATAATATTGATTTAACGAATGCTTTCCGATATGTATATGGTTATGTTAAAGAATATAACTCATTTATATCTTGTATGTAAATTATGTACTTGAATTGAGATAAATCAGTTTTAATATTGTTTTGTAAAGTGTATAGTGAGTACTCGATTTGTTTAGAAGAGGTATACTACTTATTGGGCTGTAATTGTTCATTCCATTCATCTTTTGTGTTTGTCAGGTCTCTTGAATAGTGGCCATTAGAGCGAGAGCATTATCGTGGGGACTTTTGGAAGTTGGATTTTAGGTGGTGAGAGGCTATGTTCTTCGGGTGGAAGAATGGACGTGTCATTAACCCTATCCCTTTAGGATTTGGGTGTGACACCATATAATACGGTGCATAATCTATTAGTGAATTGTTGAAGCCATCATCTTACCTCCGTGCTCAATAGAGGAACTTTGTAAGTAATTTCTTTATTTTTAGCACTGGTTCAATATTTTGTTTCTTTCTCAAATTCTAGCATGACTAGAACATGCGTTTGTTATCCAGCTCGATGACATGGAAATCTTGAGATAAGAACGGTAGGAGCGTCAAAACTTTTGTATAGCACTCACTTAAGTGCCAAAACTCTTTTTTGCTCATTTAAGTGCCATGTTGGAGTAAAATCGCTCACTTAAGTTTCACTTCTGACCAAACGTCCTACGTGAATTTTCTATTTTTTTTTATTATTTTTCCTTTTTTTGAGGGTCGACAAGGGTCACTGGCAACCATTGCTGGTTGTGAAACCTTCCCCTAGATTAGGCGAGGGTTGCTTCGCCCTCAGCTGCAAAGGCCCTTACTGAGGCCGTCAAGGCCTCGTTGGCTTTGGGTAGCCATGGGCGAGGGCCCTCGCGGCCTCACCCACTACTAATGAGGGCCCTCGTGGCCTTCACCGGGTGATGCCCTTGCCAAGGTCTTTACAAAGCGGGGTCTCTTGCCAATCGCTAGTGAGGCCTCGACGACCTCGCCCGGGCCTTCATGGCCAAAGATAAGGATTTCGTGGCTGGTGGGGGTCGCCGGTGACCCTTGCTGGCCCTTTAAAAAAAGCGAAAAATAAAAAATAAAAAATAAAAAATTCAAAATATAGTAATAAAAAATACTAAAAAATATTAAAAAATTATTTATGTCAGCGCCGACGAAGCCATGTGTAACGATTGGCGTCCATGTCAGATTTTCTAGCGAGACAAATTTGGATTGACACTCAAGTGATTGATTTTTCAAATTTGTGACAATTAAGTGAGCAACAAAAAAAGTTTTGGTACTCATGTTAGCGCCGTGCAAAATTTTTAATACTCCTAATTTTCTTACCCTGGGAATTTTTTTCAAATCAGATCTGGTGTTCTACAAGTTTCACGACGCAGGGACTCCTGTCTTCGTTTCCATTGTTTGCAGTTGACAACTTGACTCAAAAGAAACTTCGATTACCGAAAACTATTCAAAGACAAGGTATATCAAAAGAAAGGACTGGGAGTTACCGGCTTATTGGGTTCGAGTAATAGAATAATGAGACTATCAAAGTAATAATATTTTAATAGCTATCTTGTGGTTTGGCCTGAACAATGGAGTGCCAGTTATACTGTTTGGTATCGAAGGGTCAAGGTACCGTGATTCAGGGTGTAGGATCTGATACTCGGGGTTCCAGGTCCGGCCCTCAAGGTTTTGAACTTGAGCACCAAGGTTCGAGGGTCATGGCTTGTGATACTAAGTAGGTCTCGAGGTCCCACGTACAACTCCCTAGTTCCACGAGCGGGGTGCTAATCTTACGTGTTCTATTACTAGGGTTTATGGTCTTTATCACACCAGTTGCCAAATGCGACCGCGTAGGGTGGTGGTTATGGTTGAGGGGTTTGATATTAGAGTTTGGTCTTTTTGACTATGCCGTTTTCTGTTTAGATGCAAAAGTATGCGAAGTGAATTTTTGGCGGGGGCAATAAAGGAGGATACAGTACCAATAGCAGAGAAGCATACTAGGTTTTTAGAGCATGTCGCACCATGTCTGGCGGTGGGTCCTTCCATAACTTGTAGATCCCTTGTAGAAGGCGTTCTTTCCTTGTCATGAAATCATCACGCTGATTTGCTTCTCGGACTATGTTTTCCGTCCTTTGTCGTGGGAAAGCTCCTGAGGAGAGTACTGCATCAAAGAACAACGGTCTTCAATCGACATCATGGCATGAATCGTACAGGAGCTTGGGACCCATGTTGGAGTTTACTTTCTGGTGTTTCATACTTCAAAAACGAGGGAGCGAATGATTGTGGCACTTGGCAGCCTCACCGACACGCATAATTTCGATCTCTCCTAGGTAAGAGACGTAGGAGAGAGATTACCGTACACTCGTGAAAAACGAGATGGAAGAAACATTCCATTTCGCTGGGTCCCGCGCGTTGCCTTCTGCTGGAAAACCAGTCTGCTCAAACTATTCGGTAACGCTTGTACTCGTGTTGAAACCAGCCCTTCGCTGAATCATGATGGACGGCGATGGCCCTCTGCACGTTCGGTCTATTAAAAAACATGAAGAAAAAGAAGAGAGAGGTTTCAACTTTCGATTCAATGCACGTTTTCTGCGTTGATCCCATTTCCAAAAAGTCGTCAACCTTGTGTTATAAACTGCAACACCTGACTATGAACTGCCACACCTTAGACGGGTCGCCATTAAAACTGCCTCTCTCACCCTGACAAATTTCCACTTGAGTTCTTGATTCTCCCTCTCTCCGGAGCGATGCTTGGGGCATTTGTCAATGGTGGAATGCCCTTCACCGGCAAAAACAGAGCAAGTTTCTTCCTTTTCTCCTTGTTTTTTGTGTCGTTGTCTCTGCTTTCGTATTCTCATGCAGCAAATTCGATCTCGCGCGGGCAGTCTGTCAGAGACGGCGAGACTCTGATTTCTTCTTCTGGGAAATTCGAACTGGGGTTCTTTAGCCCTGCGAATTCATCTCTTAGATATGTTGGTATTTGGTACCACAAGATTAGTGTTAAAACCGTCGTCTGGGTTGCAAACAGGGAGAGCCCAGTTTCTGGTGAATCTGGAGTTCTGACAGTTTCAAGTGATGGAAATTTGATGGTTTTAGACGGGAATAATCGCACAGTTTGGTCCAGTGGCAATAATTCCTCCGCTGTGGCCACCAACTTAACAGCTGTTCTGAAGGATTCTGGAAATCTTGTTCTTTTGGCCGGAACAGATGCTGACTCTGCTAGTGCTGATGGTGATATCAGCAATTCCTATTGGCAAAGCTTTGATCACCCGACAGACACGTACTTGCCCGGCATGAGAGTGAGAGTGAACTCTGTGGCTGGAGAGAACCGTGCCTTCATGTCATGGAAGTCATCAAATGACCCTTCCCCTGGGAACTATTCAATGGGCGTTGATCCCCGGCATCCACCACAGATAGTGATCTGGGGCCAGTCAGGCCGGGAATGGAGGAGCGGGCATTGGAATGGGCTGTTTTTCACTGGCGTGCCAAATATGACTAGTGATATTCGATATGGGTTCAGTCTCACGCCCGCTGAGGCGGATGGAAGCATGTATTTTACGTTCACACCGTCGAATAGGTCCAAACTCTTGATGTTCCGTATACTTTGGAATGGGACGGAGGAGCAATTAGGCTGGGATGAGACTAGTAATGAGTGGACTGTGCTGCAATCACAGCCTGCTAAGGAATGTGACCTCTATAATAGGTGTGGAGATTTTGCAATATGTAATGAAATGGACTATCCCAAATGTAGTTGCATGAAAGGGTTCAGTCCAAAGTCACCAGATCAATGGAACAGTGGTAACTGGTCTGCGGGTTGTGCTCGGAAGACCCAATTGCAGTGTCGGGGCAACAGCAGCATTACAGCGGGAGATGGTGGTGGGATGGACGGCTTTTTGAAATTGGGTTGCGTGAAGTTGCCGGATTTTGCAGAGTATGTTTCAGCCTCAAGCAAGGATGAGTGTGAGGTAAAGTGTCAGAAAAATTGTTCGTGCAACGCTTATGCTTTTGCAAGAGGAACCAGTTGCATGCTGTGGAGTGAGAATTTGATAGATGTACAGCATTTTGCCCAGAGCAGAATGACCGTCCGAATTCGTCTCGCCAAGTCTGAATTAGGTATGGTCTGTTTTGGGTATTTCCCTTTGCAATGTTAAAACTTGATTATCTTTTCCAATGAATTGTTTCCTATTCCTTGTGATCTTCTTTTTAATGATGAAGGCCAACACCGATTGTGTGACTGAGAAAAAGAATCTCTGAGATTCTTATGTATAAAATTAGGTTCGTGAAGGTCAGGGGTCATGCTGACCAAAAAAGAAATGGTCAGGGATCTCAACAATTAGTGCAACTGAATAACATGAATCTAGCCTTGTGCAGTATTAGAAAGGAATGACAATAATCACTGTCAACAGAGATCACTATGAGATGTTTCCAGTCTCAAATAATAACTCCAGCTTAACTCGGTATTTTCAAGCTTATATGGAGGTGAAGTATCTGAACATTAATGTATAAAAAGGTTCTCCTATCAGCATATCATGATCCGTTCTATGGCTTAACAGAGATCTGCTTTGTCTGACCTGCCTGCAACAAGAAGTCGTGTACCATAAGATAGACAAAACATCTATTTGTCACAGAGTTTATATGTGCTAATGACTTTGGCTATTCCGTAGAATACTTGAATACTTACCAACTAATGATGACCCATCTAACTTAATTTCTTTCTCTTCTCCATGAATAGAAACGAAGAGCAAAATATCGAACCTGTTCAAAATAATTACTTTCTTGGTTGGAGCATTAGTTCTTGGTGTACTGGTATATTTGTTATGGAGGTTCAAGGACAATTTGAAAGGTGAGATTTTCTTCTGGGGTGAATGATTTGTTGGTCCTTATTTTCTTATTTACATGTTAGTAAACTTTAAATGCAGGATTCTCGATTTTCAATTGGAAAAACAAGAGACTTCCCCTGTCTGATGAGCTTGTTAGGAACGACGAGCTATCCGCTGAATTATCCGGACCAGATGGTCTTGCTAGAGATGCCAAGCAAGTAGGGGGAGCTGACATACTGGTGTTCAAATTCAGTTCCATCGAAGCTGCGACGAACTTCTTTTCTGAAGGAAACAAGCTCGGACTAGGAGGATTTGGTCCTGTATACAAGGTAAAGCTAAATGATCACTAGTCGTAGACTTTGAGATATCATAGAGGCACACTTAATTGTCTACCCTCTGATCTGCAGGGAAAGCTTTTTGGAGGACAAGAAATAGCCGTTAAGAGGCTTTCAAGGAAGTCAAGCCAGGGGATCGAGGAATTTAAGAATGAGGTTATGTTAATTGCCAAGTTACAACACAGAAATCTCGTGAGACTACTTGGATTCTGCATTAAGGGGGAAGATAAGATGCTTATTTACGAGTACATGCCCAACAGGAGCTTGGATCGTTTTATTTTCGGTAAGCTGAGGCAAACATTTGAATTTATTCTTTTTCATTCCATGAAAGAATTGTCATGAAATTTCTTCAGATGTTGTTTCTTCACTTTTCAAAATTTAATGCAGATCCAGTGAAGCGAGTGCAATTGAATTGGAAGACACGTTTTGAGATTATTGAAGGGATAGCACGAGGCCTCCTCTATCTCCATCGCGACTCTAGACTAAGGATTATCCATCGTGACCTAAAAGCCAGTAACATTTTATTGGATGAAGAAATGAACCCGAAAATATCAGACTTTGGCATGGCGAGAATTTTCGGTACAAATGAAAACGAAGCGAGTACCAATCGAGTGGTTGGCACATAGTATGTTGGATTTCTTCCTAGTGAGAAAATTAAAGTACATATTTGACTCCAAATGTCTGATTGGTGTGGAGTGGACTGACTCATCTACCAATTTAATTGCAGTGGTTATATGTCTCCAGAGTACGCGATGGAAGGTCTATTTTCGGTCAAATCCGATGTCTACAGCTTCGGAATATTATTGCTGGAGATCATTACTAGCAAGAAAAACTTTGGCTTTCGCACACCAGAACATTCTAGTCTTATCATCTATGTGAGTTCATCCTTCTCCGCATTTGAGCTACTAGGCACCAAAACTCTCATATTAGGAGATGTTTGCATCTGCTCCCAATGTTTAGTTTAAAACTGCCTTTGATTAGGGTGGTCTCAGTCTGATTTCCACTTCTCCATTGTGTGTTGCTTAGAAACTACCAGTCATTAAACAGCATAGTGCTATCAACAGATGTTATTGCACATTAAAACAATATATATTTGAATTCGCTGTTCGTCTGTTTACATCTACGTCGAACTGTTTCTCACATGCGTGCATTACGATTTCAGGCTTGGCACCATTTGAAAGAAGGGAAGGGGATGGAGCTTATTGATCCCTGTATCAGGGACACGTGCTCTACGGATGAGGTTTTGCGATGCATACAGGTTGGACTGCTGTGCGTGCAGGACTCCGCCCCAAATAGACCGGCCATGCCTTCCGTTATGCTACTATTAAAAAGCGAAACAGTGGATCTTCCCTTCCCGAAACTACCCAGGTCAACCTCGATCACGGGCTCCACGGGTACATGTTCTTTGTTTGAAAGCCAAGAAATGGAGTCATTGAATGGCGTAACAATTAGCTCCGTGGTTGGTAGATAAGGCCAATGTGATTCATTAAAGTTGTCTCTTCCCTTTGTGTGGATGTACTTTTGTTTAAGGACGCACGTGAAATAGAAAAATCATAACTCGATTCCTTGGTTTTGATATAGAAAGTGTCTTGATTACTCTTTATTCCGTAGTATCACATTCGATTCTATATAGACAGGCATTTCAGTTAAAAGTTATCTCTGTGTCCTGGTGTTCAAGTTGCAGAAACATCCTTTTGCAGGTTCTGTAACTGAAGTGTGATTTCATCTTTGGGGACCAACAAATTGCCTTGTCTGTCTAGTCAATGTGATTATATACACGTATTGTATTTTACATGCGAAGCTCGTTTTGCACGGAGAGTGTTAATGGATACGCTTGATCTATAAGCTGAGGGCTTGTTTTGAATTTTTGGAACCAAAGTCAAACTTATTCACTAGTACATGTACCTGCACATGCGGATCCTGAGCAAGAGAATAATGCTTTCGTCATTGATAAACGCCAAATTTAACATAAGGAAGAATAGCGCAAAAATTTTAATACCATCCTCACTGGCACTGTGCATGGCTCGAGCATGACTGCCACAGCCACGAGCTCACGGTTCGGTGCAGAGCTCGAGCCCGAGCCCCATGGCCATGCTCTTTCTGTAATATTTGACTTGGTCTAAAGAGTGGGCCCACAAGTAGAAAAGAAAAGAAAAGAAAAGAAGAGAAAGGAGGAGGAGGAGGTGGTGGAGAGAGAGATCGAGAGCCTTCGGGAGAGAGGAAGGAAAAGAAGAAGAGAGAGAGAAGAGAAGAGAAGAAAAGAAAAGAATAGAAAGGTTGAAAAGTCAAAGAAGAGAGGGGGGGTGATGGGGGAGGGTGGCGTCGGCCATTAGGAGATAGAGAGCGCGCGGGGAAGAAACGACGGAGGAGGAGAAAGAAGGAGAAGGAGGAAAAGAAAAAAAGGATTTCCTGCAATCTCGTCATGGGAGCCTCGCCAAGCCACCTCAATTACGTAATGCAATGCCCGGTAAGCGCTCGTGCCCCTGTTCATTCAATCGGAGTAGTTTCGGACTTAAGACTTAAAATTTAGTATTATTGAAAGTTCATGTGGCGAAATTCGATTTTTGAGTCATTGAGCTATGTTTTTATATAGAAATGATAGTATATGGTGTTGTGAAGTTGTAGGATTTTACAGATTTCGATTGAGCTCATAGTTTGCTCAAAACAAAATTTCAAAGTTTCCCGCATGTGATGAGCAATACATATCCAATAGCTTGAGGCCCTATTTTGTTGGTTTCCGACTTGATTTTGCAACAGTCAAGTTAGGGTACTTATAGTATATTGAAATAGCTTTCTATTGACTGTAAGAATGCTTGAAAGGGGGCTTGGTGGAAAAAGTTATGGCATGACAAAACTTTGCACTCAAGCACCGCATTGCAGATGTCGCTTTGGATATGTGATTTATTAGTGCGCAAATGTTATTTGATCGATGTATAAGTATAGTTTAGTTGAATCGTTAGTTGAGATAATGTTTTACTTGGTTTTAATGATATTTCTCTCTTATATGATAGGAATGCGAGTTTACTGATTCGAGTGAACTTGTTGTTTGGTTTGGGACTTATTCAGATGAGTAGTGCTATCTCGTTTAAGAATTTATAAATTCATGTTTTCAAAATGATAAAAAATTGATATGTTATGAGATATGGATAAACAAGTTTTTTTACATAAAATTTGGATTGGGCATTTTCTACGTCTTGATAGTTGTGAATTGTGTAAGAACTTGGTGAAAAAATATGTTCTATCTAAGAAACAAAATTGAGAAATATTATATATTTTGGGTTCGCAAAATGTTTTTACGAAAAGCTCTTGATTTTGAGATGATTTAAGGAATGTCATAGAGATATCGATTTGCGATTTGTAAAATGCTTTATGACATGCATTTGATTTGATGTAGTTTGTGAGATCGGTTTATGGGACAAGCCTTGAAATATTTTGAGAATATTTTAGGAAAATGTCACAAATGGACCCTAAACTTTCATCTAATGTTCCATCTAGTCTCTAGCTATTTGAAAATTGACCAATTTTTTTTAAATACCAAAATGTTTTTTTATAAATAAAAAAATACCAAACTGGGTTTTTTTTTTTTTGTTGAAAAAATACCACATTTATGCAAAGTAATAAATATCAATATTTCTTTCCTTTCTCCATATTAAAAAAAATGGAAAAAGGGATAATAATAATAAACAAAGGTGAATCTTGCATTTTGATTTCTTTTTGTATATGCAAATGACTTGAATAATGATAAAAAAAAAAAGCCCATCAATCGATTTTTTATATGGACTTCACCGAAAAGGGAAAAATCGATTGATGGGCTTTTGTACATTATATAAGTAATTTGCATATACAAAAAAGAAATCAAAATGCAAGATTCACCTTTGTTTATTATTATTGTCCATTTTTCCATTTTTTTTTAATATGGAGAAAGGAAAGAAATATTGACCTTTATAACTTTGCATAAATGTGGTATTTTTTCGACCAAAAAAAAAACCTAGTTTTGTATTTTTTATTTATTTATAAAAAAAAGTTTGGTATAAAAAAGAGAGAGAGGGAAATTGGTTAATTTTCAAATAGTTAGGGAGTAGATGGAATATTAGATGAAAGTTCATAGATCATTTGTGACATTTTCCTAATGCTTTATGAAAAGTCTTCATGGCAGATGAGTTGAGTTGTGAAAGCTTTTGATGATATACGAAATGATTTGGTTTTGTGGATTGTGGATGATGTTGTAGATTGGTATTGATGCTCAATATCATTATGGGTATATTAGTCTAGGATATCTTTTTAGGTCGAGTTATCGGTTAATAATAAGTAAAAACCTTACTAAAGAGGGAATCTTCGTGGCCTTGTCACCAAGATTGTATCATATCCATTATTTGATAATGAGCAACGGATTGGTCAATGGAGTGGACTATTGATATGTGATATGAATTTAGTCAATAGAGTAGACCATTGCCATGTGATTTGAGTTTAGTCGATGGAATTAACCATCGACGTGTAATTTTATTAAACCATTGATATGTGGCATGATATTAACCAATATAATGAACCATTGTCATGTAAATTAATGAGATCAATCAATAGATTGGACCCATTGATGTTTGTTTTAATATTATTATGAAATGAATATTTCTATTATAAATATAACTATGTTAAAACATACGTAACTTATTCTCTTATTTTATGTTTGTTTTGTTCTGGATTTAAGTTAAAAGACTTTGGGTTTTGTTTTGTAAATATACACAATGGATGCTCGATCCGTTTGAAAGAGATATACTACTTATTGAGCTGTGGTTGCTCACAGAGCGTTGAGTAGTACAAAAGCCATACTTATGATTGGAATTTTTAAAATTAAATTTTATTGATTTGAGTTTACGTCCTTTCCGTGAAAAAACGGTCCTGTCATCCCCTTTTCTACCAGGATCAAGGGTCTGACACTTTCAAAACTCAGGTAAAAGACAAGGGGGAAATGGTTATATGGTCAATAAGGCTACGGTAGCCAGCGCATCGACGGTGTTGTGCGTGGGTCCGTTTTCTGCGGTCAAATGAGTCTTCCACGGTTTGGATTTTGCAGATTGCAAGTTTTAAAAAATGAGGATGCAGATTGATATAGATGGCAAAACTGAAAATAGTTTTTGAAATCTTTCATAAGGAATTTGGAGCCGGGGCCACAGAAGAACAAGTTCTGCCTAGCATATTAATTCTCTCAGGTGAGCCTCAGATCTGGTCTAGAACTAAAATTTCCATAACTTTCCCTTCTTTCAACCTGAAAAGCAGACATGACCAATAAATCCTACCGATTAATTGCCCCGACAATAGCCTGACGGAACCCGATTTGACACAAACTTTTGCTTTCACTGAACTAGATCTAAACAAAAGACGACATGAATTACGTAAGTTCAAGCCATATATGAGCCACGGAGACTTTAGTCCTTTGAATTTGATATCGTGAGGGCAGTTGGTCGGAGACGGCGAGACTCTGATTTCTTCTAATGGAAATTTCGAGAGCTGGGGTTCTTTAGACCTGGGAATTCGTCTCTTAGAGATGTTGATATTTGATACCACAGGATAAGTGTTAAAAGATAATCCAGGGGATTTAGGGTTTCCACAAGGACGTGCAAGATTTTACAAAGAGAAACCCCATGTCGTGAAATTCCTTTTGGTGAAAAGCAAAAATGTCTAATCATTTCCTTCCGCGGTAACAGTGTGGTGTTGGGCCCAACAGTCGTCAGGCCTCGTGAAGACGCTCTGTTTTCATTTTTTGAAACTAAATGACGTGGAGCCAGCTTTGTACCATAAAAGCCACATCAATACCATATGTGTAAATAAAATTGCGACCTATCAAGTTAATTGAAAAACTGAACAAACGAAAAGGTAGAGGGATAATTTGGTTTTTTCAGTAAGAGACTAGAGAGCATATGAACCTTTAGTAGCATTATACCTTCTTTAAGTAAAACAAAAAAGTGTCTTATAAATACTTGAACATTTAGATACGTCATATGTTCTAGACACAAATATTTTATACATCACCTTATAAGTTGAGTTGCAATTTCTCAATGTAAAGGGAAACCATATATAAAAATTTACAATATTTCAGTATCTCTCTCATGTGTGAGCCAGAAAATGAATATGTGAAATTCGACTAACATTGGCATAACTTGACTCTGATTTCTTGTTAAAAAGTCCAATCTAAAAGCTTATATTAATTAGTGGAGGGAGACCATATGTATATGAAAAGCGTATAGATCCCAGTATCGAGCTACGTAGGCTATTTCAACATAAACGATTAAGTAGAATGAGGGAGCTTCGTTGGCAATGTATAAACTATAAGTTCATAGCATTATCGAAACATTTTATTGCAAGATTACAGATTTCTGGTCCCTAGCCGGGGAAAAAACAGGAAGTAGGGTATCACTCAATGGGCTCCTAATTGAAGCCCAGGGGCCTAAGAGTTATATGCCTCTTAAATGTTTAGATAGCGGGACCAGGACTCATGCAACTTGAACGTGGTGAGTTGGAAAATGAGATTTTTTTTTTTTTTTTATCAGCAAACAACATCACTTGATTTACTATTTCAACAGAAAATGAGATTAAAGAATAACCTTAGGAACCTGAATTAAGATCGATATGTAAAATTGAGTCGGCTTACTAAGTGATGTAATTGAATTCATATTTGACAAAAGCAATTTCTCTTGATCAACTTGAAACGTTTTTCCTTTTGTTCAAATTAACCCAATTGTTGTGCCGCACAGGACATGATAATATGGTAATGTGATTTGTCAATTCTCGAAGATCCAAAATTGAAGGTTATTGAAAAAAGCATATCTATACTAGTTACAGGAGAGAATTTAGTTTTATTATGCACTTAATTGAAATTTCAGTAGCTTGGCATGTGTGGGATGCTCCAACCTTGATCTATATCAATATCTCTAAACACAAGATATTTATCTATGTTAGCCTATAGATTATTTATTTATTTATTTATTGCTTTATACATATTAATTGTGCAGCGTGCGCACATTAATTTTCTTCTAGTACGAAAAGCTGCAGCATTGGCAGGTACATTCCCAACCAATTTCTTCCAAATGTTATAAATTCGATTGATATTTTAGATTTTGTTGAAAGTAAGAAAGTCACGTCCCCCCCCCAAAAAAAAAAGAGCATGCTACTTGTGCTTTTTTTTTGGACATTTTAGATTTGATTTCTATTACATACGGGAGACATAATTTTTGTACAAATATAGACACCGACAATCGAAGTGATCTAGGAATGATCTCCATGATTTTCTTTTCAAAGATGACATAATTATTTATTGTTAACAGAAAATAAAAAATAAAAGGAATGCTTTTCTTAGTGTCAAACAAAAGTCCTGCTTTACTGAGGTCGTCAAGGCCTCTTGGCTTTGGGTAGCCATGGGCGAGGGCCCTCGCGGCCTCACCCACTACTAATGAGGGCCCTCGTGGCCTTCACCGGGTGATGCCCTTGCCAAGGTCTTTATAGCAGGGTCTCTTGCCAACTGCTAGTGAGGCCTTGACGGCCTCGCCCATGGCCTTCATGGCCAAAGGTAAGGATTTCGTGGCCAGCGGGGTTGCCGGTGACCCTTGTTGGCCCTTTAAAAAAAGCAAAAAATAAAAAATTCAAAATATAGTAATAAAAAGTATTAAAATAATATTAAAAAATTATTTATGTCAGCGCCGGCGAAGTCATGTGTAACGATTGGCGTCCACATCGGATTTTCTAGCGAGACAAATTTGAATTAACACTCAAGTGATCGATTTTTCAAATTTGTGACACTTAAGTGAGCAATAAAAAAAAATTTGGTACTCAAGTGAGCACTGTACAAAATTTTTAATACTCCTAATTTTCTTACCCCAGGAATTTTTTTCAAGTCAGATCTGGTGTTCTCCAAATATATTACAAGTTTCACGACGCAGGGACTCCTATCTTCGTTTCCATTGTTTGCAGTTGACAACTGGACTCAAACGAAACTTCGATTACCGAAAACTATTCAAAGACAAGGTATATCAAAAGAAAGGACTGGGAGTTACCCGCTTATTGGGTTCGAGTAATATAATAATGAGACTATCAATGTAATAATCTTTTGATAACTATCTTGTTGTTTGGCCTGAACAATGGAATGCCAGTTATACTGTTTGGTATCGAAGGGTCAAGGTACCGTGATTCAGGGTCTAGGATCTGATACTCGGGGTTCCAGGTCCGGCCCTCAAGGTTTTGAACTTGAGCACCAAGGTTCGAGGGTCATGGTTTGTGATACTAAGTAGGGGTGTAAATGGGTCGGGTCGGGTTGGGTCTTGATGTTACCTGACCCGAAACACATCAGAATATCGAATGTGTTTCGGGTCGGGTTTCTGGGTTTTCACTTCTTCTTTTTTTTCCACATTAGACCATCTAATGTGATGGAGGCTTGGTACAACCCACGGATGAGAATGCCACCTACCATTACAATCTGTTGAAATATCCTGTAGTTGCAGACAAGAAAATGAGAAACAT
Organism: Eucalyptus globulus; assembly: GCA_014182545.1. Classification (NCBI taxonomy): domain Eukaryota; kingdom Viridiplantae; phylum Streptophyta; class Magnoliopsida; order Myrtales; family Myrtaceae; genus Eucalyptus; species Eucalyptus globulus. The sequence continues at coordinate 47,141,101 of CM024721.1, forward strand.
ACATATGGAACAATTCTTCTTTCATGGAAACGTTCGATTCTCTACTCATCATTCATCATTGTCACGGTTTACTTCACCAGTGATTGCATCTCAAGTCACTGTCGTTGTTCTGCTTCTTTCTCTTTGGCTTCTACTTCTCTTACAAGCTTAGGCATGCTTGTTGATTGCTGATGCGGAAACACACCAAGCACACAAAATCAAAAGCCACACTGTTCCTAGCAAATGCTCATCTAGATATGAGAGAACAAAGATTAATCCACACTAAGCCAACCCGAGGGGGAACCAAAAAGGGGTTGTGCATGTGGTGTCATCAAAGCTTCATGGCAACAAAAATATCAGTAAAGCAACTCTGACCAAGATCAATTCAATCCAATGTCAAAAGCATGTAATATCCTGCAACAATTGAAATGGCTAGTTAAGCCATCATTGTACCATCTCTGGCTTTTTCAGTGCCAGACCAAATAGTAAAGAAGCAACAAAATTCAGACTTGACATTGACGAATGCACATTTTTATTGAAATTGGACAAAGACTATGTACAACAGCTGAAATGAACTCCACATCAGTCCAACTAATTGTAGTATTGATAGAAGGCAAATCCCATAGATATTCCTCATACTCAGTATTAATGTGTTTCAGGTCGAACAATGTTCCAAACTTAAACCCGACCCGAAACATGTATTCCACTTGTTTCATATTTGTTACTCGAACACGACCCGAACACGAAATACGTTTTATATTTGTTTCGTGTTCGGGTCATGTTTGGGTCGGGTCGGGTTTTTTTGACACCCCTTACTAAGTATGGTCTCGATGTCCCACGTACAACTCCCTAGTTCCACGAGCGGGGTGCTAATCTTACGCGTTCTATTACTAAGGTTTATGGTCTTTATCACACCAGTTGCCAAATGCGACCGCGTAGGGTGGTGGTTATGGTTGAGGGGTTTGATATTAGAGTTTGGTCTTTTTGACTATGCCGTTTTCTGTTTAGATGCTGATGGTTTTATATGAGATGGGCCAAAAAGCCCGGCCCACAGGAATATGGCCCGTGGATAGGGGGACATATAAAAGGGAGGAGAGAGATAGAGAATGCACCATTTTGTTGAAAACAGAAAAGGCACGTACGTTTTCCTCTCCCTCTCTCCCTCCAAAAAGGAATAGTAAGCAAACGGCGACACTGTCTTCCCTTCAAGGCGTCATCGGATCGAACAATGGACAAATTCTCTTCCTCTTATCGGCATTGGTGTCTAATATGTGGCTAACAAGGTACGCTCAAATCCGTGGTGTGCTTTATGATCGGTGATACGTGTTATTCCCAGGCTTCGTCTTCCGCATTGCTTTAGGGGTCCGATTTAGTGTCGAATCCGTTTTTCGGGGATCCATTATTCCCAACATTGGTATCAGAGCCCGAGTTTACGTTTTCCCGACCTGTTTGATGTTTTTTGATTGAATTTTCGCGAAGAAAATCGGCCAACACGGATCGAGGCGAGAAATCTCGACACCCGAGCACTGTTCGTCCTTTTTTCTCAGTTTTCGTAAGTCAAAATCAATTTCTGAAAGAACTGGGTGAAAGAGGTCGTCGAGGCGAGTTTGGTGACATGTCGTGCGCTGCGGGAGACGCCGCACGCGCCCACACACGCGGCCAGCGCGTGCGTCTCACGTGCCGGTCAGCGGACCGACGCGTGCTGACGTTAGCCAACGGTCGGTAACCGCTGGGATGACGTCATCGCTGACGTCAATGCCGATGACGGTTGGCCAGGCGGTCACTGGCCGGCAACCCGACCTGACCCGACCCGTGGACACTTGGCACGCGCGCGGCACATGCCAGTTGACGTCTGCGTGACGTCAGCTCGCGCACGCGTGCGGCATGTGCGGTCGGTTCGTCTGACCCGGTCTGACCGGCTCGACCGGTTCGTCTGACCCTGTCCGACCGACCCGACCGGTTCGTCCGGTTTGACCGGTCCGACACCCGACGACCGACGACCGTTAACTCGTTGATCGTTGGCTTTGACCGTTGACCCGAAAAAAAAGAAAAAGGAATTTGTTTCTTTTTCTATTATGTTTGTGTGGGTTAGAGGTAATCCATTTTTTATTCTGCATTTGTTGCATGAATCATAGAAAATTATGTATTTTCCATTTTGTTTATTGTGGATTATAAGTGATCCATTTATTGGTTCTGTATTTGTTGCAGGAACTATGATGCGTTATGTACGGATACCTGCAATCCCGAGAACGGACGAAGGAAGAGCTAGACTTAAAAGACTGATGAAAGAGTTAGTTGATTATTGATGGCTTGATGGTGATTTAGTATCACACATGGTCAAGGTCAATACAGGAAATCATCTGGAATGGTTATCTTATGCTGGATTTTGAGAAGATGCTGGCTTTGATGAACACTATTCCACCTGAATGGCAAGCAGTGTTAGATCGGCTATGTGAGGTCAACGTGGTCCCGGATTACAAGGGGCTAGTGGAAGCTTTTGTAAGAGAGTACTGTGACACCCCGAACCCTTCGCAGGTCGTCACCAGCGCCAATGTTACTCCTTATTACCTTTATGTCTTTCGAAGAAGAGTCCTAATTCGCAGACACATTTAAAAAAAAAAAAAAAAAAAAAAAAAAAAAACGGTCCCAACGCGACTCATTATGCGGAAGCAAATTAAAATATCATCGTCTCTCCCCCTACCAACGATGATACAAATACACACCACTAAACATCAGGATTTTTATAAACATGCCACGACACTTCGTTTACATATATATATAACATGATGGGATTCCCTTCGGGTCGGTACAACAAAAGGAAAGGCTAGGACTTAGCCACGTCCAGCCTAAAACCTCAAAAAGAAACCCTCGACCCTCAACATCATATGAGCACAAAACCCACCCATCGAAAGTGTCGGCTATCTACATCAAAAAGATCCGGCTCCTACTCATTGCACGCGCGGGTCTCACACCCAACCCGGTGCATCAGGCGGTGGCGGCGGCAACATCCCTCGCATCGCTCCATCCCGACGAACGTGCACAAAAATGAACTCCTGAATGATAGGGCCCCCAGCCAGGCCTATGTCATACATCACTAGACATCGTACTCGAATAAAAATCAGTTCGGGAACAGAGGGACAGTCTATCTCAGTACACTCGACCTCTACATCGAATGGTAGACCATAAAACACACCACGCGTGACAGTAGGAAGCGGTATACTGGCTAATCTGAAATGTTATTCCCTGGGTGGAAGACAACCACTCAAAGATATGAAATCCAATAATAACTCAATGCATCATGCATATCATCATACATTGCAGGCATTCCTTACCTTACAGCCATGCGCATACTATCATGCATCATCATATCAATTCATAACACATTCATGTATATCATCATCATCATTATCATCACCATGCATATCATCATGCATATCATATCATGGAAGATCATCATATCACATCACATATCATCATCATCATCATCATCATGCATATCATCATGCATATCATATCATGGGTGATCAACATATCACATCACATATCATCATCATCATCATCATCATGCATATCATATCATGGGTGATCAACATATCACATCACATATCATCATCATCATCATCATCATCATCATGCATATCATCATGCATATCATATCATGGGTGATCATCATATCACATCACATATCATCATCATCATCATCATCATCATCATCATCATCATCATCATCATCATGCATATCATATCATGGGTGATCATCATATCGCATCACATATCATCATCATCATCATCATCATGCATATCATCATGCATATCATATCATGGTTGATCATCATATCACATCACATATCATCATCATCATCATGCATATCATCATGCATATCATATCATGGGTGATCATCATATCACATCACATATCATCATCATTATCATCATGTATATCATCATGCATATCATATCATGGGTGATCATCATATCACATCACATATCATCATCATCATCATCATCATCATCATCATCATCATGCATATCATATCATGGGTTCATTTTTCATCTTTTATCTTTAAGTTTGATCACCACATCACCCATTCCTCATATCATCAATTTCATCATCCCTTCGGGCAAAGACCTCCGACAGGGTTCCCAAAGATTCCACCATCCCATGGCCACCGGGCTTCTGGCCCCCCACATTCTGAGCATCTCGCATCTCAACTAGCATCACGAGGCATTCCCTTCGGGCAGAAACCTCCAACAGGGCTTCTGGCCTTTACCCTTCTAGCTAGGCATCTCGCACCCCAATCTTGGCATCGCGAGACATTCCTTTCGGGCAAAGACCTCCGACAAGGCTTCCGGCCCCCCACATTCCGGGCATCCTGAATCTCCCAGGGAATTCCGGCAATGCATCTCTGTACATTCCGGTCTCATCCTCCACCACAACCACTTACTCACTTATCATTATCCACATTTATCATTGCTTTGATCTCATTAATCATGGCATATGATTCACATGCATCACAATTCATGGTCATACATAGACCAATGTCTTATCATACGTGCAACAATGCATAATTATTTATTAATAAATTCAATGGGATTTATGGCCAATAAAATAATCCATTTTATTTTATTAATATTATATTATTTTTATTTATTTTTATTTTTATTATCATATTTATTTATTTTCATAAATAAATATTAAATTCAATATCTATGATTTTCCCAAAATCATAAAAATTCAAACAATCATTAATCAAACCAATAGAATGACAATTGCATGCAAAATTCATGGCCAACTTGAATTTCACACAATTTCACAATTTTCACAAAATAGCACATAATATTCGGATAACAACCAGAATGCACAGTTTCTGAATAAATTCGATTAAAATATCCATATGGATTCCAAAAATTACTAAATTTTACAGAGTGATAGCCAAGAAATTTTAGTGCAACTTTCATGAAGAACTTCAAACCAGATTCTTTTTAGATTATTTTATATAACCTCACGAAGCTTCTAGATCCATTACCGCATCGTCCAGTGAACACGTCTCCGAAATATTGAGATTTCACCTAGCTATTCTCTTTCATTTCCTCTGAAATTTGGATATGTTATACATCAAGGTATCCTCTACAAGTTTCATGAAGAGATCCAAGTCAAATAACCAGAGTAGAGTCATAATTTAGGTCCTTGAAGTCTCGGGTATCTCAAAATACATCACCAGAATCATCTTCTTCAATATCTAGTCGATTTACTAGGCTATAATTGTTCATTACACTTCCAGTTTGATTATGTTGTAGTTTAAGATGTCTCCTATAACTTTCATGAAGAAACCGAAGTGAGATTCTCAACAAAAACCAACATGCAACCACGAATCTAGCAAGAGGTCAGTAAAAACTCTCCAGATCTGAGGTCTCCGTATAACAAGACTTTAACCCCTCAAATCTCCATCATTTTCACGAAATTTCAGTATGTGGTAGTTCAAGATGTTAGCTACAACTTTCATGAAGACATCGAAGCCAAAATGGGACTCCAAACACACATGCAAGCTCAAACAACTTACGGACTCACACAATCCGAGCAAGAACAGTCACTCGACTTAAGAACAACCAACCTTACCTCGGTTTTTCTCACTTAAAACACCCAAAATCTAGCAAGCAAACAATACACAAACATGCAAGAGAAGCTAGAGGACTCCACTTGCCTCTAAGATGAGCAAACGACGGCGTACGGCTGATGGACACGGCGGCGCACGGCGGTTCCTCCTCGGCTCCGCCTCCTCTCCCTCTCTGCTTCTCTCCCTTTCTCTCGAAATCTCTCTCTCTCTCTCACCCTCTTTCTCGGCCAAAAGAATCCGGCCACTCCTCTCTCTCTCTTCCCTTTTATTTCCCCATCTTCTCATGATTAGCAATCATTGCTTGCCACTTAAATGGACCAATGCATGGCATCCTAGTCTAGGCCAATGCATGCCCTTCTTTGTGCTACTTGTCTTGATCCATGCATGGGCCGGCCATCATTCTTTTGGGCCTCTAATGGGCCGGTCGAATTCCCCTCTTGGGCCGACTAGCTTGGCCCATCAAGCTTAGGCCAAATGGGTTTAATGCCCATTCGAAAATTAACCACCTTTTCCCCTTTTTTTTTTGAATTCCTTTCTATAATTATTTCCAAATTCAAATTGTATCTTGGCCAAAGTCTTGGGGCATTTTATTTATTGAAATTTAATTTTTAAAGCACATGGCCAAGCATAAATTATTAATCTATCGAATTTGAATTCTCACAACCATAAGCACAAATCATCCAATTAAAAAACTAATGGCTAAACATAAGCCATGGAAATTCTATCACCTAATTAAAGACTTTAACACACCTTATGGCTTGGCTTTGAATTTTGGGATGCCACAAGTACTATAGGATTGAGTTGGCTAAAACTTCAACCCTTAGATTGAGCGCCACGTGGCGTAGAGTAAATGCGTCTTGGTGGCGACATGAAAGCTCTCCAAAAGTCTTTCCATGGTTGGCAAATGTGCCTTCAGTTTTCTCAGATGTTTTGACTGATAGATTAGAAGGGACATTCCCTATTTATTTCTTAGATTAATCATGAGATGTTTTAAGGGTGTAAATATCTCTTTCCATGTTGATATTTTTCTCTGTATATATTGCTTAGTGTAATGTATAGTTGTATTATGTGAAAGCATTGTTATTCTATTGGATGTTAGATATTATCTGTTGCTTTATGTTATTGCTGATTGCTGTGGGTAGTTAGCTGAGGGTAGTTCATAGAAGTTTTTGTAACTTCATAGAATTTATTTTGCATAAGACAATTATATTAATAATAGTTTTAAGTTAGGATTTTTGGAGGATGATTGGAAACGTAGTGACCTTTTGATTCTGAAACCTTACTTAAAATTATTCATTGATATGATGGGTCTGTGCAAAGTGGATGCATAAATGATAAGCATTAATTATTCGTGCATATATGTCTGATGTGTTCAGATTGATGGATTCAGCAACTAAGAACGCAATTGCTGATGTGAACGGCAACAATTGTGAAATATTGAATATGAATATTCAATATGTGCTGGAAAAGCAAGAAGCACTAGAAGCTCCTGATCATGTTATGGAAGATCTTGAGGATGCTGTGCGCCACCTTGAGCTGGTAGAAGACCGCTTAATGGCATGTGAGCTGAAAATATATATTTACAATGCTGGTTCTAGCTTAGAAATGGTTTTGAGCTCTAAGCGCAAGCGTATTGATTCGTTCAATATGAGGGAATGCAAAGGATCAAGTCCTTATTGCAAGAGATCAAAAGTTAACCAACACAAGAGAGGAAAACGTCCTCAAACGAAGCAAATGTCAAGAGTGAGGTGTTACAATTGTGACAAGAAGGGTCACTATACTCACAACTGTTGTGAGCCGAAAAAGGTAAACACCTATTGTATATTTGAGAACTTTGCTTATGTGTCAAGTTCTGCATTATTGGCTGAATCCAATCCTTAGTGGACTGTAGATTCAGGATCGACAGGCCATGTAGCGAAGGATAGAGAATCCTTCGTGGAATTCTGATGATACCAACTGGAACTAAGTGGATCTATGTGGGAAACAGCTCCAGAGCTGAAGTTAAATGGATTGGCACCTGCTAATTGAACATGCATGGTGGACACAACTTGTTCCTACATGATGTTCTATATGCTCCGGAGATTCGTCGAAATTTTGTGTCTATTTTGGTGTTGGTTAAGCTTGATTTATATGTGAACTTCCATAATAGCGATGTAGATTTGTATTTGGATACAAACTACTGTAGTTGTGATCACTTTCTGGATGGTTTTAATTGTACTAAATGTTGACTGTGGTGATGTCAATATTTGTTATTCCCTTATTTCACGTCTTCTACTTCATATGATAATGATGTGATTATGTGGCATGTTGGACTTGGTCATATTGGCCAACAACGTATAAATAGACTAGCAAAAAATGGCTTGTTGGGCAACATTGAAAAAGTCGATTTGCCCAAATGTAAGCATTACCTAGTAAGGAAACGATAAGGAAACCATTTGGAAAAGATAAATAGCTGAATTTCCTCTGCATTTAATCCATTATGATGTCTGTGGTTTAATGAATATGAGAAGAAGGCATGTGGCTGTTTATTTCATCACTTTTATAGATGATTATACTCGATTCGGATATGTCTATTTGATTTCTCATAAATCTGAAGCATTATGTTATTTCAAAAGGTTTATGAACTTGGTTGAAAATCAATTAGACAAGAAAATAAAAGCATTGAGATCTGATCGAGGTCGAGAATATTTATCTGATGAGTTCAGAAAATTATGTGATGAAAAAGGGAATAGAAAAATAGTTGTCTATTCCATATACTCCTCAACAAAATGGTGTTGCGGAGAGAAGAAACAGAACCCTACTAGAAATGGTTAGGTCCATGATGACGCATGCTAACTTACATATCACTTTTTGGAGTGATGCGTTGTTAACTGCTGCCTATATACTTAACCGGGTGCCTTTCAAATCAGTTAGTTCCACTCCATATGAGTTATGGACAGGTAGAAAACCGGACTTAAGTTTTCTTAAGCCATGGGGTTGTACTGTCTATACTCATGAGTCCTCTCACAAGTTTGGGAAATTGGATCCTAAAGGAAAGTAGAATATTTTAATGAGATACTCCGAACACTCGAAATGGTATGTGTTCATAGGTGAGCAGGAAAATGGGAGTATAACTGAATTTGAATTACGGGATGTCACATTCTTAGAGGATGAATTTCCTAAGAAGGGCGAAATAGGGGAAGATTGTTCCCTATTTGAGACATCGGATCAGGATAATGATGTTAGTGGAGTTCATCCAAGTGGGAGTAATATGAGAAGTGATGAATTGAATTCAACTCATTCTCAATTACAACCACATGATGAGATGATATCGTCATTATCTAATCCGAGTGGGAGCATAATGGGGAATTATGTGCTAAGTGTACATTCTCCCATATAGCGAACAAATTGCCAAAGTATTCCCGGTCGACATTTTGACATTGAAAGGGAAACTTTTATGGTTGCTCCGCAAGATGAGGATGAGCCAAGAAATATTAATGAGGCTCTAAATTGCCCTAGTAAGGAAAAATGGATTTATGCAATGAAAGAGGAAATGGAGTCAATGAAATCAAACCAAGTTTGGGAACTGGTTGATTTTCCAAAAGGACGCAAAGCTATTGGGAACAAGTGGGTTCTCAAAATAAAGCAAAAGGCTGATGGCTCGATAGAAATGCATAAGACTCGCCTTGTGGCGAAGGGGGTATAATCAACATGAAGGAATTGATCATGAAGATACGTTTTCTCCTGTAGTAAAATTTACCTCGATTCGCATTATTCTGACAATAGTGGCTAGTATGGATCTTGAGTTATATCAAATGGATGTAAAGACTGCTTTCCTCAATGGAGAATTAGAGGAATAAATATATATGGAACAACCTGCTGGTTTCATAGTGAAATGCCAAGAAGAAAATGTATGTCGACTTTTGAGGTCGATATATGGCCTCAAGCAATCGTTAAGACAATGGTATATACGATTTAATAATGCCATAATTGCATATGATTTTATAATGATAAATGAGGATCATTATGTATATATCAAAAAATCCAAGAATCAATTTGTGATCATATCATTATATGTTGATGATATACTAATTGCCGTAAGCAATATGGAGCTTGTCAATACTGTTAAAAGTTGGTTGTCTTCCAATTTTGAATTGAAGGATATGGGATTGTAAACCCATTGACACTCCTATTGCAAAAGGTGAATGATTAAGCCATAGACTGTGTCCAATAACTCCACAAGAGAAGGGACAAATGAAACATGTTCCTTATGCTAGTGCTGTTGGGAGCTTGATGTACGCTATGATGTGTACAAGACCTGACATATGTTATGCAGTTGGAATGGTGAGTAGATATGAATCCAATCCAGGTCAAGCACGTTGGAAAGCCGTTAAATGAATACTAAGGTATCTAAAGGGGATTGCTGATTATACGTTGAGTTATTATGGAAAGGATCTGCAACTCAAAGGCTATTCTGATGTTGATTGGAGAGGAGATTTAAATGAAAGAAAATCTACCTCTGGATTTGTTTTCTTACCGAATAATGGCACCATATGTTGGAGCAGTAAGAAACAAAAGTGTATAGCCTTGTCCACGATGGAAATTGAGTTCGTGGCATTATCAGCAGCAATAAAAGATGTTTGGCTTAAGAGATTATTGGATCATTTAGGTGTTATTTGAAGTGCTGCAGATTCATTGTTGGTTAACTGTGATAGCCAAGCAGCAAAAGCGTACACCAAAGATCTAAAATATCATGGCAAGACCAAACATATAGATACCAAATATACTTTTGTCAAGGATATGATTGTATGAAAAGATGTGAACTTAGAGTACATACTACGCATAGAATGGTAGCAGATCCTATGACAAAGCCAATATCTAGAGATGTGTTTTGTGGCCATATGAAATCTCTAGGATTACGTAGAGTCTGATGTACTGGATTGTAATTTCCCTGAAGCGTTCACATTTGATGAATTTGTATTTTTCATCATTAATGCCTATGAATCTTTGTTTGATCTTTATGCATCTTAATGCTCAGTGCATTATTTTAAGTTGAGAAAGCATGTCGGACAGATATAAGATTAGCCCACTCACACGGGTAATCGCCTCTATTTACTGTGTGATAAATAGAGATGAGACTGTTTTTAAGCTTATTATCTAGGTGATAATCGAGAGCTCAAGCTTAAAATACGTATGTCGCCTTAACTGGGTGTTAAGATGAGGACATAATACTTACTATGTCCAAAAGTAAAATACCCCACATATTTTATTTTATCTGTTTATGATGCCAGATGTGAGTTCTGATGAATTTTGTGAATGAGTAGATACGTGAACTCAAGTTAGACATTGGGTATGTTTGAACTATCATCTGTACGGTATTGAAGGTGTAGACATACGCTCCATGGGAAATGAGTTATTACCGTAATACATATTTCATACTACGTATGCATGAGACGACCAATAAGAGTGGCAAAAGTTTGATCTCAACTTTTATGTCGTGTGAGACTCTTGAGGAAAAGAGTTCATTAATTTTTTAGTCCCCTCATGACTCTTACTTATTCTCAAAATTTCTATTTAGTGTTTGCTATCTTAGGATGTTGCCAATAGTCATGAGTTTGATTCGATCTAATGGGGCATTTCTAGAAAAGCAAGCTGAACTGAAATTGAGAGTTTGAAGGGAAGAGGAAGATCGAATTTGGAGAATCACATTGTAGTTTTGTATTCACCGGTTAACCAATTATGACTGTTTTTGTGATAATCATAATTGTGAATACAATATATATATATATATATATATATATATATATATATATATATATATCATTGTTTGAAAGAGATCAAGAGATATATAGATGTGATCAATCGATCTAGGGTACTGCATACTAAATCTACTCGAAGTGTGATGCCCATTATGAGCTGCTATATATTTCTAACAGATGTATGATAACAAGCTCTCAAAGTATGCTGGTCGCACGGATTATTCACCGGTATGAATGTTGAAGAGAGGTAAAGAGAATCATGTTTAGCCCATCATGTGCGAGTGTGAGATGATGGTTTTATATGAGATGGGTTTAAGGCCCGTCCGCCCATGTTGGGCCCAAAAGCCCGGCCCACGGGAATATGGCCCGTGGATGGGGGACATATAAAAGGGAGGAGAGAGAGAATGCACCGTTTTGTTGAAAATAGAAAAGGTACGTACGTTTTTCTCTCCCTCTCTCCCTCCAAAAAGAAACAGTAAGCAAACGGCGACACTGTCTTCCCTTCAAGGCGTCATCGGATCGAACAAGGGACAAATTCTCTTCCTCTTATCGGCATTGGTGTCTAATCTGTGGCTAACAAGGTACGCTCGAATCCATGGTGTGCTTTACGATCGGTGATACGTGTTATTCCCGGGTTTCATCTTTCACATTGCTTTAGGGGTTCGATTTAGTGTCGAATCTGTTTTTCAGGGATCCGTTATTCCCAACAGATGCAAAAGTATGCGAAGTGAAGTTTTGGCGGGGGCAATAAAGGAGGATACAGTACCAATAGCAGAGAAGCATACTAGGTTTTTAGAGCATGTCGCACCATGTCTGGCGGTGGGTCCTTCCATAACTTGTAGATCCCTTGTAGAAGGCGTTCTTTCCTTGTCATGAAATCATCACGCTGATTTGCTTCTCGGACCATGTTTTCCGTCCTTTGTCGTGGGAAAGCTCCTGAGGGAGAGTACTGCATCAAAGAACAACGGTCTTCAATCGACATCATGGCATGAATCGTACAGGAGCTTGGGACCCATGTTGGAGTTTACTTTCTGGTGTTTCATACTTCAAAAACGAGGGAGCGAATGATTGTGGCACTTGGCAGCCTCACCGATACGCATAATTTCGATCTCTCCTAGGTAAGAGACGTAGGAGAGAAATGTTCTGTACGCTCTTGAAGATCACCTGTAGAAGGCGTTCTAGAAATCATCACACTGATTTGCTTCTCGGACCATGTTTTCCGTCCTTCGTAGTGGGAAAGCTCCTGAGGAGAGTACTGCATTAAAGAACAATGGTCTTCAATCGACATCATGGCATGAATCGTACAGTAGCTTGGGACCCATGTTGGAGTTTACTTTCTGGTGTTTCATGCTTCAAAAACGAGGGAGCGATGGCTGTAGCACTTGGCAGCCTCACCGACACGCATGATTTCGATCTCTCTTAGGTAAGAGACGTAGGGGAGGGATTACCGTACACTCGTGAAAAACATTCCATTTCGCTGGGTCCCGCGCGTTGCCTTCTGCTGGAAAACCAGTCTGCTCAAACTATTCGGTAACGCTTGTACTCGTGTTGAAACCAGCCCTTCGCTGAATCGTGATGGACGACGATGGCCCTCTGCACGTTCGGTCTATTAAAAAACATGAAGAAAAAGAAGAGAGGTTTCAACTTTCGATTCAATGCACTTTTTCAGCGTTGATCCCATTTCCAAAAAGTCGTCAACCTTGTGTATAAACTGCAACACCTGACTATGAACTGCCACACCTTAGACGGGTCGCCATTAAAACTGCCTCTCTCACCCTGACAAATTTCCACTTGAGTTCTTGATTCTCCCTCTCTCCGGAGCGATGCTTGGGGCATTTGTCAATGGTGGAATGCCCTTCACCGGCAAAAACAGAGCAAGTTTCTTCCTTTTCTCCTTGTTTTTTGTGTCGTTGTCTCTGCTTTCGTATTCTCATGCAGCAAATTCGATCTCGCGCGGGCAGTCTGTCAGAGACGGCGAGACTCTGATTTCTTTTCCTGGGAAATTCGAACTGGGGTTCTTTAGCCCTGCGAATTCATCTCTTAGATATGTTGGTATTTGGTACCACTTTAGTGTTAAAACCGTCGTCTGGGTTGCAAACAGGGAGAGCCCAGTTTCTGGTGAATCTGGAGTTTTCACAGTTTCAAGTGATGGAAATTTGATGGTTTTAGACGGGAATAATCGCACAGTTTGGTCCAGTGGCAGTAATTCCTCCGCTGTGGCCACCAACTTAACAGCTGTTCTGAAGGATTCTGGAAATCTTGTTCTTTTGGCTGGAACAGATGCCGACTCTGCCAGTGCTGATGGTGATATCAGCAATTCCTATTGGCAAAGCTTCGACCACCCGACAGACACGTACTTGCCTGGCATGAGAGTGAGGTGGAACTCTGTGGCTGGAGAGAACCGTGCCTTCATGTCATAGAAGTCATCAAATGACCCTTCCCCTGGGAACTATTCTATGGGCGTCGATTCCCAGATTCCACCACAGATAGTGATCTGGGGCCGGTCAGGCCGGGAATGGAGGAGCGGGCATTGGAATCGGCCGTTTTTCACCGGCGTTCCAAATATGACTAGCGATATTCGATATGGGTTCAGTCTAACGCCCGTTGAGGCGGATGGAAGCATGTATTTTACGTACACACCGTCGAATGGATCCAAACTCTTGATGTTCCGTATACTTTGGAATGGGACGGAGGAGCAATTAGGCTGGGATGAGACTAGTAATGAGTGGACTGTGCTGCAATCGCAGCCTGCTAAGGAATGTGACCTCTATAATAGGTGTGGAGATTTTGCAATATGTAATGAAATGGACTATCCCAAATGTAGTTGCATGAAAGGGTTCAGTCCAAAGTCACCAGATCAATGGAACAGCGGTAACTGGTCCGCAGGTTGTGCTCGGAAGACCCAATTGCAGTGTCGGGACAACAGCAGCTTTACAGCAGGAGATGGTGGTGGGATGGATGGCTTTTTGGAATTGCATGGCGTGAAGTTACCGGATTTTGCAGAGTATGTTTCAGCCTCAAGCGGGGATGAGTGTGAGGTAAAGTGTCGGAAAAATTGTTCGTGCAACGCTTATGCTTTTGGAAGACGAATCGGGTGCATGCTGTGGAGCGAGAATTTGATAGATGTACAGCATTTTGCCCAGTGCGGAATGACCGTCCAAATTCGTCTCGCCAAGACTGAATTAGGTATGGTCTGTTTTGGGTATTTCCCTTTGCAATGTTGAAACTTGATTTATCTTTTCTACTGTAATGTTTCCTATTCCTTGTGATCTTCTTTTTAATGATGAAGGCCAACACTGATTGTGTGACGGAGAAAAGAAATCTCTGAGATTCTTACGTATAAAATTAGCTTCGTGAAGGTCAGGGGTCATGCTGACCAAAAAAGAAAGGGTCAGGGATCTCAACAAATAGTGCAACTGAATAACATGAATCTAGCCTTGTGCAGTATTAGAAAGGAATGAAAAAAATCACTGTCAGCAGAGATCACCATGAGATGTTTCCAGTCTCAAATAAAACTCCAGCTTAACTAGGTATTTTCAAGCTTATATGGAGGTGAAGTATCTGAACATTAATGTATAAAAAGGTTCTCCTATCAGCATATCATGATCCGTTCTATGGCTTAACCGAGATCTGTTTTGTCTGACCCGCCTGCAACAAGAAGTCGTGTATCATAAGATAGACAAAACATCTATTGTCACAGAGTTTATATGTGCTAATGACTTTGGCTATTCCGTAGAATACTTGAATACTTACCAACTAATGATGACCCATCTAACTTAATTTCTTTCTCTTCTCCATGAATAGAAACGAAGAGCAAAATATCGAACCTGTTCAAAATAATTACTTTCTTGGTTGGAGCATTAGTTCTCGGTGTACTGGTATATTTGTTATGGAGGTTCAAGGACAATTTGAAAGGTGAGATTTTCTTCTGGGGTGAATGATTTGTTGGTCCTTATTTTCTTATTTACATGTTAGTAAACTTTAAATGCAGGATTCTCGATTTTCAATTGGAAAAACAAGAGACTTCCCCTGTCTGATGATCTTGTTAGGAACGACGAGCTATCCGCTGAATTATCCGGACCAGATGGTCTTGCTAGAGATGCCAAGCAAGTAGGGGGAGCTGACATACCGGTGTTCAAATTCAGTTCCATCGAAGCTGCGACGAACTTCTTTTCTGAAGAAAACAAGCTCGGACTAGGAGGATTTGGTCCTGTATACAAGGTAAAGCTAAATGATCACTAGTCGTAGACTTTGAGATATCATAGAGGCACACTTAATTGTCTACCCTCTGATCTGCAGGGAAAGCTTTTTGGAGGACAAGAAATAGCCGTTAAGAGGCTTTCAAGGAAGTCAAGCCAGGGGATCGAGGAATTTAAGAATGAGGTTATGTTAATTGCAAAGTTACAACACAGAAATCTTGTGAGACTATTTGGGTTCTGCATTAAGGGGGAAGATAAGATGCTTATTTATGAGTACATGCCCAACAGGAGCTTGGATCGTTTTATTTTCGGTAAGCTGAGGCAAACATTTGAATTTATTCTTTTTCATTCCATGAAAGAATTGTCATGAAATTTCTTCAGATGTTGTTTCTTCACTTTTCAAAATTTAATGCAGATCCAGTGAAGCGAGTGCAATTGAATTGGAAGACACGTTTTGAGATTATTGAAGGGATAGCACGAGGCCTCCTCTATCTCCATCGTGACTCTAGACTAAGGATTATCCACCGTGACCTGAAAGCCAGTAACATTTTATTGGATGAAGAAATGAACCCGAAAATATCAGACTTTGGCATGGCGAGAATTTTTGGTACAAATGAGAACGAAGCGAGTACCAATCGAGTGGTTGGCACATAGTACGTTGGATTTCTTCATAGTGAGAAAATTAAAGTGCATATTTGACTCCAAATGTCTGATTGGTGTGGAATGGACTGACTCATCTATCAATTTAATTGCAGTGGTTACATGTCTCCAGAGTACGCGATGGAAGGTCTATTTTCGGTCAAATCTGATGTTTATAGCTTCGGAATATTATTGCTGGAGATCATTACTAGCAAGAAAAACTTTGGCTTTCGCACACCAGAACATTCTAGTCTCATCGTCTATGTGAGTTCATCCTTCTCTATATTTGAGCTACTAGGCACCAAAACTCTCATATTAGGAGATGTTTGCATCTGCTCCCAATGTTTAGTTTAAAACTGCCTTTGATTAGGGTGGTCTCAGTCTGATTTCCACTTGTCCATCGTGTGTTGCTTAGAAACTACCAGTCATTAAAAAGCATAGTGCTATCAACAGATGTTGTTGCGCATTAAAACAATATATATTTGAATTCGCTGTTCGTCTGTTTACATCTACGTCGAACTGTTTGTCACATGCGTGCACGACGATTTCAGGCTTGGCACCATTTGAAAGAAGGGAAGGGGATGGAGCTTATTGATCCCTGTATCAGGGACACGTGCTCTACGGATGAGGTTTTGCGATGCATACAAGTTGGACTGCTGTGCGTGCAGGACTCCGCCCCAAATAGACCGACCATGCCTTCCGTTATGCTGCTATTAAAAAGCGAAACAGTGGATCTTCCCTTCCCGAAACTACCCAGGTCAACCTCGATCACGGGCTCCACGGGTACATGTTCTTTGTTTGAAAGCCAAGAAATTGAGTCATTGAATGGCGTAACAATTAGCTCCGTGGTTGGTAGATAAGGCCAATGTGATTCATTAAAGTTGTCTCTTCCCCTTGTGTGGATGTACTTTTGTTTAAAGGACGCACGTGAAATAGAAAAATCATAACTCGATTCCTTGGTTTTGATATGGAAAGTGTCTTGATTGCTCTTTATTCTGTAGTATCACATTCAATTTTACTTAGACAGGCATTTCAAGTAAAAGTTATCGCTCTGTGTCCTGGGGTTCAAGTTGCGGAAACATCCTTTTGCAGGTTCTGTAACTGAAGTGTGATTTCATCTTTTGGGGACCAACAAATTGCCTTGTCTGTCTAGTCAATGTGATTATATACATGTATTGTATTTTACATGTGAAGCTTGTTTTGCACGGGAGAGTGTTAATGGATCGGCTTGATCTATAAGCTGAGGGCTTGTTTCGAATTTTTGGAACCAAAGTCAAATATGTACCTGCACATGCGGTTCCTGAGCAAGAGTACAATGCTCTCATCATTGATAAACGTCAAATTTAACATAAGGAAGAATAGCGAAAATTTTAATACCATCCTCACTGGCACTGTGCATGGCTCGAGCATGACCGCCACGGCCACAAGCTCACGATTCAGTGCAAAGCTCGAGCCCAAGCCCCATGGCCATAAGGGGTGTGCATGGTCCGGTTGGGTGGTTCCCGACCTAGAACTGGAAATCGCCCGCTAGTTGCATGGATCCACCCGGGAACCAGACCGCTAGTCCGGTCCGGTTCCCAGGTGGATCCATAGGAACCGATCCAACCTCCATGCCTTCAACCGGTTGCGACCTCCCTTCGCTTCCGTCTTGGCCACCACCACCACCTTGGCCACCGCCTCTGTCGTCTCCCACTCCTCCTTCGAGACCGACATGAGGAGGACAACGAGGACGATGAACCATTCTTAGACCTAGAGTTCGCCCATCCCCAAGGAGGAGGATGATGGGGAGAAGCCTGAGGAGGGGGAGGAGGAAAAGGGTAGGTAGAAGCTAGAGCCTATATAGATACTTTTGCTAAGTTCGAATTTTTAAAATATTAAAAATTAATATATTATTATAATATAACCGGTCTGATCCGAATGGGCAGGTGGATGGATCCACCCATGGAACCGAGAACTAGATTGGTATCCACCGGTTCCCATAAATTGGAACTGGGAATCGGACCAGTTCCCTTAAGAACCATCGGTTTCGGGCGGTTCCAGTCCAGTTCCAGGCGGTCCGGGCGGGTCTCGGTTCTTTTGCACACCCCTAATGGTCATGCGCTTTATGTAATACTAAAGAGTAGGCCCACAAGTAGAAAAGAAAAGAAGAGAAATGAGGAGGGGGAGGAGGGGGAGGAGGTGGTGGAGAGAGAGATCGAGAGCCTTCGGGAGAGAGGAAGGAAAAGAATAAGAGAGAGAAAAGAAAAGAGAAGGAAACAAAAGAATAGAAAGATTGAAAAGTCAAAGAAGAGAGAGGGGGGGGGGAGGGTGGCGTCGGCCATTAGGAGACAGAGAGCGTGCGGGGAAGAAATGAAGGAGGAGGAGAAAGAAGAAGAATGAGGAAAAGAAGAAAAACATTGTCATGGGAGCTTCGCCAAGCCACCTCAATTATGTAATGCAATGCCCGGTAAGAGCTCATGCCCATGTTCATTCAATCGAAGTAGTTCCAGACTTAGGGCTTAAAATTCGGTATTATTGAAAGTTTGTGTGGCAAAGTTCAATTTTTGAGTCGTTGAGCTATGTTTTTATATAGAGATGTCAGTATATGGTGTTGTAAAGTTGTAGGATTTTATGGATTTCGATTTGAGCTTACAATTTGCTCAAAACAAAATTTCGAAGTTTCCCTGCGTGATGAACAGTGCATGTCTAGTAGCTTTGAGGCCCTATTTTGTTGGTTTCCGACTTGATTTTGCAATCGTCGAGTTAGGGTCCTTGTAGTATATTGAAATAGCTTTCTATTGATTGTAAGAACGTTTGAAAGGGGGCTCGCTGGAAAAAGTTATGGCGTGACAAAGCTCTGTGCTCAAGCTTCGCATTGCAGATGACTTAAATTATCGCTTTAGATATGTGATTTATTAGTGCGTAGATGTTATTTTATCGACGTATAAGTATAGTTTAGTTGAATCGTTAGTTGAGATTAAGTTTTACTTGGTTTTAATGATATTTCTCTCTTATATGATAGGAATGCAAGTTCACTAATTCAAGTGAACTTGTTGTTTGGTTTGAGGCTTATCTAGATGAGTAGTGCTATCTCTTTTAAGAATTTGTAAATTCATGTTTTCAAAAATGATAAAAAATTGATATGTTATGAGATATGGATAGGCATGTTTTTTTAAACATAAAATTTGGATCGAGCATTTGTTACGTCTTGATAGTTGTGAATTTTGTAAGAATTTGTTGGTGAAAAAATGTGTTGTTTAAGAAACAAAATTGAGAAATATTATATATTTTGGGTTTGCAAATTTTTTTTACGAAAAGCTCTTGATTTTGAGATGGTTTAAGAAATATTATAGAGATATCAATTTGTAAAATGCTTTATGACACGCATTTGATTTGATTTACTTTGTAAGATCGGTTTATGAGATGAGCCTTGAAATGGTTTGAGAATGTTTTATGAAAAGTCTTCATGGCAGATGGGGTGAGTTGCGAAAGCTTTTGATAATATACAAAATGATTTATGGATTTGGCTTTGTGGATTGTGAAGGATGTTGTGTAACATCCTGATTTTCGAGTCTGATTTCAATGATATCAAATGGGCTTTTCATCGACGCGCTTATGGCCTTATTCTCTGAGATGGCCCCTCACGAGATAACTAGTCTATCGAGTGAAACCATTAAATGATTTTAATGCAATAGACTTGAGAATTTGACTAAGAATCGACTACTCGACCGTGTTGATCTGCAAGGGTCATTACAACACTGTCAGAAATCGATCAAAGACTAGAGATAGATCGATTTGATTGAGATATGTAATTAGAGTGTGGGTGATTCCACATGATTGCAAAATACTCGTCGATTGGCACTAGACCAATTTTTCTATCGTTTTGGTACCCGGTGCCCGTAATTGATACCTCGAGATTTTCAAGACAATCGAGAGTTGCCAATGTGTCGAAGATGTACAATGTGACTCGAGATGAATCGATCATGGGTCAATTACACCAAAAATTCCTAAAAGTTACATGGTAGATTATGTCATGCTAAAAGTGCACTGGATTGAAATTAATCGCAAATTGGAACTCGATTTCAGAAATCAAAAGTTTTGTCATGTCACGATCTATTTTAGGAATGTCGACTCATCCTTCGAAGATTTTTCAGAGATTCCGGGATTTTTGCGGAAAATCAGTTCGGACGTTGCGGAAAATTAACAGAAATTCATCTGGACTGAATTTAAGCAAGTTTGGACTTTCAAGCCAAGCCTGTGAATGTCGGGGATTTATAGAAAATTGTTCGAGATTTTTCTTCATCGAGATTGGATCTCAATTTGGAAAATTGAGTGAAGAAATTGAAGATAAAAAGAAAAATAGAAATTCGGAGCATGAGTTGGGGCTGTGTTTTTGGCATCCATTTGTGCTAATTTTGGCTTCAATTCATCCTAGAAAGTATTAGGAACAAGAAGATATTTGTATGGGCTGTGGGGGAGACCAAACATTTAATATTTGCGTTTGGCAGTCGGGATAAAATTCGGGATAGGATATAATTTATCCTATCCACGCTTGATGCTTCACTGGGATAGGATAAAGTCGGATATAAGGGGGATATAGACATTTGATAAAATTATCCCATGGGAGAGGTGGGATAAATGTGGATAGGATTTCTAATGTCCATAAAAGGAAAGTTATTTTTCTTGAATAACAAACTTATTAAATTAAAAAAATTGAAATTATATTTCAATATAAATAATATTTGAATTCTAATTTAAGAAAATAAAAATTTATTTTTAATTAATCTTATTTTAATTTCTATATTCAATTTTAATTATATTTTATAATAAACATTCAATCTATAAATTAAATATTTATATTTATTATATATTTTAGGTATTTTTTGTATTTTAGGTATGTTAGTACAGTTTACTATTTGATAAATTTTTATTAAAGAATGATGAAAGGGGAAAAAGAAATAATAATGAAAATAATATTAAAAAAAAAAAAAATAGAAAAAATAAAATAAATAATAAATAATAAATAAATTAAGGAATAATGTTACAAGATATTTTCACCGTCTTTATTTATGAACATTTAGGTTCATTTATAATAATATGTCGTTTATATAAAAAAATGTACATAATGTGAACATATCCGACTTTAATACTTGCGATTCACCAAACACTGGGACGGGATATAAAAATGTGCTATTTTGGCTTCATCCTATCCTAGAAAGTATTATCCCGATTAAAAGATATTTGTAAACGGCTGTGGCCAAACATTTAATATTTGGCTAAGGATTTAAGACTTTTGCTTCCCTCTTAGCTAGCTTCTCCCTCGTACCCATCCATTTCCCCTCCCCACGTGAGCAAAATTGGCACACCTCTTCTACCTTCATCGTTCGTTGCTCTCTTCATTTCTCTACATTCACCGAAACCCCACACAAGTCAGCATCTCAGTCTTCTCTTGCCACGAAATTCGAAGTTCCACGCGGTTTCAAAACCCCAGCGAAGCCCACGAAGCCTCAAGTTGAAGCCACGTGGTCAATCCCTCTTCCCCCCACCGAAATCTCTCCTTGTCTATGTCTCTCACTGCCACGCGAATTCAGCTACCAACGAAGCCTCCATCAACAACCAACAACCTAAGCTCTCCTCTCCTTAGTTGACCACCAAGTGCAGCAACCGAAGTCACATCCACGTCTCCACTACTCCATCTTTGGCCAGGAAACCCCACCGTCATTCCTCTATCCTTCGCCCGCAAGTTCGTCCATCATTTAACCGAGATTTGGTCCAGCAGTCTTCAATCCATGAACTGCCGTCCCAGTCAACCGCCAGCTTCAACGTGTCACGCCCTGATCGTCGAGCGCGTGCCCATCCCTTTCTAGTCGATAAAAAATTGCGACTTTCCAGGACTAGTTGCCGACCCTTTTTCTTTATTGCACATGCGGAAGCGGATTATAAATCCTCTGACAGTAATCATCTCGGGATAGAAAAGTAGAACAATAATTTCACAAACAAATATGCCTTTATAAACATATGCTGAGTCACGTACAAGAGTCTATGGTTAAAAGACTACAAAAGACTACAAAAGACTGTTCTCCAAAAGAAGCGGTCCTATCCAACCTATACTTCAGATCACCTCCTCTCTGCTCCAGATTCTCCACTCGATGACTCTGAAATGGTTATTCAATAACCAGTGAGACAATATCTTAACAAGTCCATGCTCTAAACTTTGACTAGGAGGGAAAGACGCTAAGAAGCGTCTTAAACACGCAATCACACAATTAAGGAGACTTACTTCGTCTCAGTTTCACCCTGCTGGTCAGTACAATTTATATCATAGACAACATACGAGCATAAGCAACAAATAAGCTCCAATAATTGAAACGCCACACTCAATTAATCATGCGTTCTTAGTTTTGATCTCGGCATATAGCACAGGCTACTCTCTATTCGGCGGTCTTTTGGCATTGCCAGGCTTCGTCTCACCCCCATTGAGCACATCACGTCTCTTTTAGATGGCTTTCCCGAAGGAACATAGGGCACATAATCTACTGCAACCGGTTTCCCGTTGTTCATGGGGTATCCCAAATAGGGATAACGTCCAGCTTAACAGCTTGGGATGATTTCTCTTAATCATCACACGATACTCAAATATGGCACATGGCATCGTGCATTGCACTTAAATGCTTCAATTAAAAGGGTGAACCTAGCCTTTTTCTTCGTATTAGAAATACGCATGAAAATACTCATGTGTGGGTACACTGTCAACTCGATCCAAAAAAATTGACATTCTTCCTTTTTTAAAATCCCACTATTTTATATAGTATATAAAACCATTTTCGGTATTAAAATCCGACACTCAAAATTTTCTGAATAAATATTGAAAATTCACAATTTTTGGAATTAAATACCAAAAATCCAATCATCACTCAATTTGCATAATTTAACACTCAATTACAGAATTTAACCACACTATTGCAATCAGCACGAAATTCCGATCACCGACTATCGCGGCCTAATTTCCGGAAAAATAATTAATAATTAATTAATTTCGAAAATTAATTAATTAATTCAATATAATTTCTAAAAATACTAACCTAGGTCAAAATTATTAAATTAAATATCAATACGGATCCGGAAAATTCCCAAACCCTTCTAGATAAATAGCACAATTTAATTAGGCCTTAGCTAAACCATGCTAACCACCTAACATGCTCAATTAAATAATTAAACCATTAAGTTAATCTAACTAACCACCTAATTCCTAATTAAATAAATCTAAACACCCCTTAGCATCAATAACCTACTAAGAAGAGTTTAGAGTATAAACTCACTGGTAAATTGCGGAAACCGGTTTACCGCGACGACGGCGCGTCCAAAATCTGAATTTTCGGCGGCGTCGGTGGACTTGGGCCGGGCCTAAAACAGGCCCAACAAATCTCAGCCCAACTGAGATTTGTTTTCAACTTGGGCTGCGCTTCACTTGATTCGCGGGTTGAATATCAAAGACTTGCGTGAAGGTTGGGCCGAACCAACTTGCTGGAGCGAATGGGCTGAAGAGCAGCTGATTTCACGCGGCTGCTGGGCCTGTTGATGTGGCTGAACTTCGCTGGGCCTTAGACACGCACGATGGGAGTCGCTTGCTGGCGTCGAGCGATGGAAGACCGAGGAAGCGCTGGCCAAATTGCTGGGTTGCTCGAGCGGTTTGGGGACGCCTGGCAGCCGAAGATGGAGAGATCGATGTGCGGCGTTGATGGCCGCGTGGCTTTGGGGTCAACAAATTGCGTCTGGGGAAGACTGGAGCTGGGCCACGAACTGCTTGGGAAGAAGACCACGTGGCCGTGTGGGGCGGAGAAACGGCAGACGATCGAGGGGCTGCTTCGTTGATCTTCGGTGGGGAATTAATGGGCAAGTGGCAGCTTCAATCTTCGAAGGAAAGTCTGGAAGAACGGCAGAGGCAGCTCGCAAGTGGATTGAAGGGTGCACGGCAGCAAAAGAAAAATGGGAAGTCTTCAACGGGGTTTTGGGTTGACTCGAAGGGGGAAACAATTGGTGGTTGAATCGTGGCTTTGCGGATTGAAGAGGCTGAAGGAGACGCACGTTGGTGGACTTCGTGGCAGCGGCTTCCGTTGGGCTGTCGGTGGGTTTCTTTGGCCGAGAGAAAGAGTGAGTGGAAGAGAGAAACAGAAAATGAAGGAGGAAATGAAATGCAAAAGTGGCGAAGGAGGTCGGCATGCGAAGGAAACGGAGGAGGGGGAGCGTGCGAAGGAAGCCCCAAAGAAGATAAGGAAGCAAAAGTCAAATATCCTTATCCTTTAATCAAAGTTTGGTCCCCCAAAAGCACGAAATCTTATCCCAATGTCTCTTAATACTTTCTTGTGGATAATCTTCCCAAATAATTCAATTTTGAAGCCCAAAAATACAGCCCCCTTCAAAGCTCCAAAATTTATCAATTTTAAACTTCAATTCTTCACCAGATTCCTCAAATTTGATGTTCCATTTCGTTGAAGAAAAATCCCATATAATTTTCTGTAAATCCCCGACACTCACAAAGTTTCCGCCTTATAAGTCTCAATTTCCATCGATTTAGTCCATCTGAATTTTCGCTAATTTTCCGCGGCGTCCGAAACGGTTTTCCGTAAAAATCTCGGAATCTCCGAAAAATGTTCACTTTTACTGTAGCACTAGGCTAGGGAATGTACTGTTCATAGTATTGTTACTGTTCATAGTGTGCGAATAGTCCTAAAATAGCTCGTGACACCGTAGAACTTTCAATTTTCTAAAATCGGGTTCAAATTCGCGGTTATTTTCAATCCGGCATGCTTTTAGCGTGACCTAATTTACCGGGTAACTTTTAGGAATTTTTGGTGCAATTGACCCGTAATCGATTTATCTCAAGTCACATTGTACATCTCCGATACATTGGCGACTCTCGATTGTCGTGAAAATCTCGAGATTTCAATTACAGGCATCGGGTACCAAAACGATAGAAAAGTCGATCTAATACCGATTGATAAGTATTTTGCAATCAGGTGGAATCACCCACACTCTGATCACATATCTCAATCGAATCGACCTATTTCCGGTCTCTGATCGATTTTGACAGTGCCGTAATGATCTCGGTAGATGGACACGGTCGAGCAGTCGATTCCTGATCGAATTCTCAAGTCTATTGCACTTAGATTTCTTAATGGCTTCCTCAGATAGTCTAGTTATCTTGCGAGTGGCCAACTCAGAGAATAACACTATAGACGCGTCGATGAAAAGCCCGATTTATTTAATAAAAAAGAAATCAGAAAATTCAGGCTGTCACACAACCACTGCTTCGCTGGTTTGGTTTCTCCTAGCAACGATCGAAATTTCGGTCTCCACCGAAGGCCCATTAGCCCATGCAAACCAGCAGCCTACAACGGCCCAATCTCCAACGTCTTCAACGTCCATAGCCCAGCAAAGCCTAGTGGAATCAACGAAGCCCACAGTTCAGCCCACACATAATTCTAGCCCAATCTTAGCCCATTTCGCAATTGTTTCAGCAGGCCCAGCCCAACTTGGGTCTAGCCCAAAATCAAGAATAAACCTCAGCTTGGGCTAAGATTTATTTGGCCGGTTCTAGGCCCGGTCCGAGCTTCGTCGATGTGTCGCAAACTCAAGTTTCGACCGCCGTCGCACGGTTGTCGCAATGAATCGGTTTCCGCAATAAACCGTTGAGTTTATTTATTAAACTCTTCTTAGTAGGTTAATGACGTCTAAGGGGTGTTTAGATTTATTTAATTAGGAATTAGGTGGTTAGTTAGATTAATTTAGTGATTTAATTATGCAATTATGCATGTTAGGTGGTTAGATTAGATTAAGTGAGGCCTAGATAAATTGTGTTATTTATCTAGAAGGGTTCGGGAATTTTTCGGGTCCGTATTGGTATTTAATTTAGTGATTTTGGCCTAGGTTGGCATTTTAGTATTTAAATTTATTTATTTATTTTATTTTAGAAATTATTTAATTATTAATCATTTTCCGGAAATTAGTCTCGGATAGCCGGTGATCGGAATTTCATGCTGATTGCAATGGTATGGTTAATTTCTACAATTGAGTGTTAGTTTGTGCAAATTGAGTGCTGATTGGAATTTTGAATATTTAATTCCAAAAATTGTGAATTTCATTATTTATTCAAAAAATCCCGAGTGTTAGGTAAACACCGAAAATTGTTTTATATACTATATATACTAGTGGGATTTTGAAAAGAAGGTTATGAATTTTCTGGGTCCAATTTGACCGTGTACCCATGCACAACTATTTTCACCGAATGTTTTTAATACGAAGGAAATAGGCCAGGATCACTATTTTAATGGAGGCATTTGAGTGCAATGCACAGTGTCTTGGGCCGAGATTGAGTGGTTATGTGTTGGTTAAGAGAACCCGTCTCGAGCAATTATATCGGACGTTACTAAATCCCTTTTCGAGTTGCCCATGCATTAGGGTAGCGGGTTGCAGTAGATTCTGGACCTACGCTCCTTCGAGGAAGCCGTCTAATTGAGAGACGTTGCCGTGCTCAAAGGGGGTGAGACGACGTCTGGCAATGCCAGAAGACTACCAGTAGAGTTGGCCGTATCCTTAAGAGGTGTAATTAACAATTGGAACGCATGATTGTTGAGTTTGATGCACCCGATTATGAGACCAAAACCGTGTGACATGGAATGAGACATGTCATAACGGTTTAGCCTTATAATCAGGACCTTGGTGATTAATTGAATTGATGAGATGTTCCAGTTGTTATATGCATTGCGATATAAACTGTACTGACGTGCAGGAAGGAAACTGAGGCGAGGTAAGTCCTATGTGCCAATTGTGTGGTTGTGTGGCTAGAGCACCTTGAAGCGTATTTTCCTCCTAATATGGATTTAGTAGGTGGACTTGCTGAGACATTGTCTCACTGGTTATTGAATAACCATTTTCAGGTCCTTACAAGGTGGTCATGGAAGACCAAGGTCTCGAAGTCTGAGGAGGAGAAGTATGGAGGATCGATGGATATGTCCTATTAGTATGTTGTAGGATAGCCTCTCGTTGTTTATAAAAGTGTGCTTTTTATGAATTGATATCCTGCTTTTCTATCCCGAGATGATTATTGTCAGGGAATTTATTTTCGCTTCTGCATGTGCTTAAAAATCAATGGGTCAGCGACTCGTCCTGAGAAGTTGCAAAATTTTATCGACCAGAGAGGGATGGGCACGCGCTCGAGGTTCGGGGCGTGACATGTTGTGGGTTGGTATTGATGCTCAACATTGCTATGAGCCCAGTATAGGGCTTGTGGATATGCACATACTAGTCTAAAATATCTTTTGGGGTTGAGTTACCAGTTAATAATAAGTAGAAACCTTGTTAATGAGGGAATTTTGGTTGCTTTGTCACTAGGATTGTATTATAACCATGGTTTGATATCGACGGTGTTGCGCGTGGGTCTGTTTGCGGTCAAATGAGTCTTCCACGGTTTGGATTTTGCAGATTGCAAGTTTTAAAAATGAGGATGCAGATTGATATAGATGGCAAAACTGAAAATAGTTTTTGAAATCTTTCATAAGGAATTTGGAGCCGGGGCCACAGAAGAACAAGTTCTGCCTAGCATATTAATTCTCTTAGGTGAGCCTCAGATCTGGTCTAGAACTAATATTTCCATAACTTTCCCTTCTTTCAACCTGAAAAGCAGACATGACCAATAAATCCTACCGATTAATTTCCCCGACAATAGCCTGACGGAACCCGATTTGACACAAACTTTTGCTTTCACTGAACTAGATCTAAACAAAAGACGACATGAATTACCTAAGTTCAAGCCATATATGAGCCATGGAGACTTTAGTCCTTTGAATTTGATATCGTGAGGGCAGTTGGTTGGAGACGGCGAGACTCGATTTCTTCTAATGGAAATTTCGAGAGCTGGGGTTCTTTAGACCTGGGAATTCGTCTCTTAGAGATGTTGATATTTGATACCACAGGATAAGTGTTAAAAGATCATCCAGGGGATTTAGGGTTTCCACAAGGATGTGCAAGATTTTACAAAGAGAAACCCCATGTCGTGAATTCCTTTTGGTGAAGAGCAAAAATGTCTACTCATTTCCTTCCGCGGTAACCGTGTGGTGTTGGGCCCAACAGTCGTCAGGCCTCGTGAAGACGCTCTGTTTTCATTTTTTGAAAATAAATGACGTGGAGCCAGCTTTGTACCATAAAAGCCACATCAATACCATATGTGTAAATAAAATTGCGACCTATCAAGTTAATTGAAAAACTGAACAAACGAAAAGGTAGAGGGATAATTTGGTTTTTTTTCAGTAAGAGACTAGAGCATATGAACCTTTAGTAGCATTATACCTTCTTTAAGTAAAACAAAAAAGTGTCTTATAAATACTTGAACATTTAGATACGTCATATGTTCTAGACACAAATATTTTATACATCACCTTATAAGTTGAGTTGCAATTTCTCAATGTAAAGGGAAACCATATATAAAAATTTACAATATTTCAGTATCCCTCTAATGTGTGAGCCAGAAAATGAATATGTGAAATTCGACTAACATTGGCATAACTTGACTCTGATTTCTTGTTAAAAAGTCCAATCTAAAAGCTTGTATTAATTAGTGGAGGGAGACCATATGTATATGAAAAGCGTATAGATCCCAATATCGAGCTACGTAGACTATTTCAACATAAACGATTAAGTAGAATGAGGGAGCTTCGTTGGCAATGTATAAACTATAAGTTCATAGGATTATCGAAACATTTTATTGCAAGATTACAGATTTCTGGTCCCTAGCCGGGGAAAAAACAGGAAGTAGGGTATCACTCAATGGGCTCCTAATTGAAGCCCAGGGGCCTAAGAGTTATATGCCTCTTAAATGTTTAGATAGCGGGACCAGGACTCCTGCAACTTGAACGTGGTGAGTTAGAAAATGAGATTAAAGAGTAACCTTAGGAACCCGAATTAAGATCGATATGTAAAATTGAGTCGGCTTACTAAGTGATGTAATTGAATTCATATTTGACAAAAGCAATTTCTCTTGATCAAGTTGAAACGTTTTTCCTTTTGTTCAAATTAACCTGATTGCTATGCCGCACAGGACATGATAATATGGTAATGTGATTTGTCAATTCTCGGAGATCCAAAATTGAAGGTCATTGAAAAAAGCATATCTATACTAGTTACAGGAGAGAATTTAGTTTTATTATGCACTTAATTGAAATTTCAGTAGCTTGGCATGTGTGGGCTGCTCCAACCTTGATCTATATCAATATCTCTAAACACAAGATATTTATCTATGTTAGCCTATAGATTATTTATTTATTTATTTATTGCTTTATACATATTAATTGTGCAGCGTGCGCACATTAATTTTCTTCTAGTACGAAAAAGCTGCAGCATTGACAGGTACATTCCCAACCAATTTCTTCCAAATGTTATAAATTCGATTGATATTTTAGATTTTGTTGAAAGTAAGAAAGTCACGTTTTACTTGCCAATAAAGGGTCTTATTCTCTCATTTGTTGTTTCTCCATCCTTTTCCGCCACGCACTTCAGTCCAAATCCAACACCAACCACATTGGGTGCGTTTGGGAAGACTTTTGGGGAAAGTCTTTAGGAAAATGCAAAGACCTTTGAGTTAAATGTGTTTTCCAAAATGCAAACTGTGTTTGGTAAATTGTAATTTAAAAGCCCTTTGTGAAGTATCTTTGAGCAAAATGGTGTTTGGGGGACAAAGGACTTTTGTGAAAAAAAGAAAATTATGAAAAGAAAAATAAAAAAATAAAAAAATGAAAACCAGCAAGGGCAGGCGGCATCCGGCGGCCGGCGGCGACCCCAGGCGACCTCCGGCGACCCCGGATCTGGGCCGGCGACCCACCGCGCCACGAGGTCGCCGGCGACCCATCCGGTCGCGCGTGAAGGTTGCGGCCGGCGTGGTTGCGACCGGATCTACGACCGATGGGTCGCGCGAAGGTCGCCCGAAGCATGGCCGGCGACCAAATCTGTGTCGCGACCTCCGCGAAGGTCGCGATCGGCGACCCATCTGGTCGCAGCGCAAGGTCGCGACCTCCGCGAAGGTCGCTGGCATGGCCGGCAATGCGATCTGGTCGCTACCGGATCTGCGTCGCGACCTCCGCGAGGTCGCGACCTCCGCGCAGCGGAGGTCGCGACCTCCGCGGAGGTCGGCCGGGCACCCGGCGACCAGATCTGCGACCAAATGGGTCACGGTCACGACCTTCGCGGCGACCTCTCGAGCGGGGTCACGCGACCCTCGCCGAAGGGTCGCCCGCGGCGGAGGTCGTGGTGCGGTGGGTCGGCGTGGCGGGCGCGACGGTCGCCGGCGATTGCATGCCCTTCGTCGGCAACCGTTCACGAAGAAGAAAGAAGAAGAAGATGAACAGTCAGGGTAAAAAGGGAAAAACGAAAAATCAACGGGGACAATTTGGGAAGGAAATTTTTTTACTTAAGCTGAGAGCTCAGCATGCCGAGAAGGCTGAAAGCCCAAGGCAGCCCCCACCGCCTTGGGCTTTCAGCCTTGGGAATGCTTGGCATTGCCCAAATGGGGTTTGGAAATTTTTACCAAACACCCACAAATTAGCCCAAAGAGCTTTGGGAGTTCAAAGTGGCTTGCAAATGCCACTCCCAAACGCAGCCATTGTAGTTTCTAGCCAAGAGTCGTGGACGTATAGAACAACCTAATATAAGAAAAAGGAAAATACCACCAAAAATCTTAAATTAAACCCATTAGAGTACCAATATCTTAAATAATTTTTTTTTTCAAAACCTCTAAATTTATACTGGTTTGATAAAAATACCAGTTGTCTACATTAGAAATATAAATTTTATCTATTGTAATATCAATACCCCAAACTTTTTTTGTGTGTCACAAGTACCCCAATTTATCATACTAGTAACAAGGGGGCAGTTGTGACTATGGGTGAGCGGCTAGACTAGTTCAACCCGAGAACTGGCTAAGTTCACACTCCACCCTCGGATCAGTTCGGTTCATGGTTCTGAAAAATGGGAATCGGCCTTGATTGATCTAATCTCTGGTTTAGGGCCTTGAATGGGGGTAAAATAGAGACCAAACTGATTTTAAATCGAGAATCTAACCGGTTTTGTTGAGTAATGAATGCCTTCATAATGGTCCTTTCTCTTCCATTGCTATTTATTTGCAATAAACAAACATGTTTCAATGGTGATTGTGAAAATCAATGTCGGTATTGGACCGGCCTTTCTTTGTATAATGTGAATCTGTATCTTGTGTTGACATAATGTGAAGGCCTGTTGTCCTTTCCTATTCACCAAATATCTTCTCCAAAATGGGCCGCCTTCCTCTTACATTATTTACTGAGATTTACTGTATGTGCTCAATTTGAGTATCCTTACATCTACTTGCAGCAATTGACAATGTCTTGGTTATGTAACAAAATGAAACCAAAAAAATAAAATAAAAATTTGCCAGTTTAAGTTTAACAGGTTGGGTTCTTGATTCCAAAAGTTAGAAACCTACCTAGTTTGGGACTTACCCACCCTAGAATTATTCACCTCTACTTGTGACACCAGAAAGAATTTTTGCGTGTTAGTGTAACAGGGGCATAATTTAGAATTTTTGGCGATACAATAAAAAGTTTGGGATATTAGTGTTACACGGCATAATTTATATTTTTTGGAGGTATTAAACATTCATGAAAAATTCTTATATACACTCGTGATATGTGAGTCCACTAATATGAGTATTACATGGATATCACATGATTTGATAATTGAGATATACTGGAATCACATATAAAAAATGCATGAAATACTTAATCCAATTTTCAATAGCCTTTTCATTTATAATATGCCACAATTTCTTAGGGAAATTACCAAAAAAAGTCCTCAACTTAATACAATTGTGCCAATTCAATCAAAAACCTTTTATTTTTTTTGTCAATTTAGTTTAAAATCTTTTACAATTGTGCTAATTTAGTCTATCTTACCAATTTTGGCCAGAAATCGCTCACTTGGACGCCAATCGTCCTATATGTCAAGGTTGGCATTGATGAAGACAAGTTTGAATATTATTTTAATATTTTATTCTTCCTCCTCCTGGTTGTCATCGCTTAGGGGGGGAGTCCAGGGCCAATTTATAATGACTTGGGCCCCTTAATCTGTGTGACGCGTTTTAAAGCCGTGAGGACTCAGTGTCCAAAGCGGACAATATCACACAGTAGGCTCGGGTCGTTACATTACTCATATGGAATTTCAAGGGGGTCACTAATTTTGTGAGGTTCGAAAGTGCGATGGATGATTCTTCCACAACATTAGTAGCCCAGAGTTTGATGCGTTAAGCTTAAAATGATAGATGTTGACATGTATGCGGACAGTGTTGAGTGACGGTAATTAATTTACCACCATGCCAGTTGTAGTCCTCAAATTGCATATTTGATGATATTTAAGTTTTAATTTACTAATATAAGTTTTTCCTAGCATTTGATATCATTCACTAATAATTTTAGTGAGTTCAAAATATTGTTCGGATTTATCAATCTTTAGAACAAATATTGATTTCCTTGTTTTTGTCATGATTTACTAGATATTTTGGTAACTAACAATATATCTACCTGAAATAAGCCTTTAGTTCCTCTTTTATTGTTACGCACCTCTCTTAATTTTTCTACCTAGTATTTTAAAGCACATACTTTTATATTATGTGATCATTAAAAGGGTAAGGTAATTATATGTATGAAAAGATGTTGTCAGGATATCTCACGAGTAGAGATACCCTGTGTGTGGGAATGCCTTAGATTTGAGAAACGCCTTGTGTTGAAATGCTTTGGGAGTGTTAAGGAATATAATACATGTATCTATGCATATGTAATTACATAAAGGCACACATGAAAGAAGTGGCCTTGGGTCATAGTATGTAATGCCATTTGCTTGCAAATGAGTAAATTATCTTAGATAATGATGATATAAATTTCCATCGGTATATCATGATAAAGAAAAGATATGCATAAGCTAATGCACTTTTCATGCATGGTCATTTTGTAATGCTTTGAACTCACATTTTTGTATTGTGTTAGGTTGAGCGGTGAGATAATATCCTATTTTCGAGAGATTTCACTTACTAGGTTTGGCTTACCTCCCCCTTGTTTTTTTTTTCCCTCAGTTTTTGTGAGACATATCATCCCCACCACTGCCGTTGGGAGTTCCTATGCATTTTGATTATGAATATCAAGTTGTGCTTATACCTGGATCGGCGGTAGTATGCATTAAATGTGGTTCTGCTGTGTATGTTGACGAAGAGTTTGTTGGACCTCTTAGGGATTTTCAATGGTTCATTGGTTTCGATGACGTTGGTCTGTCGATGGGTGGGGCTGTTGATCCATGGCAAATAACTTGGTCTTTGTACAGGCAGGTGTTTTAACGTAGGAACAATATTGGTGATAGGTGACCATGATCATTCTTAGAACTTATTTTTTGTAATTGCGTTTTGCTTAAAGAAGTACATGTATAATGCGATTTCTTGAATGGGGTGTTGTGAAATTTTTGTAGTGTTTTTGCATGCTAATAATTATTAGATGATATATTCAAAAAGACACATGTCGCACGTGACATTTTGGAGTGTCACTGTAAGTATAGGGAACAAAGAAAAAAGAAAAAAAATATTATTTAAATTTTTTTATGTTAGTACTGGTTGTGCCATATAGGATGGTCGGTGATTATATTAGGGATTTCCGATTAAATTGACAAGATAGACTAAATTGATGCAATTGTAAAATATTTATGATTAAATTGCCATAAAAAATACTAAAATGTTCATGACTGAATTTGTACAATAATAATAGATTTAAAATTTTTTTGGTAATTTTCCTCAATGTACATGACGATTTTATACGAAATAAATCTGAACAAATACACTCCCTCTTACCCCACTTTCTCTCCGTTACCGTCGACCCAGTAGCTCCTTCGCCGCCTTTGCGCAGTCGTGTAAGCCACCCCCGTAACGCCCGGCCAGGGTCTCATCTTCCTGGCCTCGTCCAAATCGATTACCACGCGAGCCACATGACAAACTTGACCTTCCCACCGATGGACCACGAACTGTCCGCCCCTCGTTCCAATTTGTAGTCGCCTATCGGCCTCATTTGGACAGAAGACACTTGTGGATATGGCCTTTTCCCATCTAGAGGAGTCTCTGATGCATATTCGCGATGTCAATATTTTAATGGAAGGCCTACGCAAAATGGGATCGGCTCCATACCGCTTCGCTTTCTGTCTCAATGATTTTGTCGACGTTTGGTTCCACTTGGGCATTTTCCCTGGAGCTATGCCTCATAAATAATAATTTCATCTAGTTGGCCAAGTTTTCATAAGTACTCGAGGTTGCACCTCAAGCAGTATGTTTCGACGCACCCCCCTTGACAATCACTTGATGGCCTACCGTTTGACTTCATCAAGGAAGTAACTTTAACCTCGCATGCAAACTTTAGTCCCACGTATCACGTGGCTCCTACAAGAAAGATGAATCTTGGCCAGTTCTTATTTACTTTATAATGCGGCGCATAATCTATTAGCGAATTATTAAAGCCGTGATCTTTACCTACTTGCTTAGTGGAGGAACTTTATAAGTGATTTCTTTATTTTCAGCACTGGTTCAGCATTTGTGTCTTTCTCGAATTCCAGCATGACTTACACATGGGTTTGTTGTCCAGCTCGACGACGTGGGAATCTTTTTTCCAAGTCAGATCTGGTGTTCTGCAAATATATTACTAGTTTCACGACGCGGGGGACTCCTGTCTTCGTTTCCATTGTTTACGGTTGACAACTTGACTCATAAGAAACTTCGATTGCCAAAAACTATTTAAAGACAAGATTTATCAAGAGAAAGGACTAAGAGTTACTGGCTTATTTGGTTCGAGTAATAGAATAATGAGACTGTCAATGTAATAAAGTTTTAATAGCCATCGCACGGTTTGGCTTGAACAATGTAGTGCCATT
Organism: Eucalyptus globulus; assembly: GCA_014182545.1. Taxonomy (NCBI): domain Eukaryota; kingdom Viridiplantae; phylum Streptophyta; class Magnoliopsida; order Myrtales; family Myrtaceae; genus Eucalyptus; species Eucalyptus globulus. The sequence continues at coordinate 47,176,228 of CM024721.1, forward strand.
TATACTGTTTGGTTTCAAGGGGTCAAGGTACCATGGTTCGGGGTACAGGATCCGATACTTGGCGTTCCAAGTCCAGCCCTCTAGGTTTTGAGGTTGAGCACCGAGGTACAAGTTTCATAGCTTGTGATACCGAGCATGGTCTCAAGGTCCTGGGTACGACTCCCTAGTCTCCCCAGCGCGGTGCTAATGTTACGTGTTCTGGCACTAGGGTTTATGGTTTTTCTCACCCTAGTTGCCAGCGGCGGTAATGGTTGAGGGGTTTCATATTAGACTTTGGGTATCTGAAATGATTAGGGTATTTTGACTGAACTGTTTGGCATTAAAGTTTCTTTTTTTGGCAATCTACGACGGCAGTTAGGTCTTTTTGATTATGCTGCTTTGTGTTTAGATGCAAAAATATGCGAAGGAAATTTTGGGTCGGCGCAATAAAGAAGGAAACAGTACTAATAACAGAGAGGCATGCTAGGTAATTTGAGCATGTTTTAGATAGCAACAAGCTCTTAAATGCAGGTGCAAGTTCTGCAACATATCTGGCGGTCGGTCCTACCATAACTTGTTGATTTCCTCGTCGAAGGCGTCCTTTTTTTGTCATGAAATCAGCCTGTTGATTTGCTTTTCCGACTATGTTCTCCGTCCGTCGTTGTGGGCAAGCTCCCGAGGGGAGTCCTTTCATTCAAGGAACAAAGGTCGTCAATCGACATTGTCGCATGTATCGTATGGGTGCATTTGGACCAATGTTGGAGCGTCGTTTCGGGTATTTCATACTTCAAAAACGAGGGAGCGTTGACTTGTGGCACCGACACACATGATTTTCATCTCTCCTCAGGGAGAGACGTAGGGGAGAGATTGTTCGGTCTACTCTTGAGAAACGAGATGGAAAAAAAATTCTATTTTGCTAGGTCCGACGCATTACCTCTTGCTGAAAGACCAATTTGCTTGCTTTGTGAATAGAACAGTGTTTAGGCTACTTAAAAATAACATGATTATGAATTACAAAGTATCGTAGACTCCATAATAATTTATAATTATTCATTATCTAATTTTTTTATCATCCAGAATAGATTTTTTTCTATAGATTAAAACCAGTTTATCCAATCATTTCTCTTTGCCAACTATTCGGTAACGCTTGTCTTCGTGTTTTTTTTTGTTTTTCGTTTTGGTCGGTTTGTCCTCGCGTTGAAACCAGCCCTTCTTTGACTTATGATGGACGGCGAATTTCCCACTTTCCTCTTCTTCGTTGTCCTTGTCCTCGACCGGTAAGCCGAATTCACCGACCCCTTCTGTAGTTCTGTTCGCGATGGGCCTCGGCGCGTTCGGTCTACTCAAAAACCAGAGGAAAAAAGAAAGCAAGAAGAGAGAGGTTTCAAGTTTCGATTCAATGCGTGTTTTCTGCGTTGATTCTTATTCCAAAAAGTCGTCAACCTTGTGTTATAAACTGCAACACCTAACACGGGTCGCCATTGAAACTCCCTCTCTCACCCTGAAAAGTTTCCACTCGTGTTCTTGATTCTCCCTCTCTCCGGACAATGCCTGGGGCATTTGTCAACGGTGGAATGCCCTTCACCGGCAAAAACAGAGCAAATGTCTTGCTTTTCTCCTTGTTTTTCGTGTCATCGTCTCTGTTTTCGTATTCTCGCGCAGCAAATTCGATCTCGCGAGGGCAGTTTGTCAGAGACGGCGAGACTCTGATTTCTCCTTCTGGGAATTTCGAACTGGGGTTCTTTAGCCCTGCGAATTCCTCTCTTAGATATGTTGGTATTTGGTACCACATAAGTGTTAAGACAGTTGTCTGGGTCTTGAACAGAGATAGCCCTGTTTCTGGTGAATCTGGAGTTATGACAGTTTCAAATGATGGAAATTTGATGGTTTTAGACGGTAATAATGGCACAGTTTGGTCTAGTAGCATTAACTCCTCCTCTGTGCCCACCAACTCGACAGCTGTTTTGATGGATACCGGAAATCTGGTTCTTTTGGCCAGTGCAGAGGCTGACTCCGCTAGTGCTGGTGGTGACGTCAGCAATTCAAATTGGCAAAGCTTCGACCACCCGACGGACACGTACTTGCCCGGCATGAGAGTGAGGGTGAATTCCACTGATGGAGAGAACCGTGCCTTCAGGTCGTGGAAATCGTCGGACGACCCTTCCCCTGGGAACTTCTCTATGGGCGTTGATCCCCGGTTGCCACCACAGATAGTGATCTGGGGCCAGTCGGGCCGGGAATGGAGGAGCGGGCATTGGAATGGGCAGATTTTCACCGGCGTGCCAAATATGATCCGCAGTTATCTGTTTGGGTTCCGGCTCTGGAGCATCCAGGCAGACGGAAGCAGGTATTTTACGTACACTCCGTTGAATAGCTCCAATCTCTTGATGTTCCGTATACTTTGGAACGGGACGGAAGAGCAGTTGCTCTGGGATGAGACTAGTAATGCATGGACCGTGCTTCAAGAACAGCCTGCTAAGGAATGTGACTTCTATAATAAGTGTGGAGATTTTGCAATCTGTAAAGAAATGGACTCTCCCAAATGTAGTTGCATGGAAGGGTTCAGTCCGAAGTCACCAGATCAATGGAACAGGGGTAACTGGTCTGCGGGTTGTGCTCGGAAGACCCAATTACAATGTCAGGACAACAGCAGCAGGATGGATGGCTTCTTGAAATTGGATGGCGTGAAGTTGCCAGATTTCGCGGATTCTGTTTCAACCATTATCAGGGACGAGTGTGAGGCGAAGTGTCTGGAGAATTGTTCGTGCAACGCTTTTGCATTTGATGTAGGCATCGGTTGCATGCTGTGGACCGAGAATTTGATAGATGTGCAGCAATTTGACAAGGGCGGACTGACCCTCCAAATTCGTCTTGCCAATTCTGAATTACGTATGATCTCTTTTCAATATATTCCTTTGCAATTTAAAAATTTGATCATCTTCTCCAAAGTAATGTTTCCTATTCCTTGTGATCGTCTTTTTGTGTGATAAAGGCCAACATTGATTGCGTGACTTATCAAGAAAAGCACTGAGATTGTTACATATAGAATTAGGTTAATGGAGGTCAGGGATAACAACAATTAGTGCAACTGAATAACATGAATCTAGCCCTGTGTAGTATCAGAATGGAACGAAATATATCAGCGTCAACAGAGAACACCATCAGATGTTTCCAGTCTAAAATAAAAACTCTGGCATAACTAGGTGTTTTCAAGCTTATATGAAGGGGGAGTATCAGAACATTATGCATGAAAAGGTCCTATTCATCATCATATCTTGATTTGTTATATGGCTTACCCAAAATCTCTCGTCTGACCTGCCTGCAACAAGAAGTCGTGCATCATAGAATAGACAAAACATATATCGTCTGAGTTGTTCTTTGCTAATGACTTTGGATATCTTGTAGAATACTTGCACACTTTCCAACCCGTATAACATAATTTCTTTCTCTTATCTATGAATAGGAACAAAGAGCAAAATATCGAAACTTTTCATAATAATTACTGTCTTGGTCGGAGCATTTGTTCTTGGTGTACTGGTATGGTTGTTATGGAGGTTCAAGGACAATTTAAAAGGTGAGATTTTCTTCTGAAGTGAATGATTTTGTTGCTCCTTGTGTTCTTATTTACATGTTAGTAAAATTTAAATGCAGGATTCTCGATTTTCTATCGGAAAAACAAGAAACTTCCATTGCTTGACAATTTTGTTAAGAATGGAGAGCTATCTGCTGAATTATCGGGACCAGATGGTCTTGCTAGAGATGCTAAGCAAGTAGGAGGAGCTGATATAACGGTGTTCAACTTCAGTTCCATAGAAGCTGCTACAAACTTCTTTTCTGAAGAAAACAAACTTGGACTGGGAGGATTTGGTCCTGTTTACAAGGTAAAGCTAAATGATCACCAGTTGTAGACTTTGAGATGTCATAGAGGCATACTTAACTGTCTACCCTCTGAATCTGCAGGGAAAGCTTTTTGGAGGACAAGAAATAGCCGTTAAGAGGCTTTCAAGGAAGTCGAGCCAAGGGCTAGATGAATTTAAGAATGAGGTTATGTTAATTGCGAAATTACAACATAGAAATCTCGTGAGACTCCTTGGATTTTGCGTTCAAGGGGAAGATAAGATGCTCGTTTACGAGTACATGCCCAACAAGAGCTTGGATTCTTTTATTTTCAGTAAGCTGTCAATCATCTGAATTTGGTTGTTTGCATTCCATGAAGGAATTGTCATGAAAACAATTCATTTGATTTTTCTTCACTTTTCAAAATTTATTGTAGATCCAGCAAAGCGAGTGAAACTGGATTGGAAGAAACGTTTTGAGATTATTGAAGGGATAGCACGAGGCCTCCTCTATCTCCATCGAGACTCTAGACTGAGGATTATCCATCGTGACCTAAAAGCTAGTAACATTTTGTTGGATGAAGAGATGAACCCGAAAATATCAGACTTTGGCATGGCGAGAATTTTTGGTACAAATGAAAATGAAGCGAGCACCAATCGAGTGGTTGGCACATAGTAAGTTGAATTTCTTCCTAGTGAGAAAAGGAAAGTGCATATGTGACTCCAAATGTTTGATCAGTGTGGAGTGTATTGACTCATCTGCCAATATAATTGCAGTGGTTACATGTCTCCAGAATATGCGATGGAAGGTCTATTTTCAGGTCAAATCTGATGTGTACAGCTTTGGAGTATTATTACTGGAGATCATTAGTGGCAAGAAAAACCTTGGCTTTCGCAAGTTGGAACATTCTAACCTTATTGTCCATGTGAGTTCATCCTTATCTGCATTCAAGCTACTAGGCACCAAAACTCTCATCTTAAGATATGTTTGCATCTGCCTTTGATTAGGGTTGTCTCAGTCTGGTTTCCACTTGTCCATTGTCTGTTGCTTAGAAACTATCGGTCCTATTAAAAAGCATAGTGCTATCAACAGATGTTATTGCACATCAGGACAATATACATTTGAATTTGCTATTCGTTCGTTTACATCTAAGTCAAACTGTTTTCACTTGCGTGCATGACGATTTCAGGCTTGGCACCATTTGAAAGAAGGGAAGGGGATGGAGCTTATTGATCCTTGTATCAGGGACACGTGCTCTACGGATAAGGTATTGCGATGCATACAAGTTGGACTGCTGTGCGTGCAGGACTCCGCTGTAGATAGACCGGCCATGCCTTCCGTTATGCTACTATTAGAAAGCAAAACAATGGATCTTCCCTTCCCGAAACTACCCAGGTCAACCTCGATCACGGGCTCCATGGATACTTGCTCTTTGTCTGAAAGCCAAGAAATTGAGTCATTGAACGGCGTAACAGTTAGCTCCGTGGATGGTAGATAGGGCGAATGTGATTCATTCTTGTTTTCTCTTCACTTTGCTCCTGTGATCTTTACAACAGGATAAGTATTATTGAGACTGTGCACATGTACTTTTGCTAAAAGGCTTAGAACTTGACTCCCTGGTCTTGATAGGAAAGTGTCTTTATTGCTTTTTATTCTGCAGTATCTCATTCAATTGCATTTAGGACTGGCGTTTCAGGTAAAAGCTGTCGCTCTGTGACCTAGGGTCAAGTCATGGAAACGGTTAGGTAATTGTTGGAATAAAAAAATACGCGAAAACGATAGAATTTTATAATTTTATAATTTATGCTAACATAAAGTCACAAGAGAAACAAACGAAAAATAATAAAGACATTAGATTATTCTTACCTTTTACAAAATAAAAATAAAAATAATAGAGACATCAGATTCACCCCGCGGTGGACACGTTGATTTGCGCTTTCAACTCTCATCCGGGAGGGGAGGGATTCAAAATTTCGCGTCCTTGTTATGCGACTTAAGTGGGGTGCCGTGGGAGGTAGGTCTCGTGCTAGTGCCATGGGTTTGCGTGCGATTGCCGACTGTACTCTCAAGTCATCAAAATAATAATAATGATAATAATAATAATAATATCCAAATATTGGTACCTATGTTCACGAAGAGAGCTAACATCAAATAATTTACTATAATTGGATAACAAAGTTTACAATCTTTCACACATTCGAGTGCTTTTTACACTTAAATTTAAGTTCAAACAAAAAATATTTATAAATAAATAATTCACTTGGACATAAACTCAATACATAAAATTACTGTGCATTTAAACTCAAAAAAATGCTCTATGTACACCAAAACAAGAACTCTAGCATTTATTCTTTTGATTCACGTACGTACGGATTTACATTGGTCTTTTTTGATCGTGTGGCGCTCTCCTGAACGTTCCTTTTGTGTGGCTCTGTCTTCTTCTTAGGGCTTCAGCGGCTCCACCGGAAAGAGAGAAGACGTATTCTGTTTTATTTGTGCCCCACCATGTGCTTCTTTCTTGAATGGGAATTGGGACGCTGCAGTTAAGGTGAAGAAACCCTTACTTTTTCCTTTTATTGTATATTATTTTCTCTTTTATAAACTTTTATGGAGTCCAACGAAGCTTATTTGTTAACCGAAGACATCCAAAACCCAAAAAGAATTTCGAATTTCTTTTCTTATACATAATATTAGATATTATTTTTATCAAAAAAATATTTTTACGATCAAATAATAAATTTTTTTATCCAAGTGGATTGCGTTTTGCAAACACTCAATTTCAAGACATAATTTAACAATAAGACTACATACAATAGACCTGAAGTGATACGGCTGTCCCAGGATCCTGCGCACAATGGCAGCTCCATGCACCAACTGCCCTTTTATTCCAGCTTTCAGCAGGTTCTGTGCCTAAGGGGAATTCATCTTTTGAGACCAACAAATTACCTCGTCTGTCAAATTGATGTGATTATATACACATCTTGCATTTTACATGTGAAGCTTGTTTTGCACGGGAGAGGGAGTGTTCTTGGATATGCTCGATCTATAAGCTGAGGGCTTGTCTTCAATTTTTGGAACCAAAGTCGATCTTGCTTCACTAGTGTATGTACACGCACATACGGTTCCTGAGTGAGAGCATAATGCTCTCATCATCGATAAACATCAAATTTAACATAAGGAAGAATGGTGAAAATTTCAATTACCATCCTCACTATGCATCGCTCAGGTCTGAGTGCCATCGCCACCAGCTCACATTTCAGTGCAGAGCCTGAGCCCGAGTCCCATGGCCGTGCTCTTTCTAGCTCAGATCAGCAAAATGCTTTCTGGCCTATCGATGCAAAGGTCCAGCGAAACAATTCGGCCACAGTGCTTTCAAATTACAGAATCCAGGACATGTACAACTCCCCAGCTCCCCAGGCGGGGCGCTACCGTTACATGTTCTATAGCTAGGTTTTACAGTCTTTGTCACCTGAGGTGGCAAATACGGCGGCCTATGGTTGTTGAAACTATGAAGGGGCTTGAGATGAGAGTTTGGAGGGACAAGGGGTTCCTTTCTTGTGAGATCTTCTGCTGGCAATTTGGTCTGTTTGATTAAACTGTTTGGTGTTTAGATGCAAAAGTATGCGAAGTGAAAATTTTACGTGGAGCAACCAAGGAGGACACGATCCAAATAACAGAGAAACAGACTGGGCAATCCTAGCATGTCTTAGAAAGCAACGACTAGGAGATTTCATTTATAGAGAGCGTCCTTTCTTTGTCGTGAAATCAACACCTTGATTTGCTTTTCTAATATATGTGTCATCATATATAGGGGTGATCAGTTCTCGGTCCGATTTAGTTTTAAGATGGAATCATGAACTGACTGGAAAGACCGGTTACCAATTTTGACCGCTTGGTCCTAGGATCGGGATCGGATCAGACCATCGGTTTTGGTTCAGCCCAATGGAACCATCTACTTTTTTTTTTCTCTTTCCCACTAAAAAATGGCCATGCACAATGAGAGAGAAAATGACAAATCTTAAGATATTGACAGAAGAAATGAAGAGTGAAGTAATTATGCCGTAGTTTGTGATACGATTGGACTAGATAGTACTTAGTTCATATTTTATTAATTTTTTAAGAAATAATAAAATAGTGTTTGTAGTTGGTTCGATTCTCTCTTGAAATTGGGAACCGGGCCGCTCGGATACTAATTTCAATTTTAGGAACTAGGAACCAAGCCGACACTCTAAAAAATCGAAACAAATTGGCCGGTATGGTCTGATCGGGTCAATTTTTGATATGGGCGGTTTATTTTGCATGCTCCTAATCCTATACTGAGAAAAAGGTTGGAAATTGACATTGTTGCAAGGACCAGGCGAGAGCATTTGGACCAACGCAAGTGCATGCATGCATCCGCTCTGGCAAGTTATGCTTCAAAAACAAGGTACCATTCGAAAACAACAGGTGATTTCGATCTCTCCTAGCGGAGCGATGTTCAGTACACTCTCGAAAACGATGTGGAAAAAGATGGAAACTTCCCATCGGGTCAACGGTTCGTTAGAGCTTGTCCTTGTGCACGAACCGATGCCTCTTTCGTGATGGACGACGAATGTATCGCCTTCCTTTTTGTCCTCATCTTTGACCTCTTCGTATAAACAAACACAAACTCGACGACTCCTCCGTCAACGGGAGTCGCCGATCCCACACCGAGGGTCGCAAAAACCCGGAGTAAAAAAGCAAAAACCGCGCATTTCTTTTTGTTGAATCCCACTTCAAAAGCCGTCAACTTCGTGTCAGAAGCTGCAAGGTAAAATACTGGTTTGACAAGTTAAGAAAGGAATTAAAAAAAAAAAGAAAAAGAAAATAAGTTTGACCGGTCGATGAAGCAAGAAGAAGTGGGCTTTCTCTTTTATAGGGCCCGAGCCACTTCGGGAGAGAGAGAAAAGAAGAGAGAGAGAGAGAGGAAAGGAAAGAAGAAGAAGAAGAAGAAGAAGAAGAAGAAAAAAGAAGAAGAAGAAGAAGTGGGGTTTGGCACATGCATTCTGTTGATGCCTTGCCAAGCCAACTTGACTTCGTGACGTAACACCTGGTAAGAGATTAGACCTCTCGTTCGTCCAATCGAAGTAATTTACGGGTTTAAGGCTCAAATTATGAATTTTTGGAAAATCGAGTGGAGAAATCTGATTTTGGACCCGTTGAGCTGCGTATTTTATAGAAATCATAGTTTAGGGTGTTGTGAGTCATAAGATTTTACGAATCGTGATTTGAGTTTATGGTTTATTTGAAACAAAATTTTAAAGTTTTCCGCACGTAGTGAACAATATGCGTCCAATAGCTTTGGGCCTGTATTTTGTCGTTTTTCGGCTTGCATTTTGGGATGCTCAAGTTGGGATTCTTTAGTACATTTGAAGGGTTTTTATTTTATTTTATTATAATTACATTCAGAATGGGTTTCAAAGGAGAAAGTTATGGCATAATCAATTTTTACGCTTAAATTCTGCATTGCGAATGGGTTGAATATTCATTTTGGATATGCGATTTGTTAGCGCGTAAGAACCTTTTTGCTAGAGTTAAAGGCGTAATTTAGTTGTTTCATAATTGAGGCGGAGTTTTATTTGATTTTAACATTATTCATCGGTTATTTGATAGGGCCCTGAGTTCGACGATATGAGTATCATTTATTGTTTGGTTGTACGTGATAAGGTGAGTGGTACTATATTTTCTTTGGTTTTGTAAAACTATGTTTTGAAGTATATATATATGAGCATTTTTATTGCATAAAAGTCCGATTGAGCATTTGCTACTGTTATGAATGTTGAAAAGCGTGTTATACAAAGTTTGTGGAGTAATATATATATATATATATATATATATATATATATATATATATATATATATGAAATTACTTTGTGATTGATTTATGAAAATATTTATAATGATTTGACAAATGGTTAGGAAATGGATGATGGGCTATACCGCAAAATGTTATTTGCTTGGTTTAATATATTGATTTCTAGATTAGATTTACGGTATTAGAGGATGGTTATCTATGCTTAATATGACTATTAATCTAGTGAGGGGTTCTGCAGTATGTATACCAAGTTTATGATATCATTCTGGGCTGAGTCACCAGCTTTGTAGGTGGAGACTTTGTCAAGGGACGTTGTGTAGTGATCATAGTAGAATATTAAGCAATAGATTAGTCAATAGATGGACCAATGATATATGTTTTTTGATGGAGATTATTCAATGGAGTTGACTATTGATAATTGACTTAGTATAAGGCTTTGATAGTAAAAAATAACTCTTATATAATTCGATATGTATTTTATACATAGTGGTTGCTTGATTACTTAGAAGATATATACTACTCATTGTGCTGTTGTTACTCATTTCACTCGTTCTTTGATATTCTTTTCAGGTTCCTTAGTTAGCAGATCAAGAGTGCTATTGATGGGGACCTTTGAAAGTAAGTTTTGGGTATGTTTTTTGAGGCTACGTGAGTAGAAGGATGGTCGTGTCACCCCCATCCCTATAGTTTTCGGGGTGTGACAACTACAACGCCCAACATGGGTCGCCATTGAAGCCCCCTCTCTCACCCATGAAAAGTTTCCACTTGTGTTCTTGATTCTCCCTCTCCCTGGAGCAATGCTTGAGGCATTTGGCAACGGTGGAATGCCGTTCACTGGCAAAAACAGAGCAAGTCTCTTCCTTATCTCCTTGTTTTTCATGTGGTCGTCTCTGTTTTCATATTCTTGTGCAGCGAATTCGTTATCGCAAGGGCAGTTGGTCCGAGATGGCGAGACTCTGGTTTCTCGTTCTGGGAACTTCAAGCTGGGGTTCTTTAAAACTGAGAATTCGTCTCTTAGATATGTTGGTATTTGGTACCGCAAGATAAGTTTTAAAACATGCGTGTGGGTCGCAAACAGAGATAGCCCTCTTTCTGATGAATCTGGAGTTCTGACAATTTCAAGTGATGGAAATTTGATGGTTTTAGATGGGGATCATCGCTTAGTTTGGTCTAGCGGCATTAATTCTTCCTCTGTGCCCACCAACTCAACAGCTGTTTTGACGGATGCTGGAAATCTTGTTCTTCTGGCCAATGCAGATGCTGACACTGCTAGTGCTGATGGTTATGTCAGCAATGCATACTGGCAAAGCTTTGAACACCCAACAGACACGTTTTTGCCTGGCATGAGAGTGAGGGTGAATTCTGCGGCTGGAGAGAACCATAACTTAAGGTCATGGAGATCGTTGAACGACCCTTCCTCTGGGAACTACTCTATGGGCATCGATCCCCGGTTGCCGCCACAGATAGTGATCTGGGGTCAGTCAGGCCGGGAATGGAGGAGCGGGCATTGGAATGGGCTGGTTTTCACCGGCTTGCCAAATATGACTGGCAATATTCAAAATGGGTTCAGGCTTTCGGCCACCGAGGAGGATGGAAGCATGTATTTTACATACACACCGTTTAATAGGTCCAATCTCTTGATGTTCCGTATACTTTGGAATGGATTGGGGGAGGAGTTAGGCTGGGATGAGACTGATAATGAGTTGACTGTGCTGAGAAAACAGCCAGAAAAGGAATGTGACGTATATAACAAGTGTGGAGATTTTGCAATATGCAATGAAATGGGCTCTCCCAAATGTAGTTGCATGGAAGGGTTCATTCCAAAATCACCGGATCAATGGAAGAGGGGTAACTGGTCCATGGGTTGTACTTGGAAGACCCGATTACAGTGTGGGAACAACAGCAGCATTTCAGTGGGAGATGGTGGCAGGATGGACCGCTTTTTGAATTTGGATGGGGTGAAGTTGCCAGATTTTGCAGATTATTTTTCAGCCACTATCGGGGATGAGTGTGGGGTGAAGTGTCTAGAGAATTGTTCGTGTAAAGCTTATGCATATGTTAAAGACATCTGGTGCATGATGTGGAGCAAGAATTTGATCGATGTGGAGCATTTCACTGAGGGCGGAATGACCCTCCAAATTCGTCTCGCCAATTCTGAACCAGGTATGATCTCTTATGGGTATCCCCCCTTTGCCATTTTCAAATTTGTTGATCTTTTCCAAAATAATGTTTCTCATACCTAATGATCTTTTTTAGTATGATAAAGGCCACAACTGATTGTGTGACTTAGCAGAAAAGGGACTGAGATTCTTATCTATGGAATTGAGTTTATGGAGGTCAGGGATCTCAACAGTTGGTGTAACTGAATAACATGAATCTGGCCTTTTGTAGCATCAGAAAGGAATGAAAGCAGTCACTGTCAAGAAATATCACCATATGACGTATCCATAATGGTAGTCTCCAATAACAAACTCCAGCATAACTAGCTACTTTCACGCTTATAGGAAGGTGAAGGATCAGGACTTTGATGAATATAACGGTCCCATTCATCAGCATATGATTTGTCACATGGCTTGGCTGAAATTTCCTTCGTCTCACCTGCCTGCAACAAGAAGCGTGTATCACACGATAGACAAGACATTTACTGTCACAGAGTTTATCTGTACTAATGACTTTGGATATCTTATAGAGTACTTCCAACACTTTCCGATTACTGATGATCTCCTATAATTATACTTTCTTTCTCTTCTCATGAATAGGAACAAAGAGCAAAATATTCAACCTACGCATGATAGTTACTGCTTCTGTTGGAGCGTTTGTTTCCGGTATAACAGTATTTTTGTTGTGGACGTTTAAGGACAATTTAAAAGGTGAGATTTCAGTCTGTGGAGTGAATGATTTATTAGTCTTTATTTTCTTATTTATGTGTTAATGAACTATAAATACAGGATTCTTGTTTGATGATATTGTTAAGAGCGAAGAGCTATATGTTGATTTGTCCGGACCAGATGGTCTTGCTAGTGATGCTGAGCAAGTAGGAGGACCTCATATACCAGTGTTTGATTTCAGTTCCATAGAAGCTGCAACGAATGTCTTTTCTGAAGAAAACAAGCTTGGACTGGGAGGATTCGGTCCTGTTTACAAGGTAAAGATATATGATCACCAGTTCTAGACTCGTGATATCATATTTGCATTCTTAATTGTCTATCCTCTGAATCTGCAGGGAAAGCTTCTTGGAGGACAAGAAATAGCCGTTAAGAGGCTTTCGAGGAAGTCAAGCCAAGGGGTTCAGGAATTTAAGAATGAGGTTATGGTAATTGCGAGATTACAACATAGAAACCTCGTGAGACTCCTTGGATTCTGCATTCAAGGCGAAGATAAGATGCTTGTTTATGAGTACATGCCAAACAGGAGCTTGGATTATTTTATTTTTGGTAAGCTGAGTCGAACATTTGAATTTGATCTTTTGCATTCCTTGAAAGAATTGTCATGAAAATCATTGCATGTGTCTTTTCTTCTCTTTTCAAAATTTGATGCAGATCCAGCGAAGCGAGCACAACTGAACTGGAAGAAACGTTTGGAGATTATTGAAGGGATAGCACGAGGCATCCTCTATCTTCATCGAGATTCTAGATTAAGGATTATTCATCGTGACCTAAAAGTCAGTAATATTTTGTTGGATGAAGAGATGAACCCAAAAATATCAGACTTTGGCATGGCAAGAATTTTCGGTGGGAATGAAAATGAAGCGAGTACCAATCGAGTGGTTGGCACATAGTAAGTTGAATTTCTTCCAAGTGAGAATAAGAAAAGTGCATCTCTGACTCAATGTTTGATCAGGTTTAGTGGATTGATTCATTTGCCCTTGTAATTGCAGTGGTTACATGTCTCCAGAGTATGCGATGGAAGGTCTATTTTCATTCAAATCTGATGTGTACAGCTTCGGGGTATTATTACTGGAGATCATTAGCGGCAGAAAAACATTGGCTTTCGCACGCCGGAACATTCTAATCTTATCAGCCATGTGAGTTCATCCTCATTTGTATTTGAGATAATAGGCACCAAAACTCTCGTTTCAGCAGATGTTTGCAACTGCTCAGTTTGTTCTGTTTAAAACTGTTGTCTCGGTCTGGTTTCTACTTCTCCATTGTCTGTAAGTAAAGTGATATCAACAGACGTTATTAGGCACGCGGACAATATACATTTGAACTCGCTATTCAAGTGTTTACATCCAAGGAGTTGTACAAAGTGTTTTTCACACAAATGCATGATGATTGCAGGCTTGGCATCACTGGAATGAAGGGAAGGCGATGGAACTAATCGATCCTTGTATCAGGGACATGTGCTATGTGGATGAGGCATTACGATGCATACAAGTCGGACTATTGTGTGTGCAAGACTCTGCTAGAGATAGACCGCTCATGTCTTCCGTTGTGCTACTATTAGAAAGTGAAACAGCAGGTCTTCCCCTCCCGAAGCCACCCAGGTTAACCTCGATTGGGGGCTTCTTAGGTTCTTATTCTTTGGGTGAACCAACGGGTCTTTCAATACCGATACAACCCAGCTTAACCTCAATCACGGGCTCCAAAGATACGTATTCTTCGTTTGAAAGCCAAGAAATTGAATCATGGAACTCGTGACAGTTGCTAGGCGGATGGTAGATAGGGCCAATGTGATTCTTCATGTTATTTCGTCTGTTTGTTCTTGTGATCTTCACAATAAGAACAGTGCTCTTGAAATTGTGCGCATGTGTTTTTGTCAAAAGGCCCTACGTGAAACAGAAAAATCATTACCTGATTCCCTGGTCTTGTTATGAAAGTGTCTGCATTGCTTTTTAAACTGAAGCGACGCATTTGGTTGTTTTTAGGACTAGCATTTCGGGTAAAAGTTGTTGCTGTGTGACCTCTGGTTCGAGTCGCAGAAATAGTTTTCTTGCATAAATCTGTGTACATTATAACCAAAGTGGTCGGACCTGTCCCATCATCCCGCGCAGAGTGGGATCTCCGTGCACTGGCTGCTGTTTTATTCCAGCATTTTGCAGTTTGCTATGCCTGAAGTGAAAATTCATCATTTTGGGACCAAGATGTCGCCCTGTTTGTCCAGCCGATGTGATTATATACACATCTTGTCTTTCACCGGCAAAGCTCATTTTGCAGGTGTGTGAATGGATACGCTCGATCTATATAAGCTGAGGGCTTGTTTTCAATTTTTGGAGACAAAGTCAGTGTTGCTCAACTAATGAAATATAAAATTTTGCGTATTTATTGAACAGTTCAAACATTTGGAGCAGCTCGACGCCTACATAAATCTATCAGAGTCGGTCTCAAGTAACTCTGCTTGGGGTGAGGTTCAGCTGCAGGTAGCAGCGGCTTTACTGTCGCTTCCGAGATGCCCGTCATGCGTTCATCGAGTGTCTGTTCACCTAAACGTGCACTGATGTTTCCGAAACCCTTCTCCCCTGGCATCTGTCAGCTGCTGCTGCAAGACTCCCACCAACATACATGAGACTCGCGCCAACCACCGCCATTCCAGCCTTTGTCATCACCGCGCCCCGACCTTGAGGAGCACCCTTTCCCTCCCCCCTCTTTCTCAACCTCGGAAGAGGATCTAAGGCTCAATTTGGGGTTTGACTTGCCTGAGTTTCGACCTCCGATGATGACTCAATATGGGGAAAGTACTAGCCTTCTCTGTAATTATCATTTCGAGAAAATTATATAAAGGTGACGATTTAAAGGAAGACGGTTCAAGGTCTCAATATATCTATCATTATACGAGTTTTGTCCGTGGGTGGAAGAACGGTTCAAAGCACCTTATTATAACCCCAATTATATACTAATAAAAGAAGCTTTGAAACCTCTAACTCCACCGGATCACTTTGAGCCATGCAATCTCCGTGAACCTTACTTCTGGCCTAAAACTAGTAAATGGATACTTTTGCGCTCTTTCATCAACCCGAGGAGATTGTTTATTTCAGGGAAATCACGCCAAGACGCGCGCCTAAGAAAGCAGGAACAACTGGACAGGAGCAGCAAGACATGACTGAGAAATCCCTGTGGAAACCGCATGAAGTAGGCTAGACCGCTTGACTTTCACTAAACTTGAATTGAATCTAGGCAAAAGAGGACATCAGCTACCTAAGTTCAAGCTATATATGGGTCATGGAGACTACAGTTTTCTTGAAAGTGACTGTTGTTGAGAGCCACTGGTTTGACATGAACCAATTCAGCAATTGGCAGACAAAAACACAAGCCGTCTATCAGATATTGAATATGTATATGCTAGAGGAAGGAATGTTGGCAATCTGGGACAGTGCTTGAACCGAGTCGGGCATTACCACCAGGGTCCAGCACACAATGACTTCCCATCCACGACGTAAAATGAACTTATTAGCATCAGCCTCAATGTGATTTTATCCGCTGTACTTTGTTTGGCAAACCTGTTTTGTGGCTTATCCGGCATTAATCCGTTCCGATTGTCTGAGCAAACAGCAAAATTTTGTAGGAACATCTGAAGTGGATTATTTTTGGCCAAAGTCTAGCCTATACTCAAGGGTAAGGAGGATGTTAGAATATTTAAACCATATATTTATCTAACAACTTAGCCTTTGATTGGACTTTTTAACAAGATTGATTGAATTTGTCCAATCTTGTCAACTATCTGCCAGGCCTAGGGATGAAGAGGGGCAACTTACCAATTGGTCTTAAATATATTATAGGGATGCCAATTCAATCCTAAATTCTTCAAACTTTGCCATTCTAAGTCCTAAACATTTGTACAAAATTCCAATGCAACCCTTTTGGCCACTTGGAAAATTGCTAATGCAAAAATTGTCCAAGTCAACATGCCACATAGAATGGCTGGCTATAAGTGGACACTGCTTAGCAATATCTAACATTTATTGGTTAGAACAATTGTATTGAAATTTTGTGTAAAGGTTTATAACTACATTGATAAAAAATGAAAAATTAAGGACTAAATTAACATTCGTACAAAAAGTTTAAGACTAATTAGGTAATTATCTTAGATGAAGAGAGACACCAAAGTTGGTGCCTGGACAATTGCTCATGGTTGGCTTATTCTTTGGCACTGGTTGTGTCGTTTGGAGAGAGATCTCGTAGACATGTAGCAGTCCTCAATGAATGGGGTTGCATAAAATATAGGTTTTAAAACCCGAACAGATTAAATTTAGATGAGAAGTTTACCTATTCATGCTCGCCTCTCAGTTTCGTGAAATGATTCGTGTCATTTCCTTTCGTTATAAAATTGTTTAAACCTAACAACAAAATGTTTTCTTTTAAAAATTGAGTAAAAACGTGTCAATTTAGGTCAAGTTCAAGTTAAGTTGTCTCGTGTCATCTCAATCCGAGCGGTGTTCTTGTGTCATGTCCGAATTGCCGCCGCTAATATCTGTTAATGCCATGGGTTGCAGCCAGAAATTTGCCTAAGCACCCCTGGCGACGAAGGTAGAAGAGACCATTTGAGATCTGGTCGGATCCCGACATCTACTAATAAAAGCACGATTTCGCGATGTTAAGTGACGGTTCCGGTGAGGTTGGAGTGTCCTCAAGCTGTCTTATTTTGCTCTTGTCTCCCTTTTCTATTGGTTGTGTGAAGTGGAAGTGGAAAATACCAATCCTAGGTAATATAATGGAAGGGGAAAACTTAGCTAGGAAATTTCTTGATTCCCTCCTAATTGCTGCCCGCCATTGGTGTGTATGTCCAAAACAGGAGGAAATATTCAGTGGTTGCTAACCATCCGCTCATCTGCCTACATGGCACACACAATCCACTCAAAACGCGACACTTGTCCAGTGATCTAGATGTGAATAGAAAATTTAAAAAATTAAATAAGCTTTATTTTCCCCCTCCTATGGCTTGCAGAAAAGTACTGAGCATCAATTAAATGTTCACTTTCAAAATCCCGCCTAACAATCTTTTTTTTTCCCAATTTTCAAGGGTTTTAACCTGCACTTCTAGAGAAGAGCAACTACACCCTACTCCCTCTTTCTCTCTCTCCAGCATGTCCCTACCGCCTCTGCCTCCGCCAACAGCCATCGCTAGTTGCAACTGCTGGTCCCAAGCCCCCTCCACCTCTGCCGTTGCCTCTAGAGCCCATCAACGGCTATGTTCATCAGCTGGCTCCTCTCTCTCTCTCTCTCTCTCTCTCTCTCTTACACAAGCATGATTACTAGGGGTGAGCATGGTCCGGGGTGGTCCGGGCCACCCCCCTAACCCTATGACCAACCCGTACAGTGTCGGTCCTTAATTTTTAGGACCAATGACTGACCCTACTAAGCCTGGGACCAAGGATCGGACCAACCCAATGGGTTCGGTCCGATTCCAGGGTCAACCCGGGACCGATCGATAATTTATTTCGTATTGTTTTTTATACTCCCTAAAAAAGTAAACTTACAAATTCAAATTACACATCCATCGACAATGCGGCATTGTGCAACTAAACTATAAATACCAATACAAGATCTCAAATGAAGCACAAAGTATATATCGCTAGTCAAGTTGTGTTTGGAAAGCAAGGGCAAGCTGAGCATTAGGGTTTCTAATTAGGGCTTCTTCTTTTTTCCTTTTGATTTACTCGGCGATAAGTGAGGCGACCGGCACGAGTGGCGAGCGCAAACGTCAAGTGTTGAGTGGGGTGAGTGTCAACTGGCAAGCGACAAGCGTTTAGTGAGGCCAGCGGCAAGCGGCGAGCGTTGAGCGAGACTAGCAGCGAGTGGTGAGTGGCGAGCGGCACGAGCAGTGCGCATGGTCAAAGGTGAGCGGTGCGGGCAACCAGAGGCGAGCGGATGTTGCTACTTTTGATTTTGGCAAATGAAAGAACAAAGAAGACAAAATGGAAGAGAACGTACTTTAGGGAAGAAAGCCGTGAGGAGATTTACGGCATAAACTTCGCGCCATTTTGGACGTCGCGAGTCCATGACTATGAGGAGTCCTTGGTCCTCACGGTGAAGAATGTACTCTGGAGTCTAGACTGTGGAGGAGGAGGCCGTGAAGACCTTTACGGCGTAAACTTCATGCCTTTTGGAATTGGATGCCATCTATCCATGACTGTGAGCATGAGGAGTCAACAACTTTAACATCATTTTACTTAGATTTGAATATATAAAAGAATTATATATAATATAATATAACATAAATTTTACTTAGGTTTGAATATATAAAAGATTATAATAATATAATATAATATAATATAATATAATATAATATAATATAATATACATGGTTGGTCTAGGGTTGGACCGATCCAAAACTCTCAAGACCGAGGACCAACCCGCACAGTGTTGGTCTTGGAATTTCAGGACCAAGGACCGACCTAGTCCCTTTGGGAACCGGACCAGGATTGGCAGGGTTGGGCTGGTCCAGGGTCGGTCCAGGGTCGACCCTAAACCGCTGCTCACCCTTAATGATTACACCGACTTGCCATGGACAGCGCCAAATCCCAGGTTGTTTCTGACGCGGCAATCATAAGGTCTGCGCTCGCATTAGTCTCTTGGGGAGCCCTAGAGACGTCTACTATGGCCAAGTTTTTCCTTCTTAAGAGCTTGTCGCTATTGTGTAAGAATAACCGAAAGCCAAAATATCAGTCTTTTTCCTTGAATTTGCATCAGCCGTCTTTGTTTTATATCAAGCAACTAGTAAAGTGGATATGATGGCTGATCTACATAAGGATGTAAAGATTTATCAGACAACCAGTAAAGTGGATGCCTCCAAGAGAGGTGGTCGATATGATGGTTCCAATTCTAGTGGGAGGAGGTCGGAGAATGATGGGGGAAACACTGGAGGAGGCATTAGAACTTAAGATGTTTGCATTTGTCGTGAGTTCAATATGACTCTTCCATCTCTCTCTCTCTCATGTTTTTATTTTTTATTTTTAGGGGATTGAGCTTTCGAAGCTTTTGCATCTTTGTACTCTGCTGTTGTTGAGCTACAAGTTTCCTAAGTATGGGTACTGATAACATTAAATATGGTTATGTTTAGTTCATCTTTCAACTACTGCCATTATGTATGAAGATTTCGGCAAGTCTTTGCCTGTGGCACCCCTCGACGGCCCCCAATCCGTTAGGGTCGCCACAGCTTACTTGTCACTCTTCCCATTACATGGCAGTCTAATGACTTCTATGATTAAAATGAAACCACAGTTCATAGGGGTTGATCAATGGAATTCTTTACCATTCTTTTTTAGTAAAGGTCCCAGCGCAGTTCATCAGCGAAAGTATAAACTCACCATCTTTTCCTTCAATAACAATAATGCAATGCACACCAATTACGCACCAGAAGAAAAGATAAAGCTGATTCACTTTTATTTATATTTTCATGATGGACATTCGGGTCGATACAACAAAAAGGCCAAGATTTTTAACTATACTTGGCTATACCGAAAAGAGAACTCGATCCTACATGAAACATGTACATTACTCCATCAACAAGTGTCAGCTATCCCCATAAAGAAAGCGTCAGCTTCCACCAGTCCTACGTGCCATCACACCCAACTCGATGCATCGGGCGGCGGTGGCGGTAACATCCCTAGCATCACCCCATTGCATCGAACGTGAACGGACAAAAACTCTTGGATGATAGGGCCATCCGCTGAACCCACGTCATACATCACCAATACTCGAACTCGGACATACTCCAGACTAGGTATACTAATACAAGAATGCTCGATGCACTCCACCTCGACGTCAGTAGCTATGCCATAAAAGGTACCATGCACAACTGGTGAAAGAGGCATTTTTCTAATATGAAATGTTAATCCCCAAAAGGGGTGAGTACAACCACTTAGCAGTAAAGATCCGCCACACTATACAGTGCATCAAATAGAACAATCAAGGTATCATGAATAAAGTACATATCATTCATGCATTCAAGCATACCTTACCTTGCAACCATGCATATATCACCATGCCATATGTGCATATACCACCATGCGCTTATTATCAAGCAGTCATGCATATATCACCATGACATATGTGCATATACCACCATACATTTATCATCAAATAGTCATGCATATATCATCATGCCATATGTGCATATACCACAATGCACTTATTATCAAACGGTCATGTATATATCACCATGCCATATGTACATATCCATGCGCATGATACAATCTCAATTTTTGTCTTTCCAGGGACCAATGTTTGCATCCATCAATTTATCGCTCGCATCCAACCTGGTATCACGAGGAACCTCCGGCACACACCTCCGGGCATCCGACACACACACTCCGGGCATCTCGTACCCAAATTAGCATCACGAGGTATCCCCCTGGCACACACCTCCGAGGCTTCCGGCACACACCTCCGGGCATCCCAAAACTCCCGAGGACATCCGGCACACACGCTCCGCGCATCCGGCTCACACACTCCGGGCATCTTGAAACTCCTGAGGCATCATTGGCTTACGCCTCCGACGGTCTTGTTATTATCTCAATTTCAACATGGCATTTGATGCAATATAACATGCCATATGTCACCACATATGCAGTATAATCAACCACTCAAAACATCATATCACATGGAAAATTTCATTTATTTTTGAAAATGCATCAATTTTCGGATAAAACAGTATGCACTCCTTTAGTTAAAACTCTAGGAAAATTAGTGAATGGTATAAATATATTCTGAAAACTTGACACATTATAGAAGAGACCTAAAGGCAGATATCTCATGCAAAACATCATACCAAAAGAATCTCACACAAAACAGTATGGTCCATGCATCACAGTCTTCAAAATTTTAACACTTCAGCTTGCACAGTTTCGGAAGTAATTTAAATTAAATATCCAATTGAACTCCGAAAATTCTGAAATTTTGATATATTATAGAAAAGTCCTAAGGGTAAATATATTGTGAAGAAATTGAAATCCAAATCGTTCTAAATTAACAGATATAGATAATTAATTCCCCCTGTTCTCGGTGTCATTTTTCCAGATTATCTTCTTTCAAAGGAAACTCGTTTCACCAATCTACATATGTCCGTTTCTTCTAAATATTCATTATGTTATACTTAATAGTATTATCTACAACTTTAATTAAGGACATACAATCAAATTTTAAATGAATGATTTTGTAAAAATCACAGAATCATACTAGGTCGAGGTAGTATTTTCCCAGATCCAGTTTCTTCAAAGGACAACGATTTCACCGACCTATTTTTGTTCATTTCCTCTACATTTTTGATATGTTTTACCTCAAGAAATATAATAAAACTTTCATTAAGAATTCAAAGTAATATTTTTGCAAGAAAGCTACTTTACAGTCCCCGAAATCACTAAAGGTCAGCACAACAAATTCCAGATCTAATCTTTCCAAAGAAAAATCTTTTCACCAGGAAATCCTTGTCTGTTTTGTCTCAAATTTTAGTATGTTATCCCTCGATATGTTCTCTACAACTTTCGTGAAGAGATCAAAGCGAGATTCCAAATAAAAAGTCGCATGCAGCTCACAAACTCGTGTAGGGTCGGACTGATTTTTTTTTTTTTCCAGAAAACAGCATGCTAGGCCAACGAATTTCTCCCCATAGCTTCGACCTTTCATCACATCTACCACAACCAAAATTCACCATCTTCTACACACACATCACAGCAAGCAAAGGGTAGGTTTTAGGACTCTACTTGCCTCTAATCTAAGCACAAACAACAAGCAATGAACACAGTGACAAATGGCGGGCAAGGCGGCGAATGAACGGCGGCGAGCTGGACGGACGATCGGCAGACGACCCTCCTCCTTTCTCTCACACGCACGGCCTCTCCTTTCTCTCTTCCTTTCTTCCTTTCCTTTCTCTCTTTCTCTCCTCCCTCTCTCGGACGACTCTCTCTCTTTCTCTCCCTTTCCTCGCCTAATCCACCCCCCTCACTCTTTAATTTCTTCCCCCTCATGATTAACAATCATGATCTTGCATGCCGGCGCCACTTGGCAATTGCCATGCAAGATGGGCTTGAATCCAGCTGGGCTTGGGCCAGCTTGGTCGATGGTAGCTCCTCCTCTCCCTTTGGGCTTCGCGGGCTAGGCCCATATGGCCGAATAGTGGGTGATCGTGGGCGGTCTTGGCCTAAGAGTCTTGGCCCACTCTTCTAATTTAATCCACTAATATCTTCCACTTAAGTAAATTCCTAACTTACAAAATTAATATGACCATAAAACTTGTAGTCATAAATCCATAAATTCCAATTTATAACACACATGGTCAATGATAGAATTTCATTTCTTATCAAAAAATTATCCATTAAAAAGCTTGGCCATAAATCTCATTGCAAATTATGGATCAAATGGCTACAATATAACTTGATGGTACTTCCATCACCTATTCATAGACTTTAATGCTTCTAGAGATTGCCATGAAATCTCGGCCTAGGACATTGTGCATTGCACTCAAATAGCTCAATTAAAATGGTGAATCTGGCCTATTTTCTTCGTATTAGAAATACAAGGTAAAATAGTCGTGTGTGGGTACACGGTCAATTTACACTAGAAAAATTGATATCCTACAATTTAAAATCCCACTATTTTATATAATATATAAAAAATATTTTTGGTGTTAAAGCCTGACACCCGAGATTTTCTGAATAAATAATGAATTTCATAAATTTTGGAATTAAATACTCAAAATTCCAATTAGCGCTCAATTTGCATAAATTAACATCCAATTGCATAAACTGAACACGCCATTGCAATCAACACAAAATTCCGGTCATCGGCTATCCCAGTTTAATTTCCGAAAAATAATTAATAATTAAATAAATTACCGGAAATTAAATAAATTACAAAATAAATAAATTTAAAGCGTTTAATTGAATTAACCTAAACTAACTAAACTAAATAATCTAACTAACAATTAAATCTAACCATCCTATTTAATTTAATCTAAGTACACTAACTAAATAAACTAACTAATTCCTAACTAATCCATCTAACTAAACTAAATAAACTAACTAAATACTAACTATATACTTAATCTAACTAAGCCATCCTAAGCCTAATTAACATAATTACTCCACCATTTAGCTAACTAACACATCTCTAAGTGTCATTACCCCACTGATTAGGGATTAGGGATTAGAACGAAACTCACCGGTTAGCACGAAAATCGGCTCACGGCAATGGTGGCGCAACGGCGGCCGAGATCCAGGCTCACGGCGAGGTCGAGGGAAGCTCGGACTGGCTGCAAACGGCCAACGAACTTGCTGTTCGGGCTGCAAAAGCTGTTGGTTTCGGTCTTGAAGTGTGAAGGGTTGAAGCGGGCTTCGAATGGGCTGGTCGAGCGAGTGAAGGGCTGCTCGATTGAAGCTGGACGCTCGGGCTTTGAAAGGAGCAACGTCGCTGGATTGGTGAAGATGGAAAAAGGTGGGATGGTTCGGTGAGTGGAGAAGGTGGGGTTTTGATGGAAGTGGATATGGCCGCGTTTGCAGGCGTTGAAAAAAAATCCGGTCAACAGAAGCTTGAAGATGGAGAATTCGGTGGTGGTGGAATCGTGTGAGTGGGTGAGGGAGTCTCGGTGGAGAGATTGAAAGAGATGAGAGTTGCAGAGGAAAATGAAATGAAAAGCAGAGTAGAGAGAGATCGAGAAAGGGAAGACGTGAAGAGGATGGATTGCGGGGACGTGCTTGAGAAGTTTCGTGGAGAGAGAAGCCAAAGTCCAAAGAAATATCTTGAGTAATTAAAGCCTGGTTCCCCTTTGGTCTTCAAGCATATCACCTTGTCTCCTATTTCTTTCTAGCCTAAAATTCCACAAATTAAATCAAATTGGTGCCAAAATTTGCTATCCAAGCTTAAATTCCGAAATTCACACTTTGGGGCTTCAATTCCTTAACAAAACTCTTCAATTGAGGTCCAATTTTGTTGAAGAAAAAACCCACATAAATTTGTATAAGTTCCCAACATCCAATAGATCGGCTTAGAAGTCAAAATTCCTTTCAAATGAACTAAACCGAATTTCCGTTCATTTTCCGAATTGATTTTCCGTAAAAATCTCGGAATTTCCGAAAATTTTTCGGAAAGTGAGTCGACATTCGTAAAATGAATTGTGACAGAACTTTCCATTTTTGAAATCGACTTCAATCGCGGTTAATTTCAATTTGACGTAATTTTAGTGTGTCATAATCTACCAGGTAGCTTTTAGGAATTTTTAATACAATTGACCCGTGGTCGATTATTTTCAAGCCACAACGTACATCTTCGACATATTGGCGACTTTCAGTTGTCGTGAAAATCTCGAGTTTCAAATATGGACACCAATACGAAAATGACAGAAAAATCGATCTAGTGCCATTCGACAGAAATTTTGCAATTAGGTGGAGTTACCCACTCACTAATCACATATCTCGATTGAATCGACTTATCTCCAATCTCTGATCGATTTTGACAGTGCCATAATGACCTTTGCAAATTAGCACGGTTGAACAATTGTTTGTTGTTCGAATTCTCAAGGTTATTGCATTTGGAATTTTGAACAGCATCACCCGATAGGCTAGTTAACTTGTGAGTGACCAACTCAAATAAAAAGGCTATAGGCATGTCGATGAAAAGCTCATTTCATCTCATCAAAATCAAACTCGAAAATCAGGATGAACGAACCTTGAAGTTGGGACACCTAGAGTGCCATAACTTGGCACGGAGGAACACTTAAGTGCCATAACTTTAAAATGGGACACTTAAGTGCCACTCCGCGAAAATCCGGCCAAATGGCTAACGTTGCAACTTTCCGGTTTTGGTCCAAAACGGCGTCGTTTTGTACGATGATGTGGCGGAGAAAATGCAAAAACGACGCCGTTTCGCGTCCGACGTGTAAATAATCATATAAAAGTTAATTAAATTAAATTTAAACTTAATTTTATTTAAAATATTCAAAAAAATTAAGAAAATTTAAAAATTTAAAAAATTTAAAAAGGGGGTGGGGGGGGAGATCCAACGGGCGGCTGAGGCTGAGCCCTCACGCCGCCGCCTCCCCGCCGTCGCCGGAAGGGTTGGCAATGGAGGGGGAGGGGGGGGTCGGCCGGGGTCGCCCGACCTAACCGTCGGCGAGGGCTGCGAGCCCTCGCCGCCGATCGGTCGGCCTCGCCGGCCCCTAGCCGGGCCCGATGACCCCGACCGACCCTCCCCACTTCGTCGCCGCCCTTCCCGGCGGCGGTGGGGAGGCGACGCCCACGAGCCCTTGCCGGATCTGGGGCGAGGGTCGCGGCCGCGCCCGCATCTAGGGCGAGGCTCGCGGCCCTCGCCGTCGGTCGGCCGGGGCTGCGACCCGGCCGACCCTCCCCCGTCGCCGATGGTAGCAAGGGTTCAGCCGCCCGTTGGATCTCCCCCTCCCCCCTTTAATTTTTTTTTTTTAATTTTTTTCAATTTTTCTTAATTTTTCGAATATTTTTTTTGAATATTTTAAATAAAATTAAGTTTAAATTTAATTAAATTAATTTTTATATTAGACGCAAAAACAACGTCGTTTTTGCATTTTCTCCGCCACGTCAGCGTACAAAACGACGCAGTTTTGGACCAAGCTCGCCGAAAAGTTGCCACGTCAGCCATTTGGCCGGATTTTCGCCGGAGTGGCACTTAAGTGTCTCATTTAACTTCGAAACTGGCACTCAAGTATACCATTTTGAAGTTATGGCACTTAAGTGTCCCCCGGTGCCAAGTTATGGCACTTAAGTGTCCCCCGGTGCCAAGTTATGGCACTTAGACTGTACTTTTGCCAACGAACCTTCGAAGACGCGGTCAAAGCAATTCTTCCATTTCGTGATGTCTAGGGAACTCGATTTGGTGAATGATAAGCCACATCAAAAGGGTCTTCTCTTGGCCGAACTCACCAAAAGTTGTTTGAATCAGTTTGATTTTTAATTCTGTATGGTTGCCTCCGCCCTCAGGTCAAAGCCTGATTTTTTTTTTTACTTAAAGTTATCTAGTAATATACACATGTTCACCTAAGTAACAAAATCCACACGTTTTGATTTTAACTGGATATAAATTTGATCAATATAGGGTTGGAAGTCCCATAAGCAGAATCATGACAAGTTTTTAAGACAATATTGGAACTTGTTCGAGGGTGGGGTTATTTCCACCCCTTCTTTGACTAAAGCACCTCTTATTTTCAATCGACTTACTTAGAAATTTAGTCAATCATCAACTCTAACTTCCCTCTCCGACTGAATAGTAGTTATCCTACCAAATTTGCTCGATTTTGAAGTGCTTTTTACTCTACATGGCATTTACGAATCCCACAGATCCTCCATGGCCATGCGTGGCTTCAGGATCTCACCCTCCTTCACTCACCAATTGTAACATCCCGGGTCTTCAC
The DNA here is from genome assembly GCA_014182545.1 of Eucalyptus globulus. NCBI lineage: Eukaryota > Viridiplantae > Streptophyta > Magnoliopsida > Myrtales > Myrtaceae > Eucalyptus > Eucalyptus globulus. Next base: position 47,203,187 of record CM024721.1, read on the forward strand.
TGTACATATATTGTCCGCTTTGGACACTAAGTCCTCATGGTTTTGTTCCTCTCAGGGCAATCCATATGTCGCGACCTCCCCGAAGCGGGTTGGACTACCTAAGGGTTCGGCTAATGGATTGCTATGCCTAGACTTAGCTCGAGCTCTCTCAAACCCATACCAATTCGCGACTTAGATTCAAATTCTTAACATGCAATTGATTTTTCAATTACGAGTCACCACTAATATATTTTTGGTGGGTCGATTAGAAACCCAAGTAAAGTAATGAGAGAATTACTTCACTCCTACAAACCTCACTCCTACAAACCAGAGATTAAATGAGTTCGGGGACTTGATTACGTTAGATTTCTCTAACGCCCTTTCGGTACCTTTTGTTTTTTTATTTCAAAAAATATTTTTTTATAGGCAGCTTGAATTAATTTTAATTTATCTTCCTAACATGTGAGGTGATCATGCGGTGCGCAAACCACCAATTTAACACCTAAGAAAGCAATGAATAAATTGCAGGACTTACCTCATAGCAACGAAAGCATATGCAATGTTAGATCAGAATTCACATCAATAATCTAAATATGATTTCTAATTAACATGCAATTTTTTTTTCACTTATTTAATGAGGATATAATCCATCTGCAATGCAATGCTTCTAATTTAACATGAAATGATATGACATAATAACGTGGCTTAAGCTACATGATGCAAATGAGATGTTTTTGTGTTTTCTTAATACGCATGCAATCTATTATAAATAATGAAATTAATTTATTCAAAGACAATTTTTTAGGTATTTTCCATAAAATTCGAAATTAAAATTGTTCAATAATTAAATGTGCAATCTAAGCTAACAAAATGACCTAATTCTAATGACGGGTACCAATTAAATGAACCTAACAACAATCACTAAATGACGTGCATTTCATGAACCTAATTCTATATGACATGTGCATGACATTTTTCTTTTTCTTTTTTTAAATGCAATTTATCCTAGAAAATAAAACTAATTTATTCTAAGACATTTTTTTTTTTTTGTATTTTTCATGAAATTCGAATTAGAAAAATGTGAAAATTATCTATCTAAATTAGAATATCATCTAATTTGTACTAAGAATGAGGTTAAGCCAAATCCTAATTTAAACTAGAATGTTATCCTAATTTAGAAATTCCTAACTAAAATGCAATCTATCTAAAAATTTCTCTAAACTTAAAAAAAAAAAACTATTATCTAGAATTAAACTATATGAAATTTTACCCTAAAATGCAATGACATGCAAAGAATGCCAAAATTATAATTTTTTTTTGTTTTTGTATTAGTTTCGAAAATTAAAAATTATCAAGTAATTAAACATGAAACCTAAGTTAAAAAAGACTAGCAACCTAAATTGATTGATTTGATTTTTTATTTTTGACTTTTTGATTTTTTTAATTCGAAATAAAATTTCTATTCTAAATATGCAAATCCTAAAACAGGAAATAAACCTAATTCTAACCTACATTTTTTTTTTTGGATTTATTTTTATTTTTATTTTATGAAAGCGAAATTAACTTAAATGGCACGACGGCTTATTAGAGCAAGATTGATATCCAAATTGACGAACCATATCTCGCGCATTAGATCGGGTTGGCCAATTTTAAATAATCGCAAATCGAATCTCGGGCCTCGAGGTTGGATTGGCAATTTTTCAAGCAATTGCTAGTTGGATTTGGGCGCGAAAATCGGACTGTCAATCACAAATTTCACAAGCTATTTCATGTCGAACATTCTTAATCTTATAATAAGGAATGATTCTACTAAAAAAAGTAAATAAAAAACAAAATAAAATAGATAAAAAAAAAAAAACTACCTTATTTGCTTTTCCTTTTTTTTTTTTTTTTTTTTTTGTTTTGCTCCCACGCACGGCTTGGCTGCTCAATCAATTGAGAGGGGCAAACCCTGTCGGAGCTCTGGCAGGGGAAGATGCCGGCGAAGAGCTCTGACAAGACCACAACAGGAGTTGCATGCGGTTTGCTGGTGCAAGACCGATTCAGGCGAGCAGGGGACGCCGGGCAGCAAGGACCGGTGGAGCAGGAGCGCTCGGGCAGAGGACTCGGGGCTGGCAGTCGCAGCAGATCGGCGATGGCAGAGGTGGAACAGGGCGTCGGGGCTTCTGGCGCTGCAGGTCGGGGTCGTGTGCAGGGAAAGATTATAGCAGGTGTTGCTTCACATGGCTAGTCGTCGCGTGCACCTGCAGGGAAGAAGCAGCAGCGCGCAGCTCGGGCCAGGCGAAGACGGAGGAGACGCGTCAACGGGCGAGCGAAGGTGCGGCGACAGGTAGGGAGCAGCGACGGGTGCTGCAGCTTGCAAGCGTCTGGGCGGTGGCGCGGCGTCAGGTTGCTGGCGTCAACGGGCGGGAAGAGCAGCAGCGGTTGGTTGCAGAGACGGGCGGAGATGCGCTGCGACCGGCGGGCGAAGGTGATGCGGGTTGCTGACGTCGGGCACGGGTTGCTGCAGGAGACGGATGAAGGTGCTGCGGTAGTGCGGCGACGAGCAGGCTGAAGACTGACGGTGTTTGGAGCTCCGGCGACCGCGAGACAGCAGATACGGTGGGGGAGTTGCAGGGGTCGCTCGAAGCTTCGAGCTGCAGGAGGCGGGCGAGCGGAGGCACGGGACTACAGCGGCAGCGGCATTCGGAACTTGCAGGGAGCAGGAAGGCAGCAGAGGGTTGCTGCAGCGTCTACGTCCTCAGATCGCCGGAAGGATGGAGTCGACTGCGGGTTGCTACGTACGAGAACGGACGCTCGAAGCCCCTTCGGAAGAAGACACCATGGGAAGAAGACAACCCATTTTTTTATTTTTTCTCACGTTCTTTCTCTCTCTCTTGCCCTCTCTGACTTCACCTTCTTTTTGGTTTTTTCTCTGACAGACTCTCTATTCATCTCTTTTTAATCTCCTCCCCCTGACTTCATTTTTATCTTGTTTCTCTCTCACGAGCGTCTCTCCCTTTTTTAATCTCTTCCTTTCTCTCCACTCATGTGTCTCTGTACGGGCTCTCTTTTGCAATAGTTCCCACAAACCTCTCCAGGGATTTTTTTCTCTCGAGCTCCTCTCTTTTAAGCCGAGGATCCTCGCTTATTTATAGGCAACAACCGACTTTAGTGTGAACAGGTGAACAGGAGGCAGCCGTAACTTTTCCTTGCTGTTCACGTTCGGTTCTTTTTTCAAATATGGTAGCCACCGGTCTGCTCTTCAGCAAGGATACTATTATAAAAATGTTAGTCCATCTTCTTGCAAGCGTCTGTAGAATTTTCACGTCCCTCATTTCATGCGTGCATGTGCATGCATTAATGAGGGGGGAGAAAAATGGACGTTGGATTGTTATTTCTTCTTCATGCTTGGGCCTCTTATACGGCTACTTATCCCTCCCTTTTATAGGATTGCCGCAACTTTTGACTTTTCTTGCTTGTTACTTGCTTCTTTCTTCAGCAAATTTCTCGTTGCTTCACTAGAGTTAACACCCACACTTGAGAGAGCATATTATATAATATATCATGGGCTCATTTTGCTTCTCTGAGAGTTCCTCTAGAATCTGCACGTCCCCCGAATTTGTGCATGCATGCGCATGCATTAATGAGGAAGGGACGACGGACGTGCAAGAACTTCCTTCCTCCCTTTTTGACTTTTGCTCTTTTGCGTGTTCAGACCAATGGAGAGAGAGACCATCTGCATGTAATCGACTGTGAGCCCCTTCTTCTTGTTGTCCTTTGGTACCGATGCAAATGCGACTACATGAAATGCAATTTTACTATTTTTTTAGGGGTTAAAGATTAATTCCTAAATTTTTATGTAATTAATCACTAAATGATTAGTCAAAATTTAGGTGTCAACACCATACTACCCCAAGAAAACGCGTATATAAAGTTAGAGGGACCATAGCCTTATAAGCTAGTCTAGGACTCCCTCTCTAGGCGATGTGGGACAAGAGAGGAACCCCTTCATTGCGTACGTCTAAGGACTGTCGCTTGGGCCATCACACTCTCCACCTCTTAACAGAAGAGCGTCCTCGCTGTGGCCCAACACGAGGTCAGGAGTCAGAACAACATTCTTGCTGTGGCCCCACACGCGGTCGGGAGTCGGCTTTGATATCAATTGTAACATCTCGAGTCTCGGCTCTAATACCACTTGTAACATCCCGAGTCTTCATTGGACACATATTGTCCGCTTTGGACACTAAGGTAGCGCATGCAAACGTTTCTGTTTCGGGGAAGAGTTTTTTTTTTTCAGAAATGGTTCTTTTCTATTTCTGCTCCGGGGAATAATTTCTGAGTAAAAGAACCCGTTTGATAACGACACAAAATTTCTACTGGGAATAGAAAAAGAATAGAAATGCGTTTGATAACGCAACAATTTCTTTTTGTATTTATTCATTTTTTAATCTTGCCGACGGATTGCCGCCGCCTCCCACCGCCGGTCGCCGTCGGTGGGAGGCGGCGGCGGCGGCGGGCGGAAGCGGCGACCGGAGGCCGAGATGGCTGCCGGCCGGCGGCGCGGCCGGCGGCGCGGCGGTGGCGGCGTCCGCGACCGGCGGCGGCGTCCGCGACCAGCAGCGTCCGCGTCGGCGGCGGCGCGTCGGCGGCGTCCGGCGAGCGGCGGCGTCCGGCAGCAGCCGGGCGACCGGCGGCGGAGGCGTCCGGCGGCCCAGCGGCGAGTGGCGGGCGTCCGGCGGCGACAGCGGCGTCCCGGCAACGTCCGGCGACGGCGGCGGGCCAGTGGCTCCGGGCGGTTGACGGTGGTCGCGGCAAGAAAAGGAAATAAAAGAAAATTAAAAAGAAAATCAGCTTATTTCTAGCAATTGTTCCGGGAACAAGAAGCAACTTTTTTGCTTCTTGTTTCTGTTCCCAAACCATTCCGGGCTAAGTTTTTATTCCGGGAACAAAAATATTGTGGCGTTAGCAAACAGGGTTTATGTTCTTTTTGTTCCGGGGAACAAAAGAACAGAAACCAAGAGAAACAGAAACGTTTGCATGCACACCCTAAGTCATCATGGTTTTGTTCCTCTCGGGGCAACCCATACTACTCTAAGAAAACGTGTATATACAGTTAGAGGGACCCAAGCCTTATAAGCTAGTCCAAGACTCCCTTCCTAGGCGATGTGGGACAAGAGAGGGACCCTTTCCTTGTGTACGTTCGAGGATCGTCGCTCGGGCCATCACACCGAAGATATGAGGAAGTTAGACTTGGAAGTGTTGGTGCAGCAGCTTGGTGCTCAATGAGCTAATCTTCAAGTACAACCTATGTTGATTGACAGAATTAAGGCTAAACAGAATGGAGATCCACAATTACAAAAATTAGAGAAAGTGTGGAAGTTGGAAGACAAGCAGATTTTAGTTTACACATAGATGGATTCTTGAGGTTTCGTGGTCGACTATGTGTTCCTGAGGACTCAAAGCGGAAAAAGGAGATCCTGCAAGAAGCTCACAGTACTAGATTTTCAATTCATCCGGGAAGCACTAAAATGTATAGAGACTTGAGAGAAAACTTTTGGTGGATCAACATGAAAAATGATATTATAAAATTTGTCGATTAATGTTTAGTTTGCCAGCAAGTGAAAATTGAGCATCATAAACCAATTGGACAGTTGCAACCCCTACAGATACCTAAATGGAAGTGGGAGCATATTGCCGTAGACTTTGTAGTCGGTCTACCGAGGTTGCCAAGTGGTAAGAATACTATATGGGTGATTGTTGATTGATTGACTAAGTCCGCTCACTTTTTGTCATATCGATTTGGCCTTTCAATGGAAGATATGGCAAAGCGATAGGTTAATGAGATAGTGAAACTTCATGGAGTTCCAATAAGCATTGTTTTTTTATAGGGATCCTAGGTTCGTGTCTAACTTTTGGAAGAGTTTGCAAGGAGCATTGGGCACTAAACTCAACTTGAGTACGGCTTTTCATCCACAAACAGATGGACAGTCAGAGAGAACGATTCAAACATTAGAGGATATGTTGAGATCATGCATCATTGACTTCGACGGTTCTTGGGATGAACATTTACATTCGGCATAATTTTCTTATAATAACAGTTATCACTACAGTATTAAGATGGCACCATTTGAAGCTTTATATGGCCGAAAATGCAAAAGTCCTATTTGTTGGGACGACGTTGGTGAGAAAAGACTAACTGGCCCTAAGTTCATTCAACAGTCAAAAGAGACAGTTAGGTTGGTTCGGGAATGTCTCAGAACGGCTCAAAGTCGTCAGAAAAGTTATGCTGATTTGAAAAGACACAAGTTAGAATTTAATGTGGGGGATCACGTGTTCTTAAAAGTTTCTCCTACGAAGGGTGTAATGAGATTTGACACACGTGAGAAGTTAAGTCCAAGGTACGTGGGACCATTCTTGATCTTAGAGAAAATTGGTGAAGTCGCTTATAAATTGGCTTTGCCAACGGCACTATCAGGTGTCCATAATGTGTTCCATGTCTCTTTGTTGTGGAAATATGTGCCAAATCTTGAACATGTGCTAGACTTTGCTCCATTGAGATTACAGGAGAACTTGACATATGAGGAGCAGCCTATTCACATTGTCGATAAGAAGGATAAGGTGTCGCGGCGATGAACTATTCCTTATGTGAAAATACAATGGCAAAACCACAACGAGAGAGAGGCTACTTGGGAACTCGAGAAGGAGGCAAGACACAAATACCCTCACTTGTTTCATGATTGAAGTACATGTAAATTTCGAGGAAGAATTTTTTTTTTAGGATGGTAGAATGTAATATTAGGTTAGTGGGCCTCAAAGGAAAAAAAAAAAAAAAAAAAGAAACAAAAAAAGAAGTTGAAAAGTCAATAAAGTAAAAAGGAGAGGGGGAGAGGGTTCGGTTAAATAGAAGCTGAGGGGTCCTCAACCAGAACAAAAAGAAAGAAAAGAAAAGAAAGAAGAAGAAGAAGAAGAAGAAGAGAAATTGGAAGAAATGAAAGGGGTTTTGGCACGTGCATGCCTTGGATGCCTCGCCAAGCCAACTCAACTCTATAACGCAGCACCTAGTAAGAGATTAGGCTCATCATTCGTCCAATTGAAGTAATTTCTCAAATTTAGAATTTTTGGAAAATCGAGCGGCGAAGTCTAATTTTGGAGTCGTTGAGCCGTGTATTTTTATAGGAATGGTAGTTTAGGGTGTAGTGGAGACCCAGGATGTTACAAGTGGTATCAGAGCTGACTCCTGACCGCATGTGGGGCCACAACAAGAATGCTGTTCTGACTCCCGACCTTGTGTTGGGCCATAACGAGGACGCTCTTCTATTAAGAGGTGAAGAGTGTGACGGCCTGAGCGACAGTTTTCAGACGTGTGCAAGGAAGAGGTCCCTCACTTGTCCCACATTGCCTAGGGAGGGAGTCCTGAGCTAACTTATAAGGCTTGGGTCCCTCTAATTGTATATACGCGTTTTTTTGGGATGGTATGGGCTGTCCCGAGAGGAAGGACAATATGTGTACAATGGAGACCTAGGATGTTACACCAATTTTCGCTTCGCATATATGCCTCTTTTATGTCTATTGCCAATGAGATTTCTTTCTAGAAAGATGGAAGATCAACGAGTCATCTTTGTGCTCATGGTTGCATCAGTGAGCTCGGAAGCTGTTGGTTTCCTTTTCTAGCGAATTTCTTGAACTTTGAATTCCAAGTTCCTCTCTTCTTACATGGTCTTCACGCGTAACGCAGCTCCTTTCGTGGAGGAAGGAGATTCAAGTGCAGAGGCTGAGTCAAATTTGAACAGCGGCGAGGAACAATCTCTCGTTGAATTAGTCAATGAAGAAATGCTCCTGGAAAAGATTGTCTTTTTAAGCCACCGTTTTGACTCAAATGATTGCGATGTCAAGCTTGACCTTTTGGGCCATTCGGGGCATGCAATTTTACTCCGAGACAGGCCTTGTCGGCGACTAGGATTGAAATGTAGCACAGATAGTTCAAGCGGAACCACCCTGGAAGCACCACTACTGTAATTCAAGTGCATCATCACAACGAAAACGCTTTACAATCCTGTTAAGGTCATCTTCTTGTAGAATCGTTCTGCCAAAAGCCAGAAAAACAACAAGGATTGAATGTATTACAGTAGACAGGGAGAGTATCGCTGATCTGTTGGCTAAACTGAGAAGCAGAGGAGACAAATGTGAGTGCTGGGTTTGACGGTGGACAAGTCCTTGCATGGACACGAGGATTGAATCCCATTACAGTCGTTTGTCATGTGAACTCACCTATGTGTTACCCGATTAATGACTGACTAATTATTGTGATTACCTTGGACACATGGAAACTCATACAAAACGAGCCCCACTCTTTGAAAATTCAAATATCTCCTTTTTCTTTTCTTCTCCCTTTACTTTCTCTCTTCTGGCCACTTACTTTTCTTCTTCTTCCTACTTGAAACAATCACCGCGCGGCCACATGATCCATCTCACCCTCGACACCTTTGCAGCCGCACGATCCTTCAAGCTCGCACTGCTCAATCAAGTCATGAATCTCGGTCTGTCGTTCGCCGGGGTCATCCTTTGCATGTTGAAGCCATGACGGGTTATGTTCGTATAAATGGAGCCAGCATTACAGGTGAGACACCCTCGTCGCCGCGAGATCTTTTGTCGTCAAACAACTCACGTCGATTTTTGACTGGGCAGTGGCAAAATTCTCATAAATAGCTGTAGCGTATTTTGTCAATTCTTCAAAGGAAAGGGTTAAAATCTGAAGACATCCTACCTTGAGCACCAAGGGTTAGACTCTCAGAAAATCTTGTTCATCGATTCTTGTTCGGGCCAGAAAGTGCAGAATCAACCGACCCACAGAACTCGCTAGGGTCGTTCAGTCATTCTTATTATGCCACTTATGACTAGTTGGTGTTCTTGCTTTGTCTTCTGCATCCTACTTCAGGCAAGTCAAACAGCCAGAGGCGTGGTTTACAATATCACGACATCGGAGCCACTCTTCCCGAACCAACTCTCGTCTCCTCTGTCCAAATCTTCGAGCTTGGGTTCTTTACGCCAAACGGGTCAGCAAATCAGTATGTTGGCATATGGTACAAGAACTTGGCGCCTCCTAAAATCGTGTGGGTGGCCAATAGGGAATTGCCGCTTGTGTACCCAGATCAGTCTGCGAAATTAATGATAGGCAGTGATGGGAATTTGAAGCTCGTGGATGGATAACAGAATATATTTTGGTCTACCAAAGCCTCTCGTCGGTCCAATTATAGGTCAGCGGCGCTATTAGATAGTGGAAATTTTGTACTGCAGGATGCAAATTATAGTAAAATTGGGGAAGCTTTGATGATCCGACAGATACTCTTCTTCCGGGCATGAAGATGGGAGTAAATGCCAGGACTGGGGAGAAACTCTCTTTAATTTCCAGGAGAAGCGACAGTGATCCGTCCCCTGGAAGGTTCTTGACTGGGATGACATCGGAGATGCCGCCTCAACCTTTCACTTGGAATGGTTCCACCCCTTACTGGAGAGGCGGACAATGGGACAAATCAAAATTTATTGGCATAAATGACATGGCCCGATCGTACTTGAGTACAATCCATGTTGAGCAAGATATTCTGCAGGGGACCACTTATCTATTGTTTTACACAAGCATGTCTATGCATATGCATACATGTCTGTTTTGCCTGGAGGATTGCTTAAGATAATGTACTGGGATGATGGAGCTAAGGTGTGGGTGGTAGTTTGGGCAGGACCGAACAATACTTGCGAGACTTATGGAACTTGTGGTCCTTTTGGAGTTTGTAACTCAATGAGTTTGCCTATTTGCAGATGCTTAAATGGGTTTGTGCCAAAGTCAAATGAAGAATGGAACAGTGGAAACTTGACCGGAGGATGTGTAAGAGAGACAGAATTGTATTGCCAGAAAAACACGAGCACATCGGCTTCAACAATTGTAAAGAAAGATGCCTTTTGGCAAATGAGCTGGATGAAACCACCCTCTCTGAGGATTATTTATCAGACATTGGAGATCAAGAAGGATGTTTAAGCTGGTGCCTGAGCAACTGTTCTTGCTTGGCTTATTCTTATGTCAGCACCATCGGGTGTATGGTTTGGACTAAAGAAAACCTCATCGATCTTGAGAATTTTCCACAGCTGGAGAAAATCTATTTGTTCGAGTTGCACACGTAGAAACAGGTTAGAAATGGTTTCATTGAGATGCGTTTAAGTCAACATCAATTGTCTTTTGCGTAACTCTCTTTCCCTTTTCAGGAGGATCGTTGCAGAAAGCCTTTATCATCAGCCTGAGTACAGTTGCTGGGATCCTGTTCTTTGCAGTATTTGTCTTTGGTCTTTGCAAATGGAGAGCTAAAAGAGGTACTAAAAAAGAGCCACATCAGTGTTTTCAGAGGGTTGTGCTCCTATCTTGTTTAATCTTACGTTGCTATGAAGATAGTAAGCTGATTCTTCACCAATAATAAACACAAAAACTTCAGAAAAATCTTAAGGCTCCTTGACTTGCTAGGTAAACCTGAAAAGCCGGGCAAACTGCTACAAGGAAATGCATGGAAAGAGCAATTGAAGGAAGATGATGCACTGGAATTGACTGTTTTCAGTTTTGATAGCATACTACTTGCTACAAACAAGTTCAGCACGACAAGTAAACTCGGGCAAGGAGGGTTTGGCTCTGTTTACAAGGTAAAACCATTTTGCAGGAAATTCATTAAATGGAAAATATAGAGATAGTTCAAGGTCTAAAAGCTACGTGATATGTGAAACAGGGAAAGATGAATGATGGGAAAGAGGTAGCTGTGAAAAGACTTTCTAGTAGCTCGGCCCAAGGTGTTCAAGAGTAGAATGAGATAGTCCTAATATCAAAACTCCAACATCGAAATCTGGTTAAACTCATTGGTTGCTGCAATGAAGGAGATGAAATTTTTTTGGTATACAAGTACTTGCCAAACAAAAGCTTGGACTCCTTTCTTTTTGGTTGGTTTTTCTCTCTGAATAACTATTTTTTAATAATGTATTTTTTGAAATAGCACAAAAATATGAAAACTCTTCTTGTTTGTTATGTTTGTTAGATTCAAAAAAGAAGGCAGAACTCAATTGGGGCAAACGATTCCAAATCGTTGAGGGAATTGCAAGGGGACTTCTCTACCTCCATCGAGATTCTTGCCTTAGGGTCATACACCATGACTTAAAAGTGAGCTATATTCTCTTGGATGAAAAGATGAACGCAAAAATTTCAGATTTTGGGCTAGCACGAATGTTCGAGGGCACTCAAATTTTGGTGAACACTCACAAAATTGCTGGAACCTTGTAAGTTCTCTAACCCTACTTAAATAATCAATCTTTTGAGTTGATCTTTCGAAAGTAGATAGAAATGATTGATTTAGCACAACGATGCTGTCCCTTTAGAAATGTTTCATCTCGTTGTCCCTCAATACAATTAAAAGGGTAAATACTAAGTTCAAATCAATGCAGTGGTTATATGTCTCCTAAGTACACTATGGGTTGAAAATTTTCCGAGGGGTCTGATGTCTATAGCTTCGGAGTGTTGCTACTGGAGATTGTTAGTGGCAAAAAGAACTCGACCCTGTATGATCAGGAATATCTCAATCTCCTTTCCTACGTAAGTGCCAAATTTCAACCTTAATCGATATAAAAGTTCCCTGCAATATCATGACAGCCCAGTGTTCTCCGCAGACATGGCAATTATGGAGTGAGGGCAAAGCATTGGACCTACTGGATGAAGCAATTGCTATTAGCTTTCCATTGGAGGTAATAAGATGCATCCACATTGGGCTTCTATGTCCAGGACCATGCTCGGATAGACCAAACATGACGAATGTGGTTCTAATGCTAAGCGGTGAATCAGTCTTCCTCAGCCAAGACATCCTATATTCACTTTCCAAAATGAAATGCCAAATCATGCTATTCCACCGCAGCAAGAAAGCATCTGGTATGTTAACACTATCACTAATACAATGGTCGAAGGAAGATGACGGGTATGTTTTTTCATTTTTATTTTCCTTTGTTTGCAGTTGATTTTGTTGTTATTTTGTAAGATATTAGCCTACGTTTGGTCGTTTGGATTTCTAATTAGGACATGACCTCATAGAATAAGATATGAAACCTGAGGATTTTACTATATCCTATTAACTGTCTGATGATTAGGTAATAAAGTTAAATATTTCATATTATATTATTATACATTATTTGGTATAACTGTCATATTAGTATAAATTAACCGAAATTTTTACAAATAGAGAGTGAGAATCTCTCGCAATACTCTTACCTATTTCATATATATTTTTTATTTTTTATTTAATATTAATTAATTTCTTTTTTTTGTTTATTCCTTCCCCTTCCATCATTCTCTAATAAAATTTTAAGGGTTAATACCCCCCTTTTTTTTTTTTTGTCTTACTATAATCCTACTTTAGCACTCACTCTCAGACTTTTGTCTTAGCTTCTTATAGGGCGTGGGAGTCAAAACTCACTCCTGAAATGAAACCGTCCCCACCCCAATACTCTGAAAAACTCCAAACTGGTACACTTATGACAAATTTACTCTAAACTATTTTTTTTTACCATGAGAAACCCCAAACTGGTATACCTATGACAAATTTACCTCGACCGATTATAAAAAACCCTAAAAATTGGTACATTTATGATAAATTTACCCCAAATAATTTATTCAACTACAAAAAATCCCAAATTGGTATACTTGTGACAAATATATCCTCCGCTAAATTGGATTAATACTGCAAAAAAAAAATCACAAAAATTGTAAACTATGATAAGAGGAATTTAAAATTTCAAATTGGTATACCAATTAACTATCACGTGTCATTTAAGTTAATAATTTAATTGTAAAATTTAACAAAAACTAACAGGGTAAATTTGTTACAAGTGTACCAATTTAGGGTAAATTTGTCAAAGGTACATATCGGTTTGGGGTTTTTGGTAGTAAAAAAAATAGTTTGGGATAAATTTGTCATAGGTATACCAGTTTGGGGTTTTTTTAGGGTATTTACCCTTTTAATAAAGTAATAAGCTGTACTAGTATACCTAAAATATGTTTAAGATAGAATTAAATTCGAATATATAAATAAAAATAAGAAAAAAAACTATTTTTTGTTATTTTGAATTCTTATATTATAAATCAAATATTTTTTTATTGAAAGATAAATTTAATTTTGTTAATTTAAGAAGTTTGAATTTCCTATTATGGGTATTAGAAATGTTATCCACCTATATCCCACCTCGTTCATGGAATGATTTAATTCGACCCATATCTCATTTATATCTGACTTTATTATGTCTTGAACAAGTATCAAATGCAAGATAGGATATATATTATCATATTTTGAATTTCATCCTAATTGCCAACTGTAGCATAGTGTATATTTGAGCAACTCTGAGTTATCCAAGAAGATGAAAGAATGGCCGAAAGCATGAATGATGGAGCAATTTGTTTAGAGGAGCTTGGCATGTAGTTGGGAGGTGTAATAGATGGCCCATCAAGCCCAGGCCCATGTCTTCAATAGACAAACTCAGCCCATCTTCATTTTTTTCTTCTCTACATATTTCACACGCCCACGCCCACGCCCACGCCCACGCCCACGCCCACACACACACTCACATATATATACACATATATACATATATATTTATTTGACACAAAGTTATTTGGTAAGAATTTTAAAGTTTTCTATAATCTACCAACACAATATATACACATATCCAACAAAATTAACTCAAAAACTCATTAGCTACATAAATCCTATACCCAAAAGTTCCCTATCAAGCCCCGAACCTCAAGCGTTTGCCCATCACTCAGTGGTCAATAACATTTGCGACGTCCCAGGACGCATCGCCAACCCATTCATTTTAATGCACATGCGGAAGCGAAACAATACCCATAACAACAACCAACACGGGATAGAATAGCATAAAACATACTCACAACTAAAACACTTTTATAAACACCCCGGTTTATATACAACACTAGACTATAGGCAAGAGTCTACTCAAACAAAAAGCCTACAAACCCTCTAGGCATTCGAATCCCCAACTGAAAACTTCGAGGTCTCCTGGGGACTCAAGTCCAGTACTGCACCACTAGGAGGGTCAGTTGTACCCTCACCATGAGCGACGTCTATCACCATCTTGCAGGGGACCCACTCTGTATCTATTGAGCCCACAATGATATCACGCTCTGATCGATGGGGTACCCTCTGAGGTAGTCCCTCATCGACCCGGACGGTGGTCTTCACAAGTTCATAGACTTAGACACCATGGCCCCCGGGAACAGGGATATCGGTAACCCTCATAGGCCGACCAAAATGTTACAAATGAACCGCCATCTAAGAACCTCAAAAGATTAAGCTCACAACGGGGTGAGACAATGTCTCAGCAAGTTCACCTCCTAAACTCCAACTAGGAATGAAATACACCTAAATGTAGTCTATGCACACAAGACAGATGACTTATCTTATCTTAGTTCATTCCCGCATGTCAGCATAATTCATATACTCAATCAATTGATCCATTCAATACCATCGATCAATCAATCCATTCCATTCAATCAATCCATCAATCCGTCAATTCAATCCATTTGATCAATTCCAATTCGATTATTGCTCACACAAGCATGAACTACCAACACATATCGGTCCTCTATCGTAGCCATGGATTACTGCTCACACAAGCTGATATGAGCTGTCGCTCGCACAAGCTAATACATTTTTGCTCACACTATCTGACACCGATCATCGCTCACACAAGCTAACAGACCATTGCTTACACAAGTTGACACACCGACTCACATTGGGGATGGGTTTACTTAACCATCACACGATCAATTTGAATAAGAAAAATTAATATTCATACTTTTAAAATCCCACAATTTGATATAGTCCTCCAAACCACTTTCGGTGTCAAAACCCGACACCCGAGATTTTTCTAATTAAATTCAAAATTTCACAATTTTGGAATAAACCACCAAAATCACAATTATCTCTCAATTTGCATAATTTGACATTCAATTGCATAAACTAAACATACCATTGCAATTCAAATTGGCAAAGCTTCGACCGCCCGGCGGACACGTACTTGCCGGCATGAGAGTGAGGGTGAATTCCACTGATGGAGAGAACCGTGCCTTCAGGTCGTGGAAATCGTCGGACAACCCTTCCCCTGGGA
The DNA here is from genome assembly GCA_014182545.1 of Eucalyptus globulus. Classification (NCBI taxonomy): domain Eukaryota; kingdom Viridiplantae; phylum Streptophyta; class Magnoliopsida; order Myrtales; family Myrtaceae; genus Eucalyptus; species Eucalyptus globulus. The sequence continues at coordinate 47,218,343 of CM024721.1, forward strand.
ACTTCTCTATGGGCGTTGATCCCCGGTTGCCACCACAGATAGTGATCTGGGGCCAGTCAGGCTGGGAATGGAGGAGCGGGCATTGGAATGGGCAGATTTTCACCGGCGTGCCAAATATGACCCGCAGTTATCTGTTTGGGTTCCGGCTCTGGAGCATCCAGGCAGACGGAAGCAGGTATTTTACGTACACGCCGTTGAATAGCTCCAATCTCTTGATGTTCCGTATACTTTGGAACGGGACGGAAGAGCAGTTTCTCTGGGATGGGACTAGTAATGCATGGACCGTGCTTCAAGAACAGCCTGCTAAGGAATGTGACTTCTATAATAAGTGTGGAGATTTTGCAATATGTAATGAAATGGACTCTCCCAAATGTAGTTGCATGGAAGGGTTCAGTCCGAAGTCACCAGATCAATGGAGCAGGGGCAACTGGTCCGCAGGTTGTGCTCGGAAGACCCAATTACAGTGTCAGGACAACAGCAGCAGGATGGATGGCTTCTTGAAATTGGATGGCGTGAAGTTGCCAGATTTCGCGGATTCTGTTTCAGCCATTATCAGGGACGAGTGTGAGGCGAAGTGTCTGGAGAATTGTTCGTGCAACGCTTTCGCATTTGATGTGGGCATCGGGTGCATGCTGTGGACCGAGAACTTGATAGATGTGCAGCATTTTGACAAGGGCGGACTGACCCTCCAAATTCGTCTTGCCAATTCTGAATTACGTATGATCTCTTTTCGATATATCCCTTTGCAATTTAAAAAATTGATGATCTTCTTCAAAGTAATGTTTCCTGTTCCTTTTGATCGTCTTTTTGTGTGATAAAGGCCAACATTGATTGCGTGACTTATCAAAAAAAGCACTGAGATTGTTACATATAGAATTAGGTTAATGAAGGTCAGGGATAACAACAATTAGTGCAACTGAATAACATGAATCTAGCTCTGTGTAGTATCAGAACGGAACGAAATATATCACCGTCAACAGAGATCACCATCAGATGTTTCCAGTCTCAAATATAAACTCTGGCATAACTAGGTGTTTTCAAGCTTATATGAAGAGGGAGTATCAGAACATTATGCATGAAAGAGTCCTATTCATCATCATATCATGATTTGTTAGGGGTCCTTGTCCCGTTATATGGCTTACCCAAAATCTCTTGTCTGACCTGCCTGCGACAAGAAGTCGTGCATCATACAATAGACAAAACATCTATCGTCTGAGTTGTTCTTTGCTAATGACTTTGGATATTTTGTAGAATACTTGCACACTTTCCAGCTCGTATAACATAATTTCTTTCTCTTATCTATGAATAGGAACAAAGAGCAAAACATCAAAACTTTTCATAATAATTACTGTCTTGGTCGGAGCATTTGTTCTTGGTGTACTGGTATGGTTGTTATGGAGGTTCAAGGACAATTTAAAAGGTGAGATTTTCTTCTGAAGTGAATGATTTTGTTGGTCCTTGTGTTCTTATTTACATGCTAGTAAACTTTAAATGCAGGATTCTCCTGAATTTCTATCGGAGAAACAAGAAACTTCCATTGCTTGATAATTTTGTTAAGAATGAAGAGCTATCTGCTGAATTATCCGGACCAGATGGTCTTGCTAGAGATGCTAAGCAAGTAGGAGGAGCTGATATAACGGTGTTCAACTTCAGTTCCATAGAAGCTGCTACAAACTTCTTTTCTGAAGAAAACAAACTTGGACTGGGAGGATTTGGTCCTGTATACAAGGTAAAGCTAAATGATCACCAGTTGTAGACTTTGAGATGTCATAGAGGCATACTTAACTGTCTACCCTCTGAATCTGCAGGGAAAGCTTTTTGGAGGACAAAAAATAGCAGTTAAGAGGCTTTCAAGGAAGTCAAGCCAAGGGCTAGATGAATTTAAGAATGAGGTTATGTTAATTGAGAAATTACAACATAGAAATCTCGTGAAACTCGGATTTTGCGTTCAAGGGGAAGATAAGATGCTCGTTTACGAGTACATGCCCAATAGGAGCTTGGATTCTTTTATTTTCGGTAAGCTATTGATCATCTGAATTTGGTTTTTTGCATTCCATGAAGGAATTGTCATGAAAACTATTCATTTGATTTTTCTTCACTTTTCAAAATTTATTGTGGATCTAGCAAAGTGAGCGAATCTGGATTGGAAGAAACGTTTTGAGATTATTGAAGGGATAGCACGAGGCCTCCTCTATCTCCATCGAGACTCTAGACTAAGGATTATCCATCGTGACCTAAAAGCTAGTAACATTTTGTTGAATGAAGAGATGAACCCGAAAATATCAGACTTTGGCATGGCGAGAATTTTTGGTACAAATGAAAATGAAGCAAGCACTAATCGAGTGGTTGGCACATAGTAAGTTGAATTTCTTCCTAGTGAGAAAAAGAAAGTGCATATCTGACTCCAAATGTTTGATCAGTGTGGAGTGGACTGACTAATCTGCTAATATAATTGCTGTGGTTATATGTCTCCAGAGTATGCGAGGGAATTTCTATTTTCGGTCAAATCTGATGTGTACAGCTTTGGGGTATTATTATTGGAGATTGTTAGTGGCAAGAAAAACTTTGGCTTTCGCACGCTGGAACATCCTAACCTTATCGTCAATGTGAGTTCATCCTTATCTGTATTCAAGCTACTAGGCACCAAAACTCTCATCTTAAGATATGTTTGCATCTGCCTTTGATTAGGGTTGTCTCAGTCTGGTTTCCACTTGTCCATTGTCTCGTTGCTTAGAAACTATCGGTCATATTAAAAAGCATAGTGCTATCAACAGATGTTATTGCACATCAGGACAATATACATTTGAATTAGCTACTCGTTCGTTTACATCTAAGTCAAATTGTTTTCACTTGCGTGCATGACGATTTCAGGCTTGGAACCATTTGAAAGAAGGAAAGGGAATGGAGCTTATTGATCCCCTCAGTATCGGGGACACGTGCTCTACGGATAAGGTATTGCGATGCATACAAGTTGGACTGCTGTGCGTGCAGGACTCCGCTGTAGATAGACCGGCCTTGCCTTCCGTTATGCTACTATTAGAAAGCAACACAATGGATCTTCCCTTCCCGAAACTACCCAGGTCAACCTCGATCACGGGCTCCATGGATACTTGTGATATTTCTAGTATAAACACCTAGAGGGGGGGTGAATAGGCGCACAAACAATTTATCGATATACGGACGCAATTCTTAACAAATTGAAATACGATCAAGGTAGAAAGAGAGAAATTGGAACACAAGATTTATAGTGGTTCAGCTTTTCCAAGCCTACGTCCACTCTTCCGCACTAACAGCCCACCGTCTGGATTTCACTATGATCAAAAGAGTAGTTACAACACGCTTTGCCTTGATTCCACAAAGATGTACTACCACACCTCCTCAAGGTCTCTCACAAATATAGACTCTCTTTTTATACAAGTATTCGCTCAAAGGATTTATCTAAACAAATAGGAGCTTCAGACTTTGGAATTTTTCTATCGCGCACACTTCTCAAACAACTAAGAACGTCTTCCTTATATACTCCTTTATGCCATCATACCCGTTGGCACTTTTTCCAAAGGAATTCCTCCAATCTACCCGTTGGACGGAATTAATTAGGAAGATCGTTCGAGCTATTAAAAGAACGTGTTGATAGCCCATCAATCTGTTCGCCCATACAATCGGGATCTCGGTTTCCATAAGTAGAACCTTCCAATAATATTTAGACAATCATCGAATCTTCAGTCATTGAATCAAACTTGATCAATCAAAGGATTCTGATACGTCTTCTCCAGCCACGAGATCTTCTCGCATGATAAGGTTAAATCCCGAACAAAACATCCAGTTCGGGATAACCTTACTTCAACGGATCGAGACTCAATGAGGATAGACTTTGAGTCTTGAGTTTGGCTGTCTGGAAGTCTTCAGACTTTAACTAACAGAGTCTTCAGACCTTCAGACTAGACTGGCGGAAACATTTTGTCAACTTTAAAACTCTTCACGAGGATTTCTCCAACAATCTCCCCCTTTTTGATGGTGACAAAACCTTCTTGCAGATTTGGATAACTTTGACCTGCAGAACATTTCTCAACCACATATGCATATCTTATAGAAATAAATGGCTAATAGAATAATACTAGAATCTGCAACCACAGAAAATATGTTAGTCCAGTATATGATTAAGCCATTAATAAGATATCAATATTGATTAATAAAAGCAGTAAAGTCAAGTCCAAGTCTAGGTAGTTCTTATCCAGACACAAAACAAAGTCAAAGTCTGTCAAAAACAATCCAACAAACAGTTAAAAAGATTGAAAGTTTTCAAATCATGCATCTCTCCCCCTTTTTTGTCATCATTTAAAAAGGATGAGATGAAATCAAGATTGCTTGGGAACGCGGACAAGCTGGAAATCTTCCATAGATTGAACAATGCCTTCCAGCCTTTTAAAGTCTTCCTTCAGCTGTACAACCTCCTCACTCTTGGCATTGGCCTGATTCTGAATAGAGAGGGCTTGCATCTTTTCATTTAATGAACATGAAGAAGCTTGACCTTCATTCTTCAAGCTTTGAACTTCGCATCCCAAGGCATAAATCTGACCTTTCATCTCCAAGAGAATATCCATGATTCTGCGAAAATCTGCTCCATTATCGTTCGAGTACTTGCTTCGGCTCGATCCGGAGTATAGCGGTGATGGTGGATCAGCATAATCTCCCAGGTTTGGCGATGAAGCTTCATGACCTTCCTCTGGAAATTGAGATGTATAAACATCTTCTGGGTCTGCAGGCGAGCGACTGACTCCTTCACTTGCATCTGGATGAGAAGACGTCACTCCTTTCTCTTGATCTCCCCCTGTTTCCATGCCTACAGGTGGAGAAGAGATTTCCTCAGGTTCCCCTTCTTCTCTTCTTTCTTCTTCAGGTCTTTCTTTCTCTGCTTCTTGCTCTTCTTCTCTTTCTTCTTCCTTCTCCTCTGCTTCTTTCTCCTCTGCTTCTTTCGTCTTTTGTTCCGATTCTTTCTGTGGAACAGGACGACTTAAGTTCTTCAAAGCCATTGCGGAGATGGTGATGTCATCGTCATCATCTTCATCCTCAACGAGGAGAGCTCTTATTTTCTTTGATGGAGCAACCATGGGCTCCTTCCCTTTTCTCTTAGCAGCAGAAGAGATTTGATGAGATTTGGTAGGAGTCTTCTCCTTGAATTTCTCCAATTCCTTGCTCAGTTCCTTTAGACGCATTTTGGTCACCATTTTCAGTCCTACCACCATATGATCGCATGGTCGAACACAAAAGATTTACGGAGGCTGAATATTCGGATGTCCGAATAACTTCGTAACAAGGCTTGGGTAAGGGAGTTGACCTCTCGTCCCTTCGTCACTGCTCTATACATGTGAAACATAACGGTATGAGGGAGAGAGAACTTCCTTCCACCGAGGATGGCATACATCAACTTTGCCTCGAGCTTGAAACATCGGTTTTGGAAGTTGATTTCGGCGAAGGCAATTAATCACGCCTTGTGAAGCAAGATGTTGAATGCATTCATCCTTGAGTAGGTGATCTTCTCATCCGTTCTCCTGTCCTTCACCAGTTCAAGTGTGGCCCGAGCAATGTAAACTTTGATTGGTTGATATCTCGCCTCTCTCAACTTCTAACACGTCCGCCAAAGATATTCATATCCACAACATAATCTTGTTCTTTAACACCGAAGGAGAATCTATTCGCATCTAAAAAGCCAAGATTTGAATAGAAATATGCAGTCAATTCAGCATAAGCCTCTCGTTGAGTCGAGCAGAACTTTTCAAGTTGTAGAATACTGAACTTTTCCCTCAAGTTCACTTTCACAAAGATCCGAAAATCAAAGTCCACTCTTCTAGGGTTTATTACCCCTCGCTTCAGCAATTTCGAGTACAGATCTTTTTGTTCCTTTGATCTGAACACATCTCCCCTTTTTCCTTGAATTTCAGCCGCAATACCCATTTTCGGTTGAAATAGACTGAACAGATTGTCATCGTCATTCCCATCTACAGATTTGGCCCCGATCCACGAGGATCACTTGGGATATTCGCAAGGGTTTCCTCACCACCCCTTTACAAGCGATTCCCAAACTTTCCATTTTTCGCAGAAAAATATACTGCGTTCCTATATCCTTTTTCTTTAACAAAACTATCAACATAGTTCAAAGGAGTACGAATTCCTTTTAAAGCACGATATAGCTTGTAAACAAAAGCGGGCTTTTGAACTCTTATGGGGTCTGCATCCTCGATGATTTCTTCCCGATGCTGATCAACAACACCTTGAGGACTAGATGGTGGAGAATGACGCTGCGAGAATGTTGTGGGCTCGGTTGCTGATCTGGAGAAACTTCATCTTCAGTAAGATCAAAGTGTGTAGGCCCCTCACTCATTCTCTATGGTCCCCTTCTTGCGATTCTTGACGACTTTCGTGAAGAAGACATCTTTAACAGTGTTTGGAAGTTTCCTTGCTTGACTTTCCCAAAAAAAGATGATAACTTTTTGAAGATTTAGCGAAGAAGACAAACGGGAATGGAAGATCGATGCTTTCTAGGGTTTTTGAGAGAGAAAAGATTAGAAAAGTGAAGAGAAATCGACGTGTGTTCGTTCGGTTAAAAAGAAGAGTAAACGAACCGTCACAAAGGAAATAAAATATGCATTTTCAAAATAACTGTCTTTATCCACAAAAATAGCTATTTCAAAAATAACTTCCCTTTTGAAAATGAATCGATGCAATATTTTCGTCAATTAAATATAGCAACAATTTAAACAAGTCTCGATGATCGTACTTTTTAAGATAAGATTGGAGAGAGAAAGACTTACGGTCCCGAAGGTCGAGGCAAGACGTAGATAAAGTCTTGTAATCCTGAGTCCGAAAGTCTTTAGACTTTGATATCCTCATACCTCAAAATGTTGAGTCCGGGATCGTATAGACTCAAATTGATTTTTCTCCAAAGGCTTCGTGAGTATATCAGCCAGCTGATTCTTTGAGTCAACAAATTGGATTGAAACATCTCCATTTTGAACATGATCTCTAATAAAGTGATGTCGAATTTCTATATGCTTCGCTCTTGAGTGGAGAATTGGATTTTTGGTGAGGTTGATAGCGCTGGTGTTGTCGCAATTAATCTCTGTGCATGAGTCTTCGATTTCAAAATCTCTTAGCTGTTGTTTTATCCATAGAATTTGCGAACAACAGCTTCCAAGAGCTACATACTCTGCTTCTGTTGTTGAAAGAGACACATACTTTGTTTCCTTGAAAACCAAGACATCAAGTTATGCTTCCAAGCAACTGACAAGTTCTTGAAGTGCTCTTTCTATCAACTCGCAACCGGCTAGATCTCAAGCGTTTGAATATCCTAGAAGTTTAAAGTCTCCCTTCTTAGGATACCAAAGTCCGATGCTTGATGATGAAGCAACGTATTTTATGATGCGTTTGGCAGCACTGAGATGGGATTCTTTAGGATCTGATTGAAACCTAGCACAAATGCAAACACTCAACAAAATATTAGGTCTAGAGGCAGTAAGATAAAGAAGTGATCCAATAATGCTCCCTGTACAGCTTTTGATCAACTTTCTTTCCCTTCTTCATCTTTGTCTATCTTTAAAGAACTTGACATCGGTATGTCGGTCTTTTTGCAATTCTCCAGTCCAAACCTTTTGACAAGATCATTAACATATTTTTCTTGATAAATAAAAGTTCCTTCCTTCAATTGTTTTATTTGAAGACCAAGAAAGAATGTTAACTCTCCCATCATACTCATTTCAAACTCATCCTGCATAGACTTTGAAAATTTCTTGCACAAACTTTCATTAGAGGATCCAAAAATAATATCATCCACATATATTTGAACAAATAAGAAACTTTTGTTTTCCTTCTTGATAAATAAAGTCGTATCCACTTTACCTTTGACAAAACCATTTTGTATTAGGAACTTACTTAATATGTCGTACCAAGCCCGAGGTGCTTGCTTTAAACCATACAAAGCCTTTTTCAATCTAAAGACTGAGTCTGGCTTCTTTGGATCTTCAAACCCTGGTGGTTGTTCCACATAAACTTCCTCATGGATAAATCCATTTAGGAAGGCGCTTTTGACGTCCATTTCGAATAACCTGAAATTCTTATAACAAGCAAAAGCAAGTAATAGTCGAATAGCTTCTAACCTTGCCACTGGAGCGTAAGTCTCATCATAGTCTATTCCATTTTCTTGCGTATATCCCTTGGCCACGAGTCTTGCTTTATTTCGTACGACTTTTCCTTTCTCGTTCATTTTGTTTCTGAACACCCATTTAGCTCCAATAATAGTTTTACCTTTTGGTTGGGATGTCAATTCCCAAACATCATTTATGCTGAACTGTCTGAGCTCTTCTTGCATAGCTTTAATCCAGCTTTCATCGATAAAGCTTCTTCTATGCTCTTTGGTTCAATTTCAGAAACGAGTGCCACAAAGACTAGACTATTCTCGCCTTTTGGATCTTGTGCGAATTCCTTCATTAATTTCGCCAATTATAAGATCTTTGGGATGATTGGACTTATGCTTCCAGTTACTCATTGATTTGTCTGGTAGATGATCTCTTTCTTTATTTGGATCTTCACTAACAACCTGATGCTGATTTTCCAAAGTCTAAGATGCTTCTTGAGATGTAGACTTTGGAGGGTCTGCTTTCCCAGAATACATGGAGTGCATGAATCAGTCTTTTGGTATGGTAATTTTGGTAGACCTCGAACAAGCTGCTTTGATGAGATTTTGGCTAATTGCTTCATGTTGACATGACCAAGCTTTTTGTGCCATAAGCATGCTTCGTCTTGAATTGAGATAAGACACTACGATTCATTTGGTTTCACATCCGGAAGATAGATATTTCCATGTCTTCGACCCATGAAAGACGAGTAGAGTCTTTGACTCCGAACATGTTCCTTCTTGAAAGAAGATCTTGAAACCAGTATCACACAATTGACTAATGCTGAGAAGATTGTAATTGAGTCCTTCCACTAGGGAGACATTACTTATTGTGAGAGTACCAATTTTCACGGTTCCAAATCCCACAATACTTCCTTTGCTGTTTCCTCCGAATGAAACTTTTCCACCATTTACTTGAGCAAGCTTTATAAAACAATTTAAGTCTCCTGTCATGTGTCTTGAGCATCCGTTGTCAAGATACCACTTTATCTGTTTCTTGACGGAGACCTCAAATTCACTGTCTGAGTCTGATCCAGAGTCTGATCCAGAGTCTGATTGTGCCATTAGACATAGATTGGCATATTCATTATCACTTTCTTCACACTCGCATCACTCCGGTTTCAGCTTTGAGAGATTTTTGAAATTTTTCAGCTTTTCCTTTCTTCTTCTTCAAAAGAGGACAGCTTGGGTCCGATGTGTCCATTTTCTTGCATTCAAAGCAGACTACATCTTTATTTGGTTCCTCATCATCAACGGACTTGGTCTGCTGTCTTTGAAAGCCTTGTTTCTTTGAGTTGAACCTTCTTCCTTTTCTCGTTTAGTTTTCTGAATCTTCTTATCATGAGAGCAAGCTCCTCATCGTCCATATCTTCTTTAGAATCAGAATCATCATTTGATTTTAATGCAATGGATTTCTTACCTTTTGAATCTTCATCTTCATTGATCATTTCTACTTCATAGGATCAAGAGTTCCAATCAGCTCGTTAACGACGTATAGAGGCATAATTCTCTGCGTCTCTCTTATCGAAGTCTTTATGTGATTCTAATCCCCTGAGAGTCCACGCAGTAGCTTGTTTACCTTCATGGGATCGAAGTTGGTTGACCTTGATTTTCAAGACCATTCACAATATCTCGTAAAACGACTAAACATGTCAGATATTGATTCTCCTGGTTTCATTCTGAAGGCTTCGTATTGACCGAGAAGAATGTTGATTCTTGTTTCCTTCACTCGATATGTTCCTTCATAGGTGATATGCAATCTGTCCCAAACTTCTTTTGCTGTACCATAAGAAGATATTCTGTTATATTCAGTTGGTGATAAAGCACAATATAATGAGTAAATTGCTTTTGCATCGAGTGTCTGTCTCTTGGTTATTTCTTCCTGAGACATTCCGCTGGATTCTTCAGTTTCTTTTCCTTTTTCAGAGACTGATGCAGTGGTAGGAGTAATTCCTTTTTCTACAACGTCTCATTCCAGAGGATCCTTTGATCATAAGAAAGCTTTCATTTTGTTTTTCCAGATGTTGTAATCCTTTCCATCAAAGTAGGGTGGTCTGGTATTGCTTTGCCCTTCCATCAGCCCTAGTGCTAACATACTAGCCATGGATCTTTTACTATGAAGTAAAACACTTCAAATAAAGTAAGTACACGGGCTCTGATACCAATTCATATTTCTAGTATAAACACCTAGAGGGGGGGGTGAATAGGCGCACAAACAATTTATCGATATACGGACGCAATTCTTAACAAATTGAAATACGATCAAGGTAGAAAGAGAGAAATTGGAACACAAGATTTATAGTGGTTCAGCTTTTCCAAGCCTACGTCCACTCTTACGCATTGACAACCCACCGTATGGATTTCACTATGATCAAAAGAGTAGTTACAGCACAGCTTTGCCTTGATTCCACAGTGTAGATGTACTACCACACCTCCTCAAGGTCTCTCACAAATATAGACTCTCTTTTGTATACAAGTATTTGCTCAAAGGATTTATCTAAACAAATAGGAGCTTCAGACTTTGGAATTTTTCTATCGTGCACACTTCTCAAACAACTAAGAACGTCTTCCTTATATACTCCTTTATGCCATCATACCCGTTGGAACTTTCCAAAGGAATTCCTCAAATCTACCCGTTGGACGGAATCAATTAGGAAGATCGTTCGAGCTATTGAAGGAACGTGTTGATAGCCCATCAATCCTGTTCGCCCATACAATCAGGATCTCGGTTTCCATAAGTAGAACCATCCAATAATATTTAGACAATCATCGAATCTTCAGTCATTGAATCAAACTTGATCAATCAAAGGATTACTGATACGTCTTCTCCAGCCACGAGATCTTCTCCGGATGATAAGGTTAAATCCTGAACAAAACATCCAGTTCGGGATAACCTTACTTCAACGGATCGAGAGACTGTCAATGAGGATAGACTTTGAGTCTTGAGTCTCGGCTGTTCGGAAGTCTTCGACTTTAACTAACGAGTCTTCAGACCTTCGACTAGACTCGACGAAACATTTTGTCAACTGCAAAACTCTTCACGAGGATTTCTCCAACAACTTGCTCTTTGTCTGAAAGCCAAGAAATTGAGTCATTGAATGGCGTAACAGTTAGCTCCGTGGATGGTAGATAGGGCCAATGTGATTCAATCTTGTTTTCTCTTCACTTTGCTCCTGTGATCTTTACAACATGAAAAGTATTATTGAACTGTGCACATGTACTTTTTGCTTAAAGGTTTAGAACTTGACTCCCTGGTCCTGATATGAAAGTGTCTTTATTGCTTTTTATTCTGCAGTATCTCATTCGATTGCATTTAGGACGGGGTTTCAGGTAAAAGCTGTCGCTCTGTGACGTAGGGTCAAGTCATGGAAACAACTAGGTAAGTGTTGGAATAAAAAAATATAATACTTTAAAATGATAAAAGTTTTCAATTTACATCTACGTAAAATTATCAAAAAAATAAATGAAAAATAATTAGGATATCAAAAATTTACGTGGTTCGATCTAAGTATTTTTTTTTTTTTTTATGATCCAGGAACCCGTACAACTGGCAGCCGGCCGAGCAAATTTGGGGGGACGCTAGTAGATGACCGACCACCCCGACATCCCACTTTAGATACCAAGCGCCTTCACTGAGTTTTAAACCCCTCACCTTTGGGCAAAGATCATCGAAGTTTTTATCAAGCGGCGCCACCGTGGCCGGTGGTGTTCGGTCTGTATATTAGTACCTATGTTCACGGAGAAATTTACTAACAAATAATCCATTATAATCGAAAAATCAAGGTTTACAATCTTTCACACATTCAACTATAAGAATTCAAAGTGTTTATAAATAAATAACTCACTTGGACATAAACTCAACGCATAAAATTAGTGCGCATTTAAGCTCAAAGTAAAACACTCTATGTATGCCAAAACAAAAACTCTAGCATTCATCTTTTGGTTTGCGTATGTACGGATTTGCATTCGTCTTTTTTGATTGTGTGGCGCCGTCCTAGACGTTCCTTTTGTGCAGCTCTCTTCTTCATAGGGCTTCAGCGGCTCCACCGGAAAGAGAGAAGACGTATTCTGTTTTATATGTGTGCCCAGAATCAATAACTTTGACTCTAGCCCCACCATGTGCTTCTTTCTTTGATGGGAATTGGGAATTGGGACGCTGCACGTAAGGTGAAGAAACCTTATGTTTCCTTTTATTTTATATTATTTTCTCTTTTGTAAATTTTATGAAGTCCAACGAAGCTTCTTCTGTTAACTGAAGACATCTCAAATCCAAAAAGAATTTCAAATTTCTTTTCTTATGCATAATTTTGGATATTATTTTTATCAAAAAAAATATCTTCACAATCAAATAATAATTTTTTTTTCCAAGCGGATTGCGTTTTGCAAACGCTCAAATTCAATATATAATTTAACAGTAAGGTTGCATACAATGGACCGAAAGTGGTTCTGACTGTTCCAGGATCCTACGCACAATGGCAGCTCCATCCTTTTATTCCAGCATTCAGCAGGTTCTGTGCCTAAGGGGAATTCATCTTTTAAGACCAACAAATTACCTCGTCTCTCTAATTGATGTGATTATATACACATCTTGCATTTTACATGTGAAGCTCGTTTTGCACGGGAGAGGGAGTGTTATTGGATATGCTCGATCTATAAGCTGAGGGCTTGTCTTCAATTTTTGGAACCAAAGTCGATCTTGCTTCACTAGTGTATGTACACGCACATACGGTTCCTGAGTGAGAGCATAATGCTCTCATCATCGATAAAAATCGAATATGAGCATGCAAAATAAACCACCCATATCAGGAATAGCCCAGATCAAACTAGACCGGCCGATTCGTTCCGATTTTTTAGAATGTCGGCTTGGTTCCTAATTCCTAAAATTGAAATCAATATTCGAGCGGCCCGGTTTCCGATTTCAAGAGAGAACCGAACCAACTAGAAATACTTTTTGTTTAATTTCTTAAAAAATTAATAAAATATGAACTAAATACTATCTAGTCCAATCATATCACAAACTATGGCATAATTACTCTTCACTCATCATTATTTCCGTCAATATCATAAGATTTGTCACTTTCTTTCTTATTGTGCATGGCCACTCTTTAGTGGGAAGGAATAAAAAAAAAGTAGCTGGTTCCATTGGGCTGAACCATAACCGATGGTCTGATTTGGTTCTCGATCCTAGGACCAAACAGTCCAATCCACAATTCTCAAAATTGGGAACTGGTTCTTTCAGTCTAGTTCCTAATTCTGTCTTGAAACTGAACCAGACCGGAATTGATTACCCCTATATAGGATGGCGCACATATTAGAAAAGCTAATCAAGATGCTGATTTCACGACAAAGAAAGGACGCTCTCTATAAAGGAAATCTCCAAGTCGTGTCTTTCTAAGACATGCTAGGAATGCCCGGTCTGTTTCTCTGTTATTTGGACCGTGTCCTCCTTGGTTGCCCCACGTAAAATTTTCACTTCACATACTTTTGCATCTAAACACCACACAGTTTAATCAAACAGACCAAATTGCCAGCAGAAGATCTCACAAAAAAGGAACCCTTTGTATCTCCAAACTCTAATCTCAAGCCCCTTCATGGTTTCTACCACCATAGGCCGCCGTATTTGCCACCTCAGGGGACAGAGACTGTAAAACCTAGCTATAGAACATGTAACGGTAGTGCCCCGCTTGGGGAGCTGGGGAGTTGTACATATCCTGGATTCTGTAATCCGAAAGCTCTCTGGCCGAATTGTTTCACTGGACCTTTGCATCGGTGGGCCAGAAAGCATTTTGCTGATCTGAGCCAGAAAGAGCATGGCCATGGGACTCGGGCTCAGGCTCTGCACTGAAATGTGAGCTCGTGGCGATGGCACTCGGGCTGAGCGATGCATAGTGAGGATGGTAATAGAAATTTTCACTATCCTTCCTAATCCTATACTGAGAAAAGGTTGGAAATTGACATTGTTGTAAGGACCAGACGAGAGCATTTGGACCAACGCAAGTGCGTGCATGCATCCGCTCTGGCAATTTATGCTTAAAAAACAAGGCACCATTCGAAAACAACACGTGATTTCGATCTCTCCTAGGGGAGCGATGTTCAGTACACTCTCGTAAACGACGTGAAAAAGGTTGGGAACTTCCCATTGGGTCAACGGTTCGTTAAAGCTTGTCCTCGTGCACGAACCGATGCCTCTTCAGTGATGGACGACGAATCTATCGCCTTCCTTTTTGTCTTCATCTTTGACCTCTTCGTATAAACAAACACAAACTCGACGACTCCTGCGTCAACGGGAGTCGCCGATCCCACGCCGGGGGTCGCAAAAACCCGGAGTAAAAAAGCAAAAAGGTCTCAAATCTCGATCCGATGCGCATTTCTTTTTGTTGAATCCCACTTTAAAAGCCGTCAACTTTGTGTCAGAAACTGCTATGTAAAATACTGGTTTGACAAGTTAAGAAAGGAATTAGAAAAAAAAGAGAAAAAGAACATAAGTTTGACCGGTCGATAAAGCAAAAAAAAGTAGGTGTTCTCTTTTATAGGCCTGAGCCACTGCGGAAGAGAGAAAATAAGAAGAAGCAGAGAGAGAGAGAGGAAAGGAAAAAGGAAGAAGAAGATGAAGGGGGTTTCGCACATGCAAGTTGCAGGCCTCGCCAAGCCAACTCAACTCCGTAACGTAACACTTGGTAAGAGAGTAGGCTCCTCGTTTGTCCAAGAAGTAATTTACGGGTTTATGACTCAAATTCGGAATTTTTGGAAAATCGAGTGGCGAAATCCGATTTTGGACCCGTTGAGCCAGGTATTTTTATAGAAATCATAGTTTAGGGTGTTGTGAAGTCATAGGATTTTACGAATCATGATTTGAATTTATGGTTTGTTTGAAACAAAATTTCGAAATTTCCCACACACAGTGAACAGTATGCGTCCAACGGCTTTGGGTCTATATTTTGTCGTTTTTTGACTTGCTTTTTGGGATGCTCAAGTTGGGATTCCTGTAGTAGATTTAAAGGTTTTCTTTTGATTATAAATATGTTTGGAATGGGTTTCAAAGGAGAAAGTTATAGCATAATCAATTTTTACGTTTAAATTCTGGGTTGCGAATGGTTTGAAAAATCGTTTTGGGTATGCGATTTGTTAGCATGTAATAGTCTTTTTGCTAGAGTTAAGGTGTAGTTTAGTCGTTTTATAGTTGAGGTAGAGTTTTATTTGATTTTAACATTATTCATCTGTTATTTGATAGGGCCGTAAGTTCGACGATACGAGTATCGTTTATTATTTGGTCGTAGGCGATGAGGTGAGTAGTACTATATATTATTTGGTTATGTAAAACCATGTATTGAAGTATATATATTGAATTGAGGAGCATTTTTATTGCATAAAAGTCGGATCAAACATTTGCTACTCTTTGGTTAATTATGAATGTTTATGATGATTTGAAAAATGGTTAGGAAATGGATGATGGGCTATGTTGCAAAGTGTTATTTGCTTGGTTTAAGATATTGATTTATGGATTTGATTTATGGTATTGGAGGATGGTTATTATTATTATTTTTTTGGTAAAATATTGGAGGATGGTTATTTATGTTTAATATGATTGTGAATCCAGTGAAGAGTTTTTGGGATATGCATACCAAGTTTAGGATATCATTCTGAGTTGAGTCATTGGCTTTGTAAGTGGAGACATTACCAAGGGGGAATCTTGGTCACCTTGTCGCCAGGTGTTGTGTCGTGACTATGGAAGAGTGTTGAGCAATAGATTAGTCAATGAATGGACTATTGATATGTGTTTTTTGATGGAGATTATTTAATGGACTTGACCATTGATACTTGACTTTTGATGGTGATTTTCATATTAGTATAAGGCTTTGATAGTAAGAAATAACTCTTATATGATTTAATATGTATTTTATATATTGAGTATGAGTTATGAAGTTTGATATTGTTTTGTTGCTTGATCTACTTAGAAGGTATGTACTACTTACTGAGCTGTTATTGCTCATTTTACTATTCCTTTAATTTTTTCAGGTTCCTTAGTTAGCAGCTAGTAGATTGAGAGTGCTAGGGGACCTTTGGAAGTAATATGTTTTTTGAAGCTATGTCTTTTGAGTGGAAAGACGGCTGTGTCACCCCATCCCTATAGTTTTTGGGGTTTGACAACTGCAACGCCCAACATGGGTCGCCATTGAAGCCCCCTCTCTCACCCATGAAAAGTTTCCACTTGTGTTTTTTATTCTCCTTCTCCCTGGAGCAATGCTTGAGGCATTTGGCAACGGTGCAATGCCCTTCACCGGCAAAAACAGAGCAAGTCTCTTCCTTATCTCCTTGTTTTTCATGTGGTCGTCTCTGTTTTCATATTCTCGTACAGCGAATTCGTTATCACAAGGGCAGTTGGTCCGAGATGGCGAGACTCTGGTTTCTCGTTCTGGGAACTTCGAGCTGGGGTTCTTTAGCACTGAGAATTCGTCTCTTCGATATGTTGGTATTTGGTACCGCAATAGAAGTTTTAAAACATGCGTGTGGGTCGCGAACAGAGATAGCCCTGTTTCTGATGAATCTGGAGTTCTGACAATTTCAAGTGATGGAAATTTGATGGTTTTAGATGGAGATCGCTTAGTTTGGTCTAGCGGCATTAATTCTTCCTCTGTGCCCACGAACTCAACAGCTGTTTTGACGGATGCTGGAAATCTTGTTCTTCTGGCCAATGCAGATGCTGACACTGCTAGTGCTGATGGTCATGTCAGCAATGCATACTGGCAAAGCTTTGAACACCCGACAGACACGTTTTTGCCTGGCATGAGAGTGAGGGTGAATCCTGCGGCTGGAGAGAACCATGCCTTTAGGTCATGGAGATCGTTGAACGACCCTTCCCCTGGGAACTACTCTATGGGTGTTGATCCCCGGTTGCCGCCACAGATAGTGATCTGGGGCCTTTCAGGCCGGGAATGGAGGAGTGGGCATTGGAATGGGCTGCTTTTCACCGGCATGCCAAATATGACTGGCAATTTTCAATATGGGTTCAGGCTTTCGACCCCCGAGGAGGATGGAAGCATGTATTTTACATACACACCGGTGAATAGGTCCAATCTCTTGATGTTCCGTATACTTTGGAATGGAACGGGGGAGCAGTTAGGCTGGGATGAGACTAATAATGAGTGGACTGTGCTGCAAAAACAGCCAGAAAAGGAATGTGACGTATATAACAAGTGTGGAGATTTTGCAATATGCAATGAAATGGGCTCTCCCAAATGTAGTTGCATGGAAGGGTTCATTCCAAAATCACCGGATCAATGGAAGAGGGGTAACTGGTCCATGGGTTGTACTCGGAAGACCCGATTACAGTGTGGGAACAACAGCAGCATTTCAATGGGAAATGGTGGCAGGATGGACCACTTTTTGAAATTGGATGGGGTGAAGTTGCCAGATTTTGCAGATTATTTTTCAGCCACTATCGGGGATGAGTGTGAGGTGAAGTGTCTAGAGAATTGTTCGTGTAAAGCTTATGCATATGTTAGAGGCATCTGGTGCATGATGTGGAGCAAGAATTTGATCGATGTGGAGCATTTCGCTGAGGGCGGAATGACCCTCCAAATTCGTCTCGCCAATTCTGAACCAGGTATGATCTCTTATGGGTATGCCCCCTTTGCCATTTTCAAATTTGTTGATCTTTTCCATTATAATGTTTCTCATACCTAATGATCTTTTTTAGTATGATAAAGGCCACAACTGATTGTGACTTAGCAGAAAAGGAACTGAGATTCTTATCTATGGAATTGAGTTTATGGAGGTCAGGGATCTCAACAGTTAGTGTAACTGAATAACATGCATCTGGCCTTTTGTAGCATCAGAAAGGAATGAAAGCAGTCACTGTCAAGAAAGATCACCATGTGACGTATCCATAATGGTAGTCTCCAATAACAAACTCCAGCATAACTAGCTACTCGGTTATAGGAAGGTGAAGGATCAGAACTTTGATGAATATAACGGTCCCATTCATCAGCATCTGATTTGTCACATGGCTTGGCTGAAATTTCCTTTGTGTCACCTGCCTGCAACAAGAAGCGTGTATCACACGATAGACAAAACATTTACTGTCACAGAGTTTATCTGTACTAATGACTTTGGATATCTTATAGAGTACTTCCAACACTTTCCGATTACTGATGACCTCCTATAATTTTAATTTCTTTCTCTTCTCATAAATAGGAACAGAGAGCAAAATATCCAACCTACGCATGATAGTTACTGCCTTCGTTGGAGTGTTTGTTTCCGGTATAACAGTATTTTTGTTGTGGAGGTTCAAGGACAATTTAAAAGGTGAGATTTTGGTCCGTGGAGTGAATGATTTATTAGTCTTTATTTTCTTATTTACATGTTAATGAACTATAAATACAGGATTCTTGTTTGATGATATTGTTAAGAGCGAAGAGCTATATGTTGATTTGTCCGGACCAGATGCCCTTGCTAGTGATGCTAAGCAAGTAGGAGGACCTGATATACCAGTGTTCGACTTCAGTTCCATAGAAGCTGCAACGAATGTCTTTTCTGAAGAAAACAAACTCGGACTCGGAGGATTCGGTCCTGTTTACAAGGTAAAGATATACGATCACCAGTTCTAGACTCGTGATGTCATATTTGCATTCTTAATTGTCTACCCTCTGAATCTGCAGGGAAGGCTTCTAGGAGGACAAGAAATAGCCGTTAAGAGGCTTTCGAGGAAGTCAAGCCAAGGGGTTGAGGAATTTAAGAACGAGGTTATGGTAATTGCGAGATTACAACATAGAAACCTTGTGAGACTCCTCGGATTCTGCGTTCAAGGTGAAGATAAGATGCTCGTTTATGAGTACATGCCGAACAGGAGCTTGGATTATTTTATTTTTGGTAAGCTGAGTCGAACATTTGAATTTGATCTTTTGCATTCCTTGAAAGAATTGTCATGAAAATCATTGCATGTGCCTTTTCTTCTCTTTTCAAAATTTGATGCAGATCCAGCGAAGCGAGCACAACTGAACTGGAAGAAATGTTTGGAGATTATTGAAGGGATAGCACGAGGCATCCTCTATCTTCATCGAGACTCTAGATTAAGGATTATTCATCGTGACCTAAAAGCCAGTAATATTTTGTTGGACGAAGAGATGAACCCAAAAATATCAGACTTTGGCATGGCGAGAATTTTCGGTGGGAATGAAAATGAAGCGAGTACCAATCGAGTGGTTGGCACGTAGTAAGTTGAATTTCTTCCAAGTGAGAATAAGAAAAGTGCATATCTGACTCAAAATGTTTGATCAGGTGGAGTGGATTGATTCATTTGCCCTTGTAATTGCAGTGGTTACATGTCTCCAGAGTATGCGATGGAAGGTATATTTTCGTTCAAATCTGATGTGTACAGCTTCGGGGTATTATTACTGGAGATCATTAGCGGCAAGAAAAACATTGGCTTTCGCACGCTGGAACATTCTAATCTTATCAGCCACGTGAGTTCTTCCTTATTTGTACTTGAGATAATAGGCACCAAAACTCTCGTTTCAGCAGATGTTTGCAACTGCTCAGTTTGTTCTTTTTAAAACTGTTGTCTCGGTCTGGTTTCTACTTCTCCATTGTCTGTAAGTAAAGTGATATCAACAGACGTTATTAGGCACGCTGACAATATACATTTGAACTCGCTGTTCAAGTGTTTACATCCAAGGGGTTGTCCAAAGTGTTTTTCACACAAATGCATGATGATTGCAGGCTTGGCATCACTGGAATGAAGGGAAGGCGATGGAACTAATCGATCCTTGTATCAGGGACGTGTGCTCTGCGGATGAGGCATTACGATGCATACAAGTCGGACTATTGTGTGTGCAAGACTCTGCCAGAGATAGACCGCTCATGTCTTCCGTTGTGCTACTATTAGAAAGTGAAACAGCAGGTCTTCCCCTCCCGAAGCCACCCAGGTTAACCTCGATTGGGGCTTCTTAGGTTCTTATTCTTTGGGTGAAACGACAGGTCTTTCAATACCGATACAACCCAGCTTAACCTCAATCACGGGCTCCATAGATACATATTCTTCGTTTGAAAGCCAAGAAATTGAATCATGGAACTCGTGACAGTTGCTAGGCGGATGGTAGATAGGGCCAATGTGATTCTTCATGTTATTTCGTCTGTTTGTTCTTGTGATCTTCACAATAAGAACAGTGCTCTTGAAATTGTGCGCATGTGTTTTTGTCAAAAGGCCCTACGTGAAACAGAAAAATCATTACCTGATTCCCTGGTCTTGTTATGAAAGTGTCTGCATTGCTTTTTAAACTGTAGCGACGCATTTGGTTGTTTTTAGGAGTAGCATTTCGGGTAAAAGTTGTTGCTGTGTGACCTCTGGTTCGAGTCGCAGAAATAGTTTTCTTGCAAAAATCTCTGTACATTATAACCAAAGTGGTCGGACCTGTCCCATCATCCCGCGCAGAGTGGGATCTCCGTGCACTGGCTTCTGTTTTATTCCAGCATTTTGCAGTTTCTATGCCTGAAGTGAAAATTCATCATTTTGGGACCAAGATGTCGCCCTGTTTGTCCGGCCGATGTGATTATATACACATCTTGTCTTTCACCGGCGAAGCTCATTTTGCAAGTGTGTGAATGGATACGCTCGATCTATATAAGCTGAGGGCTTGTTTTCAATTTTTGGAGACAAAGTCAGTGTTGCTCAACTAATGAAATATAAAATTTCGCGTATTTATTGAATATTTCAAACATTTGGAGTAGCTCGACGCCTACATAAATCTATCAGAGTCGGTCTCAAGTAACTCTGCTTGGGGTGAGGTTCAGCTGCAGGTAGCAGCAGCTTTACTGTTGCTTCCGAGATGCCCGCCATGCGTTCATCGATTGTCTGTTCACCTAAACGTGCACTAATGTTTCCGAAAACCTTCTCCCCTGGCATCTGTCAGCTACTGCTGCAAGACTCCCACCAACATACACGAGACTCGCGCCAACCACCGCCATTCCAGCCTTTGTCATCACCGCGCCCCGACCTTGAGGAGCACCCTTTCCCTCCCCCCTCTTTCTCAACCTCGGAAGAGGATCTTGTTGGAGAAATCCCCGTGAAGAGTTTTGAAGTTGACAAAATGTTTCCATCAGTCTAGTCTGAAGGTCTGCAGACTCTGTTAGTTAAAGTCTGAAGACTTCCGGACAGCCAGACTCAAGACTCAAAGTCTATCCTCATTGACATCTCGATCCGTTGAAGTAAGGTTATCCCGAACTGGATGTTTTGTACAGGATTTAACCTTATCATCTGGAGAAGATCTCGTGGCTGGAGAAGACGTATCAGAATCCTTTGATTGATCAAGTTTGATTCAATGATTGAAGATTCGATGATTGTCTAAATATTATTGGAAGGTTCTACTTATGGAAACCGAGATCCTGATTGTATAGGCGAACAGGATTGATGGGCTATCAACACGTTCCTTTAATAGCTCGAACGATCTTCCTAATTGATTCCGTCCAACGGGTAGATTGGAGGAATTCCTTTGGAAAGTGCCAACGGGTATGATGGCATAAAGGAGTATATAAGGAAGACGTTCTTAGTTGTTTGAGAAGTGTGCGCGATAGAAAAATTCCAAAGTCCGAACCTCCTATTTGTTTAGATAAATCCTTTGAGCGAATACTTGTATACAAAAGAGAGTCTATATTTGTGAGAGACCTTGAGGAGGTGTGGTAGTACATCTACACTGTGGAATCAAGGCAAAGCTGTGCTGTAACTACTCTTTTGATCATAGTGAAATCCAGCCGGTGGGCTGTAAGTGCGGAAGAGTGGACGTAGGCTTGGAAAAGCTGAACCACTATAAATCATGTGTTCCAATTTCTCTCTTTCTACCTTGATCGTATTTCAATTTGTTAAGAATTGCGTCGTATATCGATAAATTGTTTGTGCGCCTATTCACCCCCTCTAGGTGTTTATACTAGCAATATCAATTGGTATCGAGCCGTGTACTTACTTTATTTGAAGTGTTTTACTTCATAGTAAAAGATCCATGGCTAGTATGTTAGCACCAGGGCTGATGGAAGGGCAAAGCAATACCAGACCACCCTACTTTGATGGAAAGGATTACAACACCTGGAAAAACAAGATGAAAGCTTTCCTACGATCAAAGGATCCTCTGGAATGGGACGTTGTAGAAAAAGGAATTACTCCTACCACTGCATCAGTCTCTGAAAGAGGAAAAGAAATTGAAGAATCCAGCGGAATGTCTCAGGAAGAAATAACCAAGAGACAGACACTCAATGCAAAAGCAATTTACTCCTTGTATTGTGCTTTATCACCAACTGAATATAATAGAATATCGTCTTGTGGTACATCAAAAGAAGTTTGGGACAGATTGCATATCACCTATGAAGGAACGGTCGAGTGAAGGAAACAAGAATCAACATTCTTCTCGGTCAATACGAAGCCTTCAATGAAACCAAGAGAATCAATATCGACATGTTTAGTCGTTTTACGATATTGTGAATGGTCTTGAAAATCAAGGTCAACCAACTTCTGATCCCATGAAGGTAAACAAGCTACTGCGTGGACTCTCCAGGGATTGGAATCACATAAAGACTTCGATAAGAGAGACGCAGAGAATTATGCCTCTATCTGTTGACGAGCTGATTGGAACTCTTCAGTCCTATGAAGTAGAAAGGATCAATGAAGATGAAGATCCAAAAGGTAAGAAGTCCATTGCATTAAAATCAAATGATGATTCTGATGATACAGATTATGAAGAAGATATGGACGATGAGGAGCTTGCTCTCATGATAAGAAGATTCAAAAAACTAAACAGAAAAGGAAGAAGGTTCAACTCAAAGAAACAAGGCTTTCAAAGACAGCAGACCAAGTCTGTTGATGATGAGGAACCAAATAAAGATGTAGTCTGCTTTGAATGCAAGAAAAATGGACACATCAGACCCAACTGTCCTCTTCTGAAGAAGAAGAAAGGAAAAGCTGAAAATTTTCGAAAAGCTCTCAAAGCTGAAACCTGGAGTGATACTGAGTGTGAAGAAAGTGATAATGAATATGCCAATCTATGTCTGATGGCACAATCAGACTCAGACTCTGGATCAGACTCAGGATCAGACTCAGACAGTGAATTTGAGGCAAGTAATTTTAAAATTGCTGTCAAAGTTTCTAAATATATTGAGGAACTATGCTTTAGTCTTAAGACTTCTCTCAAAAGAATTTCCAAACTAAAAAAGGAAAACTCAGCTCTAAAAAAAAAAAAAAATGTTTTAGAAGAAAGAGTTAAAAGTCTAGACGTGTCTGTTTCCAATCTTAAAGAAAATGAAGAAAATATTTTAAAAGAAAATGTTTTTTTTAAAACAGACTTATCTAATATATCAAAGAAATTTTCTATGGGATCTGAAAAACTTAAGAAAATTCTTTCAGCACAAAGACCTTACTTTAATAAGTCTGGTTTAGGTATGACAAAGGAAACAATTCCCTTGATTGATTTTCCTAAAGTAAAAGAAAGAATCAAGAAAAGGCTTTCAAGTGAGGTTTACAAAAATCACTTCAAGAAAGTTTTTGTTAAACCCGTAGGAAGAAATTCTCTCAAATGTTCAAAGTGCAACAGTCCGGATCACTTTGAAAAAGAGTGTCCTATGGTATGGAAACCTGTTAAGAAAGTATGGGCTAATACTTGTTTATCTTACTAACACCAAAGGACCCAAGAAAATTTGGGTACCAAAGAAAGCTTGAGACTTTATTTTAAATGCGGGTCTCCGTCAAGAAACAGGTAAAGTGGTATCTTGACAAATGGATGCTCAAGACACATGACGGGAGACTCAAATTGTTTTATAAAGTTTGCTCAAGTAAATGGTGGAAAAGTTTCATTTGGAGGAAACAGCAAAGGAAGTATTGTGGGATTTGGAACCGTGAAAATTGGTACTCTCACAATAAGTAATGTCTCCCTAGTGGAAGGACTCAATTACAATCTTCTCATCATTAGTCAATTGTGTGATACTGGTTTCAAGATCTTCTTTCAAGAAGGAATATGTTCTGGAGTCAGTAAAGACTCTACTCAGTCTTTCATGGGTCGAAGACATGGAAATATCTATCTTCTGGATGTGAAACCAAATGAATCGCAGTGTCTTATCTCAATCCAAGACGAAGCATGCTTATGGCACAAAAAGCTTGGTCATGTCAACATGAAGCAATTAGCCAAAATCTCATCAAAGCAGCTTGTTCGAGGTCTACCAAAATTACCATACCAAAAGACTGATTCATGCACTCCATGTATTCTGGAAAGCAGGTAAGAAATTCTTTTAAGCCAATAAATCATGTCTCTACTAATCATGTACTTCAGTTGCTGCATATGGATCTCTTCGGACCAACCAGAACTCAAAGTATTGGGGGTAAGAAGTATTGCCTAGTAATTGTTGATGATTATTCTCGTTTACTTGGGTATATTTCCTTTCAAGTAAGTCCGAAACCTTTTCGTATTTTGAAAAATTTGCTAAAAAGGTTCAAAATGAAAAAGGTTGTGTTATCTCTAGTATAAGAATTGATCATGGAGGTGAATTTGAAAATCAAGACTTTACAAAATTCTGTGATGAATCTGGTTGTAAGCATATGTTTTCCTCTCCGTATACTCCTCAGCAAAATGGAGTTGTGGAAAGAAAGAACAGATCTCTTCAAGAAATGGCTAGAACTCTTTTAATTGAAAGTAGAATTTCTTCTCGATTTTGGGCAGAAGCTGTTTCAACAGCTTGCTATATCATCAATAGAGTCTTCTTAAGATCTATTCTTCAGAAAACCCCTTATGAGTTATTCAAAGAAAAGAAGCCTATTGTTTCATACTTTCATGTATTTGGTTGTAAATGTTTTATATTGAAAATGCAAAAGATCGAGTTGGTAAGTTTGAAGAAAGATCGATGAAGGTATCTTCCTTGGATATTCTACATCAAGCAAAGCTTACGAGTCTATAACAAGAAGAGCCGGTCAGAGGAGTCAATGAATGTCAAATTTCAAGACTCAAGGCAAGATGAATCAAGTCGAGACTCATCAAGAAGAATCTGAACCTACTCCGCACCCTCCAAAGTCTCCATCTCAAGAAGCATCTCGGACTGAAAATCAGCATCGTTTGTTAGTGAAGATCCAAATAAAGAAAGAGATCATCTACCAGAAAAATCAACGAGTAACTAGAAGCATAAGTCCAAATCATCCCAAAGATCTTATAATTGGCGAAATTAATGAAGGAATTCGCACAAGATCCAAAAGGCGAGAAGAGTCTAGTGCTATGGCACTCTTTGAAATTGAACCAAAGAGCATAGAAGAAGCTTTATCTGATGAAAGCTGGATTGAAGCTATGCAAGAAGAGCTTAGACAGTTCAGCATAAATGATGTTTGGGAATTGACATCCCAACCAAAAGGTAAAACCGTTATTGGAGCTAAATGGGTGTTCAAACAAAATGAACGAGAAAGGAAAAGTCGTACGAAATAAAGCAAGACTCGTGGCCAAGGGATATACGCAAGAAGAGGGAATAGACTATGATGAGACTTACGCTCCAAAGTGGCAAGGTTAGAAGCTATTCGACTATTACTTGCTTTTGCTTGTTATAAGAATTTCAGGTTATTCCAAATGGACGTCAAAAGCGCCTTCCTAAATGGATTTATCCATGAGGAAGTTTATGTGGAACAACCACCAGGGTTTGAAGATCCAAAGAAGCCGCACTCGCCTTTAGACCGAAAAGGCTTTGTATGGTTTAAAGCAAGCACCTCGGGCTTGGTATGACAGATTAAGTAAGTTCCTAATACAAAATGGTTTTGTCAAAGGTAAAGTGGATACGACTTTATTTATCAAGAAAGAAAACAAAAGTTTCTTACTTGTTCAAATATATGTGGATGATATTATTTTTGGATCCTCTAATGAAAGTTTGTGCAAGAAATTTTCAAAGTCTATGCAAGATAAGTTTGAAATGAGTATGATGGGAGAGTTAACATTCTTTCTTGGTCTTCAAATAAAACAATTGAAGGAAGGAACTTTTATTTATCAAGAAAAATATGTTAATGATCTTGTCAAAAGGTTTGGACTGGAGAATTGCAAAAAGACCGACATACCGATGTCAAGTTCTTTAAAGATAGACAAAGATGAAGAAGGGAAGAAAGTTGATCAAAAGCTGTACAGGAGCATTATTGGATCACTTCTTTATCTTACTGCCTCTAGACCTGATATTTTGTTGAATGTTTGCATCCGTGCTAGGTTTCAATCGATCCTAGAGAATCCCATCTCAGTGCTGCCAAACGCATCATAAAATACGTTGCTTCATCATCAAGCATCGGACTTTGGTATCCTAAGAAGGGAGACTTTAAACTTCTGGGATATTCAGACGCAAATCTAGCTGGTTGCAGAGTTGATAGAAAGAGCACTTCAAGAACTTGTCGCCTGCTTGGAAGTTAATGTGTCTTGGTTTTCAAGGAAACAAAGTAATCGTGTCTCTTTCAACAACAAGTAAGCAGAGTATGTAGCTCTTGGAAGCTGCTGTTTGCAAATTCTATGGATAAAACAACAGCTAAGAGATTTTGAAATCGAAGACTCATGCACGTAGATTAATTGCGACAACACCAGCGCTATCAACCTCACCAAAAATCCAATTCTCCACTCAAGAGCGAAGCATATAGAAATTCGACATCACTTTATTAGAGATCATGTTCAAAATGGAGATGTTTCAATCCAATTTGTTGACTCAAAGAATCAGCCGGGCCGATATACTCACGAAGCCTTTAGAGAAAATCAATTTGAGTCTATACGATCCAGACTCAACATTTTGAGGTATGAGGATATCAAAGTCTAAAGACTTTCGGACTCGGGATTACAAGACTTTATCTACGATCTTGCCTCGACCTTCAAACCGTAAGTCTTTCTCTCTCCAATCTTATCTTAAAAAGGTACGATCATCAAACTTGTTTAAATTGTTGCTATATTTAATTGACGAAAATATTGCATCGATTCATTTTCAAAAGGGAAGTTATTTTTGAAATAGCTATTTTTGTGGATAAAGACAGTTATTTTGAAAAGGCATATTTTTATTTCCTTTGTGACGGTTCATTTACTCTTCTTTTTAACCGAACGAACACTATCGATTTCTCTTTCACTTTTCTAATCTTTTCTCTCTCAAAAACCCTAGAAAGCATCGATCTTCCATTCCCGTTTGTCTTCTTCGCTAAATCTTCAAAAAGTTATCATCTTTTCTGGGAAAGTCAAGCAAGGAAACTTCCCAACACTGTTAAAGATGTCTTCTTCACGAAATTCGTCAAGAATCGCAAGCAGGGGACCACAGAGAATGAGTGAGGGGCCTACGCACTTTGATCTTACTGAAGATGAAGTTTCTCCAGATCAGCAACCGAGCCCACAACATTCTCAGCAGCGTCATTCTCCACCATCTAGTCCTCAAGGTGTTGTTGATCAGCATGAGGAAGAAATCATCGAGGATGCAGACCCCGTAAGAGTTCAAAAGCCCGCTTTTGTTTACAAGCTATATCGTGCTTTAAAAGGAATTCGTACTCCTTTGAACTATGTTGATGATTTTTTTAAAGAAAAAGGATATAGGAACGAGTATATTTTTCTGCAAAAAATGGAAAGTTTGGGAATCGCTCGTAAAGGGGTAGCTGAGGAAACCCTTGCGAATATTCCAAGTGATCCTCGTGACTAGGGGTCGAATCCTATAGATGGGAATGACGATGACAATCTGTTCAGATCTATTTCAACCGAAAATGGGTATTGCGGCTGAAATTCAAGGAAAAAGGGGAGATGTGTTCAGATCAAAGGAACAAAAAGATCTGTACTCGAAATTGCTGAAGCAAGGGGTAATAAACCCTAGAAGTGTGGACTTTGATTTTCTGGATGCTGTGAAAGTGAACTTGAGGGAAAAGTTCAGTATTCTACAACTTGAAAAGTTCTGCTCTGACTCAACAGAGGCTTATGCTAAATTGACTGCATATTTCTATTCAAATCTTAGCTTTTTAGATGCGAATAGATTCTCCTTCATGTGTTAAAGAACAAGATTATGTTGTGGATATGAATATCTTTGCCGCGACGTGTTAGAAGTTGAGAGAGGCGGATATCAACCAATCAAAGTTTACATTGCTCGGGCCACACTTGAACTGGTGAAGGACGGGAGAACGGATGAGAAGATCACCTACTCAAGGATGAATGCATTCAACATCTTGCTTCACAAGATCGTGATTAATTGCCTTCGGCCGAAATCAACTTCCAAAACCGATGTTTCAAGCTCGAGGCAAAGTTGATGTATGCCATCCTCAGTGGAAGGAAGTTCTCTCTCCCTCATACTGTTATGTTTCACATGTATAGAGCAGTGACGAAGGACAGAGGTCAACTCCCTTACCCAAGCCTTGTTACGAAGTTATTCAGACATCTGAATATTCAGCCTCCATAAATCTTTTTGTGTTCAACCATGCGATCATATGGTGGTAGGACTGAAAATGGTGACCAAAATGCGTCTCAAGGAACAGCAAGGAATTGGAGAAATTCAAGGAGAAGACTCTGCCAAATCTCATCAAATCTCTTCTGCTGCTAAGAGAAAAGGGAAGGAGCCCATGGTTGCTCCATCAAAGAAAAGAAGAGCTCTCCTCGTTGAGGATGAAGATGATGACGATGACATCACCATCTCCGCAATGGCTTTGAAGAACTTAAGTCGTCTGTTCCACGTAAAGAATCGGAACAAAAGACGAAAGAAGCGAGAGGAGAAAGAAGCAGAGAGAAAGAAGCAGAGGAGAAGGAAGAAGAAGAAAGAGAAGAAGAGCAAGAAGCGAGAGAAAGAAAGACCTGAAGAAGAAAGAAGAGAAGAAGGAGAACCTCCGAGGAAATCTCTTCTCCACCAGGCATGGAAACGAGGGGAGATCGGGAGAAAGGAGTGACGTCTTCACATCCGGATGCAAGTGAAGGAGTCGGTCACTCGCCCGTGCACCCGAAGATGTTTATGCATCTCAATTTCTAGAGGAAGGTCATGAAGCTTCATCGCCAAACCTGCGAGATTATGCTGATCCACCATCGCTCGCTTATACTCCGGATCGAGCCAAGCAAGTACTCGGTCGATAATGGAGCAGATTTTCGCAGAATCATGGATATTCTCTTGGAGATGAAAGGTCAGATTTATGCCTTGGGATGCGAAGTTCAAAGCTTGAAGAATGAAGGTCAAGCTTCTTCATGTTCATTAAATGAAAAGATGCAAGCCCTCTCTATTCGAATCAGGCCAATGCCAAGAGTGAGGAGGTTGTACAGCTGAAGGAAGACTTTAAAAGGCTGGAAGGCATTGTTCGCCTATGGAAGATTTCCAGCTTGTCCGCGTTCCCAAGCAATCTTGATTTCATCTCATCCTTTTTAAATGATAAGAAAAAGGGGGAGAGATGCATGATTTGAAAACTTTCAATCTTTTTAACTGTTTGTTGGATTGTTTTTGATAGACTTTGACTTTGTTTTGTGTCTGGATAAGAACTGCCTAGACTAGGACTTGACTTTACTGCTTTTATTAATCAATATAGATATCTTATTAATGGCTTAATCATATACTGGACTAACCTATTTTCTGTGGTTGCAGATTCTAGTATTATTCTATTAGCCATTTATTTCTATAAGATATGCATATGTGGTTGAGAAATGTTCTGCGAGGTCAAAGTTATCCAAATCACAGGAAGGTTTTGTCACCATAAAAAGGGGAGATTGTTGGAGAAATCCTCGTGAAGAGTTTTGAAGTTGACAAAATGTTTCCGCGCCTAGTCTCGAAGGTCAGACTCTGTTAGTTAAAGTCGAAGACTTCCGGACAGCCGACTCAAGACTCAAAGTCTATCCTCATTGACAGTCTCGATCACTTGAAGTAAGGTTATCCCGAACTGGATGTTTTGTTCGGGATTTAACCTTATCATCTGGAGAAGATCTCGTGGCTGGAGAAGACGTATCGAATCCTTTGATTGATCAAGTTTGATTCAATGACTGAACATTCGATGATTGTCTAAATATTATTGGAAGGTTCTACTTATGGAAACCGAGATCCTGATTGTATGGGCGAACATGATTGATGGGCTATCAACACGTTCCTTTAATAGCTCGAACGATCTTCCTAATTGATTCCGTCCAACGGGTAGATTGGAGGAATTCCTTTGGAAAGTGCCAACGGGTATGATGGCATAAAGGAGTATATAAGGAAGACGTTCTTAGTTGTTTGAGAAGTGTGCGTGATAGAAAAATTCCAAAGTCTGAACCTCCTATTTGTTTAGATAAATCCTTTGAGCGAATACTTGTATACAAAAGAGAGTCTATATTTGTGAGAGACCTTGAGGAGGTGTGGTAGTATATCTACACTATGGAATCAAGGCAAAGCTGTGCTGTAACTACTCTTTTGATCATAGTGAAATCCAGCCGGAGGGCTGTCAGTGCGGAAGAGTGGACGTAGGCTTGGAAAAGCTTAACCACTATAAATCCTGTGTTCCAATTTCTCTCTTTCTATCTTGATCGTATTTCAATTTGTTAAGAATTGCATCCGTATATCGATAAATTGTTTGTGTGCCTATTCACCCCCCCTCTAGGTGTTTATACTAGCAATATCAGATCTAAGGATCGATTTGGGGTTGACTTGCCTGAGCTTCGACCTCCGATGATGACTTAATATTGGGAAAGTACTAGCCTTCTCTGTAATTATCATTTCGAGAAATTTTTATAAAGGTGACGATTTAAAGGAAGACGGTTCAAAGTCTCAATATATCTATCGTTATAGGAGTTTTGTCTGTGGGTGGAAGAACGGTTCAAAGTACCTTATTATAACCCCAATTATAAACTTCCTTGCGTGTAATAAAAGAAGCTTTGAAACCTCTAACTCCACCGGATCACTTTGAGCCATGCAATCTCCGTGAACCTTCCTTCTGGCCTAAAACTAGTAAATGGATACTTTTGCGCTCTTTCATCAACCCGAGGAGATTGTTTATTTCAGGGGAAATCACGCCAAGACGCGCGCCTAAGAAAGTAGGAACAACTGGACAGGAGCAGCAAGACATGACTGAGAAATCCCTGTGGGAACCGCATGAAGTAGGCTAGACCGCTTGACTTTCACTAAACTTGAATTGAATCTAGGCAAAAGAGGACATCAGCTACCTAAGTTCAAGCTATATATGGGTCATGGAGACTACAGTTTTCTTGAAAGTGACTGTTGTTGAGAGCCACTGGTTTGACATGAACCAATTCAGCAATTGTCAGACAAAAACACAAGCCGTCTATCAGATATTGAATATGTATATGCTAGAGGAAGGAATGTTGGCAATTTGGGACAGTGCTTGAACCGAGTCGGGCATTACCACCAGGGTCCAGCACACAATGACTTCCCATCCACGACGTAAAATGAACTTATTAGCATCAGCCTCAATGTGATTTTATCCGCTGTACTTTGTTTGGCAAACCTGTTTTGTGGCTTATCCCGCATTAATCCGTTTCGATTGTCTGAGCAAACAGCAAAATTTTTTAGGAACATCTGAAGTGGATTATTTTTGGCCAAAGTCTAGCCTATACTCAAGGGTAAGGAGGATGTTAGAATATTTAAACCATATATTTATCTAACAACTTAGCCTTTGATTGGACTTTTTAACAAGATTGATTAAATTTGTCCAATCTTGTCAACTATCTGCCAGGCCTAGGGATGAAGAGGGGCAACTTACCAATTGGTCTTAAATATATTATAGGGATGCCAATTCAATCCTAAATTCTTCAAACTTTGCCATTCTAAGTCCTAAACATTTGTACAAAATTCCAATGCAACCCTTTTGGCCACTTGGAAAATTGCTAATGTGGCGATGCAAAAATTGTCCAAGTCAACATGCCACATAGAATGGCTGGCTATAAGTGGACACTGCTTAGCAATATCTAACATTTATTGGTTAGAACAATTGTATTGAAATTTTGTGTAAAGGTTTATATCTACATTGATAAAAAAATGAAAAATTAAGGACTAAATTAACATTCGTACAAAAAGTTTAAGACTAATTAGGTAATTATCTTAGATGAAGAGAGACACCAAAGTTGGTGCCTGGACAATTGCTCATGGTTGGCTTATTCTTTGGCACTGGTTGTGTCGTTTGGAGAGAGATCTCGTAGACATGTAGCAGTCCTCAATGAATGGGGTTGCATAAAATACAGGTTTTAAAACCCGAACAGATTAAATTTAGATGAGAAGTTTACCTATTCATGCTCGCCTCTCGTTTCCTAAAATGATTCGTGTCATTTCCTTTCGTTATAAAATTGTTTAAACCTAACAACAAAATGTTTTCTTTTAAAAATTGAGTAAAAACGTGTCAATTTAGGTCAAGTTCAAGTTAAGTTGTCTCGTGTCATCTCAATCCGAGCGGTGTTCTTGTGTCATGTCCGAATTGCCGCCTCTAATATCTGTTAATGCCATGGGTTGCAGCCAGAAATTTGCCTAAGCACCCCCTGGCGACGAAGGTAGAAGAGACCATTTGAGATCTGGTCGGATCCCGACATCTACTAATAAAAGCACGATTTCGCGATGTTAAGTGACGGTTCCGGTGAGGTTGGAATGTCCTGAAGCTGTCTTATTTTGCTCTTGTCTCCCCTTTTCTATTGGCTGTGTGAAGTGGAAGTGGAAAATACCAATCGTAGGTAATATAATGGAAGGGGAAAACTTAGCTAGGAAATTTCTTGATTCCCTCCTAATTGCTGCCCGCCATTAGTGTGTATGTCCAAAACAGGAGGAAATATTCAGTGGTTGCTAACCATCTGCTCATCCGCCTACGTGGCGCACGCAATCCACTCAAAACGCGACACTTGTCCAGTGATCTAGATGTGAATAGAAAATTTAAAAAATTAAATAAGCTTTCTTTTCCCCCTCCTATGGATTGCAGAAAAGTACTGATCAGCAATTAAATGTTCACTTTCAAAATCCCGCCTAACAATCTTTTTTTTTTTTTTCCAATTTTCAAGGGTTTTAACCTGCACTTCTAGAGAAGAGCAACTACACCCTACTCCCTCTTTCTCTCTCTCGAGCATGTCCCTACCGCCTCTGCCTCCGCCAACAGCCCATCGCCGCTGCAACTGCTGGTCCCTAGCCCCCTCCACCTCTCGGTTGCCTCTAGAGCCCATCAACGGCTATGTTCATCAGCTGGCTCCTCTCTCTCTCTCTCTCTCTCTCTCTCTCTCTCTCTCTCTCTCTCTCTCTCTCTTCCTCTCTCTCTCTCTCTCACGCAAGCATGATTACACCGACTTGCCATGGACAGCGCCAAATCCCAGGCTGTTTCTGACGCGGCAATCATAAGGTTTGCGCTCGCATTAGTCTCTTGGGGAGCCCTAGAGACGTCTACTATGGCCAAGTTTTTCCTTCTTAAGAGCTTGTCGCTATTGTGTAAGAATAACCCAAAGCCAAAATATCAGTCTTTTTCCTTGAATTTGCATCATCTGTCTTTGTTTTATATCAAGCAACTAGTAAAGTGGATATGATGGCTGATCTACAGAAGGATGTAAAGATTTAGCAGACAACCAGTAAAGTGGATGCCTCCAAGAGAGGTGATCAATATGATGGTTCCAATTCCAGTGGGAGGAGGTCGGAGAATGATGGGGGAAACACCGGAGGAGGCATTAGAACTTAAGATGTTTGCATTTGTCATGAGTTCAATACCACTCTTCCATCTCTCTCTCTCATGTTTTTTTTTTTTTTTAGGGGATTGAGCTTTCGAAGCTTTTGCATCTTTGTACTCTGCTGTTGTTGAGCTACAAGTTTCCTAAGTATGGGCATTGATAACATTAAATATGGTTATGTTTAGTTCATCTTTCAACTACTGCCATTATGTATGAAGATTTCGGCAAGTCTTTGCCTGTGGCACCCCTCGACGGCCCCCAATTTGTTAGGGTCGCCACAGCTTACTTGTCACTCTTCCCATTACATGGCAGTCTAATGACTTCTATGATTAAAATGAAACCACAGTTCATAGGGGTTGATCAATGGAATTCTTTACCATTCTTTTTTAGTAAAGGTCCCACCGCAGTTCATCAGCGAAAGTATAAACAAGTCTCACCATCTCTTCCTTCAATAACAATAATGCAATGCACACCAATTACGCACCAGAAGAAAATATAAAGCTGATTCACTTTTATTTATATTTTCATGATGGACATTCGGGTCGATACAACAAAAAGGCCAAGATTTTTAACTATACTTGGCTATACCGAAAAGAGAACTCGATCCTACATGAAACATGTACATTACTCCATCAACAAGTGTCAGCTATCCCCGTAAAGAAAGCGTCAGCTTCCACCAGTCCTACGTGCCATCACACCCAACTCGGTGCATCGGGCGGCGGCGGCGGTAACATCCCTAGCATCACCCCATTGCGTCGAACGTGAACGGACAAAAACTCTTGGATGATAGGGCCATCCGCTGAACCCACGTCATACATCACCAATACTCGAACTCGGACATACTCCAGACTAGGTATACTAATACAAGAATGCTCGGTGCACTCCACCTCGACGTTAGTAGCTATGCCATAAAAGGTACCATGCACAACTAGTGAAAGAGGCATTTTTCTAATCTGAAATGTTAATCCCCAAAAGGGGTGAGTACAACCACTTAACAGTAAAGATCCGCCACACTATACAGTGCATCAAATAGAACAATCAAGATATCATGAATAAAGTACATATCATTCATGCATTCAAGCATACCTTACCTTGCAACCATGCATATATCACCATGCCATATGTGCATATACCACCATGCGCTTATTATCAAGCAGTCATGCATATATCACCATGACATATGTGCATATACCACCATACACTTATCATCAAATAGTCATGCATATATCATCATGCCATATGTGCATATACCACAATGCACTATTATCAAACGGTCATGTATATATCACCATGCCATATGTACACATCCATGCGCATGATACAATCTCAATTTTTGTCTTTCTAGGGACCAATGTTTGCATCCCTCAATTTATCGCTCGCATCCAACCTGGCATCACGAGTAACCTCCGGCACACACCTCCGGGCATCCGACACACACACTCCAAGCATCTCGTACCCAAACTAGCATCACGAGGTATCCCCCTGGCACACACCTCCGAGGCTTCCGGCACACACCTCCGGGCATCCCAAAACTCCCGAGGACATCCGGCACACATGCTCCACGCATCCGGCTCACACACTCCGGGCATCTTGAAACTCCCGAGGCATCGTCGGCTTACACCTCCGACGGTCTTGTTATTATCTCAATTTCAACATGGCATTTGATGCAATATAACATGCCATATGTCACCACATATGCAGTATAATCAACCACTCAAAACATCATATCACATGGAAAATTTCATTTATTTTTGAAAATGCATCAATTTTCGGATAAAACAGTATGCACTCCTTTAGTTAAAACTCTAGGAAAATTAGTGAATGGTATAAATATATTCTGAAAACTTGACACATTATAGACGAGACCTAAAGGCAGATATCTCATGCAAAACACCATACCAAAAGAATCTCACACAAAACAGTATGGTCCATGCATCACAGTCTTCAAAATTTTAACACTTCAGCTTGCACAGTTACGGAAGTAATTTAAATTAAAAATCCAATTGAACTCCGAAAATTCTGAAATTTTGATATATTATAGAAAAGTCCTAAGGGTAAATATATTGTGAAGAAATTGAAATCCAAATCGTTCTAAATTAACAGATATAGATAATTAATTCCCCCTGTTCTCGGTGTCATTTTTCCAGATTATCTTCTTTCAAAGGAAACTCGTTTCACCAATCTACATATGTCCGTTTCTTCTAAATATTCAGTATATTATACTTCATAATATTATCTACAACTTTAATTAAGGACATACAATCAAATTTTAACTGTATGATTTTGTAAAAATCACAGAATCATACTAGGTCGAGGTAGTATTTTCCCAGATCCAGTTTCTTCAAAGGACAACGATTTCACCGACCTATTTTTGTTCCTTTCCTCTACATTTTTGATATGTTTTACCTCAAGAAATATACTACAACTTTCATTAAGAATTCAAAGTAATATTTTTGCAAGAAAGCTACTTTACAGTCCCCGAAATCACTAAAGGTCAGCACAACAAATTCCAGATCTAATCTTTCCAAAGAAAAATCTTTTCACCAGGAAATCCTTGTCTGTTTTTGTCTCAAATTTTAGTATGTTATCCCTCGATATGTTCTCTACAACTTTCGTGAAGAGATCAAAGCAAGATTTCAACTAAAAAGTCGCATGCAGCTCACAAACTCGTGTAGGGTCGGACTGATTTTTTTTTCCAGAAAACAGCATGCTAGGCCAACGAATTTCTCCCCATAGCTTCGACCTTTCATCACATCTACCAGAACCAAAATTCACCATCTTCTACAAACACATCACAGCAAGAAAAGGGTAGGTTTTAGGACTCTACTTGCCTCTAATCTAAGCACAAACAACAAGCAATGAACACAGTGACAAACGGCGGGCAAGGCGGCGAACGAATGGCGGCGAGCTAGACGGACGATCGGCAGACGGCCCTCCTCCTTCCTCTCACACGCATGGCCTCTCCTTTCTCTCTTCCTTTCTTCCTTTCCTTTCTCTCTTTCTCTCCTCCCTCTCTCGGACGATTCTCTCTCTTTCTCTCCCTTTCCTCGCCTAATCCACCCCCCTCACTCTTTAATTTCTTCCCCCTCATGATTAACAATCATGATCTTGCATGCCAGCGCCACTTGGCAATTGCCATGCAAGATGGGCTTGAATCCAGCTGGGCTTGGGCCAGCTTGGTCGATGGTAGCTCCTCCTCTCCCTTTGGCTTCGCGGGCTAGGCCCATATGGCCGAATAGTGGGTGATCGTGGGCCGGTCTTGGCCTAAGAGTCTTGGCCCACTCTTCTCTAATTTAATCCACTAATATCTTCCACTTAAGTAAATTCCTAACTTACAAAATTAATATGACCATAAAACTTGTAGTCATAAATCCATAAATTCCAATTTATAACACACATGGTCAATGATAGAATTTCATTTCTTATCAAAAAATTATCCATTAAAAGCTTGGCCATAAATCTCATTGCAAATTATGGATCAAATGGCTACAATATAACTTGATGGTACTTCCATCACCTATTCATAGACTTTAATGCTTCTAGAGATTGCCATGAAATCTCGGCCTAGGACATTGTGCATTGCACTCAAATAGCTCAATTAAAATGGTGAATCCGCCTATTTTCTTCGTATTAGAAATACAAGGTAAAATAGTGTGTGTGGAGTACACGGTCAATTTACACTAGAAAAATTGATATCCTACAATTTAAAATCCCACTATTTTATATAATATATAAAAAATATTTTTGGTGTTAAAGCGACACCCGAGATTTTCTGAATAAATAATGAATTTCATAAATTTTGGAATTAAATACTCAAAATTCCAATTAGCGCTCAATTTGCATAAATTAACATCCAATTGCATAAACTGAACACGCCATTGCAATCAACACAAAATTCCGGTCATCGGCTATCCCAGTTTAATTTCCGAAAAATAATGAATAATTAAATAAATTACCGGAAATTAAATAAATTACAAAATAAATAAATTTAAAGCGTTTAATTGAATTAACCTAAACTAACTAAACTAAATAATCTAACTAACAATTAAATCTAACCATCCTATTTAATTTAATCTAAGTACACTAACTAAATAAACTAACTAATTCCTAACTAATCCATCTAACTAAACTAAATAAACTAACTAAATACTAACTATATACTTAATCTAACTAAGCCATCCTAAGCCTAATTAACATAATTACTCCACCATTTAGCTAACTAACACATCTCTAAGTGTCATTACCCCACTGATTAGGGATTAGGGATTAGAACGAAACTCACCGGTTAGCACGAAAATCGGCTCACGGCAATGGTGGCGCAACGGCGGCCGAGATCCGGGGCTCACGGCGAGGTCGAGGGAAGCTCGGACTGGCTGCAAACGGCCAACGAACTTGCTGTTCGGGCTGCAAAAGCTGTTGGTTTCGGTCTTGAAGTGTGAAGGGTTGAAGCGGGCTTCGAATGGGCTGGTCGAGCGAGTGAAGGGCTGCTCGATTGAAGCTGGACGCTCGGGCTTTGAAAGGAGCAACGTCGCTGGATTGGTGAAGATGGAAAAATGTGGGATGGTTCGGTGAGTGGAGAAGGTGGGGTTTTGATGGAAGTGGATATGGCCGCGTTTGCAGGCGTTGAAAAAAATCCGGTCAACAGAAGCTTGAAGATGGAGAATTTGGTGGTGGTGGAATCGTGTGAGTGGGTGAGGGAGTCTCGGTGGAGAGATTGAAAGAGATGAGAGTTGCAGAGGAAAATGAAATGAAAAGCAGAGTAGAGAGAGATCGAAAAGGGAAGACGTGAAGAGGATGGATTGCGGGGACGTGCTTGAAAGTTTCGTGGAGAGAGAAGCCAAAGTCAAAGAAATATCTTGAGTAATTAAAGCCTGGTTCCCCTTGGTCTTCAGGCATATCACCTTGTCTCCTATTTCTTTCTAGCCTAAAATTCCACAAATTAAATCAAATTGGTGCCAAAATTTGCTATCCAAGCTTAAATTCCGAAATTCACACTTTGGGGCTTCAATTCCTTAACAAAATTCTTCAATTGAGGTCCATTTTTGTTGAAGAAAAAACCCACATAAATTTCTATAAGTTCCCAACATCCAATAGATCGGCTTAGAAGTCCAAATTCCTTTCAAATGAACTAAACCGAATTTCCGTAAAAATCTCGGAATTTCCGAAAAAATTACGGAAAGTGAGTCGACATTCCTAAAATGAATTGTGACATGTCAGAACTTTCCATTTTTGAAATCGACTTTAATCGCGGTTAATTTC
This sequence comes from Eucalyptus globulus, assembly GCA_014182545.1. NCBI lineage: Eukaryota > Viridiplantae > Streptophyta > Magnoliopsida > Myrtales > Myrtaceae > Eucalyptus > Eucalyptus globulus. The sequence goes on from CM024721.1 coordinate 47,257,358, forward strand.
AATCTGACGTAATTTTAGTGTGTCATAATATACCGGGTAGCTTTTAGGAATTTTTAATACAATTGTCCCGTGGTCGATTATTTTCAAGCCACAACGTACATCTTCGACATATTGGCGACTTTCAGTTGTCGTGAAAATCTCGAGTTTCAAATATGGACACCAATATGAAAATGACAGAAAAATCGATCTAGTGCCATTCGACAGAAATTTTGCAATTAGGTGGAGTTACCCACTCACTAATCACATATCTCGATTGAATCGACTTATCTCCAATCTCTGAACGATTTTGACAGCGCCATAATGACCCTTGCAAATTAGCACGGTCGAGCAATTGTTTCTTGTTCGAATTCTCAAGGTTATTGCATTTGGAATTTTGAACAGCTTCACCCGATAGGCTAGTTAACGTGTGAGTGACCAACTCAAATAAAAAGGCTATAGGCATGTCGATGAAAAGCTCATTTCATCTCATCAAAATCAAACTCGAAAATCAGGATGAATGAACCTTGAAGTTGGGACACTTGGAGTGCCATAACTTGGCACGGAGGAACACTTAAGTGCCATAACTTTAAAATGGTACACTTAAGTGCCAATATCGGAGTGAAATGGGACACTTAAGTGCCACTCCGGCGAAAATACGGCCAAATGGCTGACGTTGCAACTTTCCGGCGAGTTTGGTCCAAAACGGCGTCATTTTGCATGATGACGTGGCGGAAAAAATACAAAAATGACGCCGTTTCGCGTCGACGTGTAAATAATAATATAAAAGTTAATTAAATTAAATTTAAACTTAATTTTATTTAAAATATTAAAAAAATTTTAAAAGTTAAGAAAAATTTAAAAAATTTAAAAAATTTAAAAAGGGGGAGATCCAACGGGCGGCTGAGGGCCGAGCCCTCGCCGCTGCCGCCCCCGCCGTCGCCGGAAGGGTCGGCGATGGAGGGGGAGGGTCGGCCGGGGTCGCCCCCAGCCCGGCCAGGCTGCGAGGCTGCGAGCCCTTGCCGTCGATTGGTCGGCCTCGCCGGCCACCGGCCGAGCCCGGCGACCCCGACCAACCCTCCCCACTCCGTCTTCGGCCCTTCCCGGCGGCGGCAAAGAGGCGGCGAGGGCCGACGAGCCCTTGCCAAATCTGGGCGCGGTCGCGGCCCGCGCCCGATCAAGGCGAGCTCACAGCCCTCGCCATCGGTCGACGGGGCCCGGCGACCCCCGACCCTCCCCTCCGTCGCCGGCCCTTCCCGGTGATGGCGGGGAGGCGGCGGCGGCAAGGGCTCAGCCCTCGGCTGCCGGCCCTGGATCTCTCCCCCCCCTTTTAATTTTTTTAATTTTTCTTAATTTTTTAAATTTTTTTGAATATTTTAAATAAAATTAAGTTTATATTTAATTAAATTAATTTTTATATTATTATTTACACGTCGGACGCGAAACATTGTCGTTTTTGCATTTTCTCCGCCACGTCGGCGTACAAAACAACGCTGTTTTGGACCAAACTTCGCCGGAAAGTTGCCACGTCGTATTTGGCCGGATTTTCGCCGGAGTGGCACTTAAGGGCGCGTTTGGTTGTGTTTCCATTTAAAATTGTTCCGGAAACATAAATAGAAAAAGTGTTTCTGTTCCGGGAACAATTTTTGAACAAAACAACGCGTTTGGTAAACTTGTTCGGGAATAAAAATAAACAAAACATGTTTGGTAAATTTGGATAATTTTTTTATTTTTTTATTTTCTATTTTTTTTTTTTTTCCTTTTTTTCTTTTTTCTTTTTCATTTTTTTCTTATTCACCGCCGGTCGGCGTCGCTGGCGGTGGCTCGGCCGAGGCCGAGGCTCGCCGGCCGGGGCGAGCTCGGCCTCGCCCAATGCCGGGCGAGATCGAGGCTCGCCCGGGCCGGCGAGTCGGCCTCGCCATGGCGAGGCCGACCCTCGCCCAGCTATGGCGAGCCTCGGCCTCGCCGGGGGGGCCCGCGAGCTTCGGCCTCGCGGGGCCGGCCCGAGCCTCGCCGTGGCTGGGCGAGCCGCCGGCCCTCGTCGTCGGCCCGATCGCCGGCCATGGCCGAGGCCGGCGGCCAAAAGAAAAAGAACAAGAAAATAAGAGAAAAAGAAAAAGAAAAGTATTTCTCATTTGTGTTTCGAAACAAGAAACACAAAATTTGTGTTTCTTGTTTCTGTTTCTTTTTTTGTTCCTGGGAACAAAGAACAAAAAAGGAACGAAAACGCACACAAACGCGTTTCTATTCCTTTTTGTTCCCAGGAACAAAAAACAGAAATTTCTATTCCTGGGAATAGAAGAGGGTGTTTCCATGCACACCCTAAGTGTCTCATTTAACTTCGAAACTGGCACTCAAGTATACCATTTTGAAGTTATGGCACTTAAGTATCTCCTGGTGCCAAGTTATGGCACTTAGACTGTACTTCTGCCAACGAACCTTCGAAGACACGGTTAGAGCAATTCTTCCATTTCGTGATGTCTAGGGAACTCGATTTGGTGAATGATAAGCCACATCAAAAGGGTCTTCTCTTGGCCGAACTCACCAAAAGTTGTTTGAATCAGTTTTATTTTTAATTCTGTATGGTTGCCTCGGCCCTCAGGTCAAAGCCTGATTTTATTTATTTATACTTAAAGTTATCTAGTAATATACACATGTTCACCTAAGTAACAAAATCCACACGTTTTGATTTTAACTGGATATAAATTTGATCAATATAGGGTTGGAAGTCCCATAAACAGAATCATGACAAGTTTTTAAGACAATATTGGAACTTGTTCGAGGGTGGGGTTATTTCCACCCCTTCTTTGACTAAAGCACCCCTCTTATTTTCAATCGACTTACTTAGAAATTTAGTCAATCATCAACTCTAACTTCCCTCTCCGACTGAATAGTAGTTATCCTACCAAATTTGCTCGATTTTGAAGTGCTTTTTACTCTACATGGCATTTACGAATCCCACAGATCCTCCATGGCCATGCGTGGCCCCGGGATCTCACCCTCCTTCACTCACCAATTGTAACATCCCGGGTCTTCACTGTACATATATTGTCCGCTTTGGACACTAAGTCCTCATGGTTTTGTTCCTCTCAGGGCAATCCATATGTCGCGACCTCCCCGAAGCGGGTTGGACCACCTAAGGGTTCGGCTAATGGATTGCTATGCCTAGACTTAGCTCGAGCTCTCTCAAACCCATACCAATTCGCGACTTAGGTTCAAATTCTTAACATGCAATTGATTTTTCAATTATGAGTCACCACTAATATATTTTTGGTGGGTCGATTAGAAACTCAAGTAATGAGAGATTTACTTCACTCCTACGAACCAGAGATTAAATGAGTTCGGGGACTTGACTACGTTAGATTTCTCTAACGCCCTTTCAGTACCTTTTGTTTTTTATTTCAAAAATATTTTTTGTAGGCAGCTTGAATTAATTTTAATTTATCTTCCTAACATGTGAGGTGATCATGCGGTGCGCAAACCACCAATTTAACACCTAAGAAAGCAATGAATAAATTGCAGGACTTACTTCATAGCAACAAAAGCATCTGCAATGTTAGATCAGAATTTGATAATGCTAGTACGAGTACCTAGAGGGGGGTGAATAGGTATTCTGAATATTTTCTTTCAGTTTGCGTAATACTTAAACAGATGAAGGATTAAAAGTCAATCGTAAGACTGAGTAAAGGAAAGAGAGAATTAAACACGAGATTTATAGTGGTTCGGCTTAATCCAAGCCTACGTCCACTCTCCCACGATAACAGCCTTCTTGGCTGGATTCCACTATGCAATCAACAAGAGATTACAACTCCGAGTGCAAATACTTAGTAGATCACACTATCTCACTAAGTCACTCTCTTGGTATTTCTCTCACGATTACAAACGTTTAAGCTCTCAAGAGACAAGTATATGATCTAAAGTCGCTCAGACTTTGGAATTATAAATTCTACGCTCCGTCTCTTACTTGCTCATCGGTCCTTCATCTTCTTAAATACTCCTCCACTTCCAAACTACCGTTGGACAGTATCCCGAGGAGAAATCGTCTTCCAATATACCCATTGGACAGCTCTGTATTTAGAAGATTTGGTAGCCGTTGAGTGACAAAGGTAAAATCCCAAATTGATTCCGATCGCCCATACAAACGAAATCTTGGTTTCCATAAGTAAAGCTTCTTCGTATAGAAAGTTCTTGTCTTCAATCAAATCAATCTTGATGTGGAATCCAAACCAGATCACTAGCCGTTGTATGATTGGGCTTGAGTTACGATTCATTGAATCTGGATGTAAAGTCTGAGTCTTTAGACTTTACGATATGAGTCTTGAGACTTTACAATCTGGGTCTTGAGACTTTACAAACTGAGTCTTTAGACTTTACAATCTGAGTCTTGAGACTTTACAATCTGGGTCTGAACATATCTGCTTCTGAACAGATTTAGCTTTAGGTGTCTGAGTTCAGCTTCAGCATAGAGTCTGTCTTCTGGTTCATCATTCACGTTCGATCTGGAATTTGTCGAGTGAACAGACTTTTTGATGTAGAACAGACTTTGACACTAAAGTCGCGTCTTCAGACTTTGAGTCTTGAGTCTAGCAGTCTTCAGACTTTGACAATATCCTTTACATGTTCTATTATCTGCATGGTCTATTACTCAACCATCAAATATGTTAGTAGCCTTTGATTTATTTTGTCATCTTCAAAACATCATAAGGGATTTCCCTAACAGAATTCACATCAACAATCTAAATATGATTTCTAATTAACATGCAATTTTTTTTTCACTTATTTAATGAGGATATAATCCATCTGCAATGCAATGCTTCTAATCTAACATGAAATGATATGACATAATAACGTGGCTTAAGCTACATGATGCAAATGAGATGTTTTTGTGTTTTCTTAATACGCATGCAATCTATTATAAATAATGAAATTAATTTATTCAAAGACAATTTTTTTAGGTATTTTCCATAAAATTCGAAATTAAAATTGTTCAATAATTAAATGTGCAATCTAAGCTAACAAAATGAACTAATTCTAATGACGGGTAATTTCTAATTAAATGAACCTAACAACAATCACTAAATGAAGTGCATTTCATGAACCTAATTCTATATGACATGTGCATGACATTTTTTTTTTAAATGCAATTTATCCTAGAAAATAAAACTAATTTATTCTAAGACATTTTTTTTGTATTTTTCATGAAATTCGGAATTAGAAAAATGTGAAAATTATCTATCTAAATTAGAATATCATCTAATTTGTACTAGGAATGAGGTTAAGCCAAATCCTAATTTAAACTAGAATGTTATCCTAATTTAGAAATTCCTAACTAAAATGCAATCTATCTAAAAATTTCTCTAAACTTAAAAAAAAAAAAAACTATTATATAGAATTAAACTATATGAAATTTTACCCTAAAATGCAATGACATGCAAAGAATGCCAAAATTATAATTTTTTTGTATTAATTTCGAAAATTAAAAATTATCAAGTAATTAAACATGAAACCTAAGTTAAAAAAGACTAGCAACCTAAATTGATTGATTTGATTTTTGATTTTTGACTTTTTGATTTTTTTAATTCGAAATAAAATTTATATTCTAAATATGCAAATCCTAAAACAGGAAATAAACATAATTCTAACCTACATTTTTTTGGATTTATTTTTATTTTTATTTTATGAAAGCGAAATTAACTTAAATGGCACGACGGCTTATTAGAGCAAGATTGATATCCAAATTGACGAACCATATCTCGCGCATGAGATCGGGTTGGCCAATTTTAAATGTCGCAAATCGAATCTCGGGCCTCAGATTTGATTGGCAATTTTTCAAGCAATTGCTAGTTGGATTTCGGGCGCGAAAATCGGACTGTCAATCACAAATTTCACAAGCTATTTCGTGTCAAACATTCTTAATCTTATAATAAGGAATGATTCTACTAAAAAAGTAAATAAAAAACAAAATAAAATAGATAAAAAAAAAACTACCTTATTTGCTTTTCCTTTTCTTTTTTTTCTTTTTTTTTGTTTTGCTCCCACGCACGGCTTGGCTGCTCAATCAATTGAGAGGGGCAAACCCTGTCGGAGCTCTGGCGGGGAAGATGCCGGCGAAGAGCTCGACAAGACCACAACAGGAGTTGCATGCGGTTTGCTGGTGCAAGACCGATTCAGGCGAGCGGGGACGCCGGGCAGCAAGGACCGGTGGAAGCAGGAGCGCTCGGGCAGAGGACTCGGGGCTGGCGGTTGCAGCAGATCGGCGATGGCGAGAGGTGGAACGGGCGTCGGGGCTTCTGGCGCTGCAGGTCGGGGTCGTGTGCGGGGAAAGATTATAGCAGGTGTTGCTTCACATGGCTAGTCGTCGCGTGCACCTGCGGGGAAGAAGCAGCAGCGCGCAGCTCGGGCCGAGCGAAGACGGAGGAGACGCGTCAACGGGCGCGAAGGTGCGGCGACGAGGTAGGGAGCAGCGACGGGTGCTGCAGCTTGCGGCGTCGGGCGGTGGCGCGGCGTCGGGTTGCTGGCGTCAACGGGCGGGAAGAGCAGCGGTTGGTTGCGAGAGACGGGCGGGGATGCGCTGCGACCGGCGGGCGAAGGTGATGCGGGTTGCGACGTCGGGCACGGGTTGCTGCGGGAGACGGATGAAGGTGCTGCGGTAGTGCGGCGACGAGCAGGCTGGGGCTGACGGTGTTTGGAGCTCCGGCGACCGCGAGACAGCAGATACGGTGGGGGAGTTGCGGGGGTCGCTCGAAGCTTCGAGCTGCGGGGCGGGCGAGCGGAGGCACGGGACTACAGCGGCAGCGGCATTCGGAACTTGCGGGGAGCGGGAAGGCAGCAGAGGTTGCTGCAGCGTCTACGTCCTCGGATCGCCGGAAGGATGGAGTCGACTGCGGGTTGCTACGTACGAGAACGGACGCTCGAAGCCCCTTCGGAAGAAGACACCATGGGAAGAAGACAACCCATTTTTTTATTTTTCTCATGTTCTTTCTCTCTCTCTTGCCCTCTCGACTTCACCTTCTTTTGGTTTTTCTCGACAGACTCTCTATTCATCTCTTCTTTAATCTCCTCCCCTGACTTCATTTTTATCTTGTTTCTCTCTCACGAGCGTCTCTCCCTTTTTAATCTCTTCCTTTCTCTCCACTCATGTGTCTCTGTACGGGCTCTCTTTTGCAATAGTTCCCACAAACCTCTCCAGGGATTTTTTTCTCTCGAGCTCCTCTCTTTTAAGCCGAGGATCCTCGCTTATTTATAGGCAACAACCGACTTTAGTGTGAACAGGTGAACAGGAGGCAGCCGTAACTTTTCCTTGCTGTTCACGTTCGGTTCTTTTTTTAAATATGGTGGCCACCGGTCTGCTCTTCAGCAAGGATACTATTATAAAAATGTTAGTCCATCTTCTTGCAGGCGTCTGTAGAATTTTCACGTCCCTCATTTCATGCGTGCATGTGCATGCATTAATGAGGGGGGAGAAAAATGGACGTTGGATTGTTATTTCTTCTTCATGCTTGGGGCTTCTTATACGGCTACTTATCCCTCCCTTTTATAGGATTGCCGCAACTTTTGACTTTTCTTGCTTGTTACTTGCTTCTTTCTTCAGCAAATTTCTCGTTGCTTCACTAGAGTTAACACCCACACTTGAGAGAGCATATTATATAATATATCATGGGCTCATTTTGCTTCTCTGAGAGTTCCTCTAGAATCTGCACGTCCCCCGACTTTGTGCATGCATGCGCATGCATTAATGAGGAAGGGACAACGGACGTGCAAGAACTTCCTTCCTCCCTTTTTGACTTTCGCTCTTTTGCATGTTCAGACCAATGGAGAGAGAGACCATCCTTGTGCATGTAATCGACTGTGAGCCCCTTTTTCTTGTTGTCATTTGGTACCGATGTAAATGCGACTACATGAAATGCAATTTTACTATTTTTTTTAGGGGTTAAAGATTAATTCCTAAATTTTTATGTAATTAATCACTAAATGATTAGTCAAAATTTAGGTGTCAACACCATACTACCCCAAGAAAACACGTATATAAAGTTAGAGGGACCATAGCCTTATAAGCTAGTCTAGGATTCCCTCTCTAGGCGATGTGGGACAAGAGAGGAACCCCTTCCTTGCGTACGTCCAAGGACTGTCGCTCGGGCCATCACACTCTCCACCTCTTAACAGAAGAGCGTCCTCGCTGTGGCCCAACACGAGGTCAGGAGTCATAACAGCATTCTTGCTGTGGCCCACACACGGTCGGGAGTTGGCTTTGATATCACTTGTAACATCTCGAGTCTCGGCTCTAATACCACTTGTAACATCCCGAGTCTTCATTGGACACATATTGTCTGCTTTAGACACTAAGTCCTCACGGTTTTGTTCCTCTCGGGGCAACCCATACTACCCTAAGAAAACGTGTATATATAGTTAGAGGGACCCAAGCCTTATAAGCTAGTCCAAGACTCCCTTCCTAGGCAATGTGGGACAAGAGAGGGACCCTTTCCTTGTGTACGTTCGAGGATCGTCGCTCGGGCCATCACACTGAAGATATGAGGAAGTTAGACTTGGAAGTGTTGGTGCAGCATCTTGGTGCTCAATTAGCTAATCTTCAAGTACAACCTATGTTGATTGACAGAATTAAGGCTAAACAGAATGGAGATCCACAATTACAAAAAATTAGAGAAAGTGTGGAAGTTGGAAGACAAGCAGATTTTAGTTTACACATAGATGGATTCTTGAGGTTTCGTGTTCGACTATGTGTTCCTAAGGACTCAAAGCTGAAAAATGAGATCCTGCAAGAAGCTCACAGTACTAGATTTTCAATTCATCTGGGAAGCACTAAAATGTGTAGAGACTTGAGAGAACTTTTGGTGGATCAACATGAAAAATGATATTATAAAATTTGTCGATTAATGTTTAGTTTGCCAGCAAGTGAAAATTGAGCATCATAAACCAATTGGATAGTTGCAACCCCTACAGATACCTAAATGGAAGTGGGAGCATATTGCCGTAGACTTTGTAGTCGGTCTACCGAGGTTGCCAAGTGGTAAGAATACTATATGGGTGATTGTTGATTGATTGACTAAGTCCGCTCACTTTTGTCATATCGATTTGGCCTTTCAATGGAAGATATGGCAAAGCGATAGGTTAATGAGATAGTGAAACTTCATGGAGTTCCAATAAGCATTGTTTTTTATAGGGATCCTAGGTTCATGTCTAACTTTTGGAAGAGTTTGCAAGGAGCATTGGGCACTAAACTCAACTTGAGTACGGCTTTTTATCCACAAACAGATGGACAGTCAGAGAGAACGATTCAAACATTAGAGGATATGTTGAGATCATGCATCATTGACTTCGACGATTCTTGGGATGAACATTTACATTTGGCAGAATTTTCTTATAATAACAGTTATCACTATAGTATTAAGATGGCACCATTTGAAGCTTTATATGACCGAAAATGCAGAAGTCCTATTTGTTGGGACGACGTTGGTGAGAAAAGACTAACTGGCCCTAAGTTCATTCAACAGTCAAAAGAGAAAGTTAGGTTGGTTCGGGAACGTCTTAGAACAGCTCGAAGTTGTCAGAAAAGTTATGCTGATCTGAAAAGACACAAGTTAGAATTTAATGTGGGGGATCACGTGTTCTTAAAAGTTTCTCCTACGAAGGATGTAATGAGATTTGACACACGTGAGAAGTTAAGTCCAAGGTACGTGGGACCATTCTTGATCTTAGAGAAAATTGGTGAAGTCGCTTATAAATTGGCTTTGCCATCGGCACTATCAGGTGTCCATAATGTGTTCCATGTCTCTTTGTTGTGAAAATATGTGCCAAATCTTGAACATGTGCTAGACTTTGCTCCATTGAGATTACATGAGAACTTGACATATGAGGAGCAGCCTATTCGCATTGTCGATAAGAAGGATAAGGTGTTGCGGCGATGAACTATTCCTTATGTGAAAATACAATGGCAAAACCACACCGAGAGAGAGGCTACTTGGGAACTCGAGAAGGAGGCAAGACACAAATACCCTCACTTGTTTCATGATTGAAGTACATGTAAATTTCGAGGATGAAATTTTTTTTAGGATGGTAGAATGTAATATTAGGTTAGTGGGCCTCAAAGGAAAAAAAAAAGAAAAAAAAAAGAAGTTGAAAAAGTCAATAAAGTAAAAAGGCGAGGGGGAGAGGGCTCGATTAAATAGAAGCTGAGGGGTCCTCAACCAGAACAAAAAGAAAGAAAAGAAAAGAAAGAAGAAGAAGAAAGAAGAAGAAGAAGAGAAATTGGAAGAAATGAAAGGGGTTTTGGCACGTGCATGCCTCGGATGCCTTGCCAAGCCAACTCGACTCTATAACGTAGCACCTAGTAAGAGATTAGGCTCCTCATTTGTCCAATTGAAGTAATTTCTCAAATTTGGAATTTTTGGAAAATCGAGCGGCGAAGTCTGATTTTGGAGTCGTTGAGCCGTGTATTTTTATAGGAATGGTAGTTTAGGGTGTAGTGGAGACCTGATGTTACAAGTGGTATCAGAGCCGACTCCTGACCGCATGTGGGGCCACAACAAGAATGCCGTTCTGACTCCCGACCTCGTGTTGGGCCATAACTATGACGCTCTTCTGTTAAGAGGTGAAGAGTGTGATAGCCTGAGCGACAGTTCTCGGACGTGCGCAAGGAAGAGGTCCCTCTCTCCTAAGCTAACTTATAAGACTTGGGTCCCTCTAATTGTATATACGCGTTTTTTTGGGATGGTATGGGCTGTCCCGAGAGGAAGGACAATATGTGTACAATGGAGACCTAGGATGTTACACCAATTTTCGCTTCGCATATATGCCTCTTTTATGTCTATTGCCAATGAGATTTCTTTCTAGAAAGATGGAAGATCAACGAGTCATCTTTGTGCTCATGGTTGCATCAGTGAGCTCGGAAGTTGTCGGTTTCCTTTTCTAGCGAATTTCTTGAAGTTTGAATTCCAAGTTCCTCTCTTCTTACATGGTCTTCACGCGTAACGCAGCTCCTTTCGTGGAGGAAGGAGATTCAAGTGCAAAGGCTGAGTCAAATTTGAACAACGGCGAGGAACAATCTCTCATTGAATTAGTCAATGAAGAAATGCTCCTGGAAAAGATTGTCTTTTTAAGCCACCGTTTTGACTCAAATGATTGCGATGTCAATCTTGACCTTTTGGGCCATTCGGGGCATGCAATTTTACTCCGAGACAGGCCTTGTCGGCGCCTAGGATTGAAATGTAGCACAGATAGTTCAAGCGGAACCACCCTGGAAGCACCACTACTGTAATTCAAGTGCATCATCACAACGAAAATGCTTTACAATCCTGTTAAGGTCATCTTCTTGTAGAATCGTTCCGCCAAAAAGCTAGAAAAACAACAAGGATTGAATGTATTACAGTGAACGGGGAGAGTATCACGATCATTGGCTAAACTAAGAAGCAGAGGAGACAAATGTGAGTGATGGGTTTGACGGTGGACAAGTCCTTGCATGGACACGAGGATTGAATCCCATTACAGTCGTTTGTCATGTGAACTCACCTATGTGTTACCCGATTAATGACCCGACTAATTATTGTGATTACCTTGGACACATGGAAACTCATACAAAACGAGCCCCACTCTTTGAAAAATTCAAATATCTCCTTTTTTCTTTTCTTCTCCCTTTACTTTCTCTCTTCTGGCCACTTAATTTTCTTCTTCTTCCTACTTCAAACAATCACCGCGCGGCCACATGATCCATCTCACCCTTGACACATTTGCAGCCGCACGATCCTTCAAGCTCGCACTGCTCAATCAAGTCATGAATCTCGGTCTATCGTTCGCCGGGGTCATCCTTTCATGCTGAAGCCATGACGGGTTATGTTCGTATAAATGGAGCTAGCATTACAGGTGGGACACCCTCGTCGCCGCTATTGGAGAAATCTTCTTGAAGTGTTTTGAAGTTGACAAAACGTTTCCATCAGTCTAGTCGAAGGCTTGCAGACTCTGCTGTTTAAAGTCTAAGACCTCCTGACAGCCGGACTCAAGACTCAAAGTCTAATCCTCATTGTGAGTCTCTAATCCGTTGAAGAAAGGTTATCCCGAACTGGATGTTTCGTTAAGGATTTAACCTTATCAAGCGGAGAAGATCTCGTGGCTGGAGAAGACATAACGGAGTTCTTTGATTGATCGAAGATTGACTCGATAGTTGAAGATCCGGTGATTGCCTAAATATTATTGGAAGGTTCTGCTTATGGAAACCGAGATCCTGATTGTATGGGCGAACATGATTGATGGGCTATCAACACGTTCCTTTAATAGCTTGAACAATCTTCCTAATTGATTCCGTCCAACGGGTAGATTGGAGGAATTCCTTTGGTAAATGCCAATGGGTATGATGGCATAAAGGAGTATATAAGGAAGATGGTCTTAGTTGTTCAAGGTGTGCGCGATAGAAGAATTCCAAAGTCTGAAGCTCCTTTTTGTTTAGACAATTCCTTTGAGCGAATACTTGTATACAAAAGAGAGTCTATATTTGTGAGAAATCTTGAGGAGGTGTGGTAGAACATCTACACTTTGTGGAATCAAGGCAAAGCTGTGCTGTAACTTCTCTTTTGTTCATAGTGGAATCCAGCCAATAATAGGCTATCAATGAAGAAGAGTGGACGTAGGCTTGATATAAGCCGAACCACTATAAACCTTTCTCTTCTCTCAGTCTTACTTTGATTATCGTTTGTCTCAAATCCTTCAACTGTCTAGTATTGTGCAATTGTTGAAGAAAAATCTTTTATATACCTATTCACCCCCCTCTAGGTACTCATACTAGCAATATCAATTGGTATCGAGCCCGTGTACTTACTTTATTTGAAGTGTTTTACTTCGTAGTAAAAGATCCATGGCTAGTATGCTAGCACCGGGGCTGATGGAAGGGCAAAGCAATACCAGACCACCCTACTTTGATGGAAATGATTACAACATTTGGAAGAACAAGATGAAAGCTTTCCTACGATCAAAGGATCCTCTGGAATGGGACGTTATAGAAAAATGAATTACTCCTACCACTTACATCGAGTCTTTGAAAGAGGAAAGAAACCGATGAGACCAGCGGAATGACTCAGGAAGAGATAATCAAGAGACAAGCACTCGATGCAAAAGCAATTTACTCCTTATATTGTGCTTTGTCACCAACTGAATATAATAGAATATCTTCTTGTGTTACAGCAAAAGAAGTTTGGGACAGATTGCATATCACTTATGAAGGAACATATCGAGTGAAGGAAACAGAATCAACATTCTTCTCGGTCAATACGAAGCCTTCGAATGAAACCAGGAGAATCTATAACTCGACATGTTTAGTCGTTTTACATATATTGTGAATGGTCTTGAAAATCAAGGTCAACCAATTTCTGATCCCATGAAGGTAAACAAGCTGCTGCGTGGACTCTCCAAGGATTGGAATCACATAAAGACTTTGATAAGAGAGACGCAAAGAATTATGCCACTATCTATCGACGAGCTGATTGGAACTCTTCAGTCTTATGAAGTGGAACGGATCAATGAAGATGAAGATCCAAAAGGTAAGAAATCCATTGCATTAAAATCAAATGATGATTCGATGATACAGATTCTGAAGATGATATGGACGATGAGGAGCTTGCTCTCATGATAAGAAGATTCAGAAAACTGAATAGAAAAGGAAGAAGGTTCAACTCAAAGAAACAAAGCTTTCAAAGACAGCAGACCAAGTCTGTTGATGATGAGGAACCAAACAAAGATGTAGTCTGCTTTGAATGTAAGAAAAAGGGACACATCAGACCCAACTGTCCTCTTCTAAAGAAGAAGAGAGGAAAAGCTGAAAAATTTCGAATAGCTCTCAAAGCCGAAACACGGAGTGATACGAGTGTGAAGAAAGTGATAATGAATATGCCAATCTATGTCGATGGCACAATCGACTCGGACTGGATCGAGACTCAAACAGTGAATTTGAGGCAAATAATTTTAAAATTCCTGTCAAAGTTTCTAAATACATTGATGAACTATGTTTTAGTCTTAAGACTTCTCTCAAAAGAATTTCTGAACTGAAAAAGGAAAACTCAGCTCTAAAACAAAAGGAAAATGTTTTAGTAGAAAGAGTTAAAAGTCTAGACTTGACTGTTTCCACTCTTAAAGAAAATGAAGATAATCTTTTAAAAGAAAATGCTCTTTTAAAAACAGACTTATCAAATATTTCAAAGAAATTTTCAATAGGGTCTGAAAAACTTGAGAAAATTCTTTCAGCTCAAAGACCTTACTTCAATAAGTCCGGTCTAGGTATGACAGCAGAAACAATTCCCTTGATTGATTTTCCTAAAGTAAAAGAAAGAATTAAGAAAAGACTCTCGAGAGAGGCTTACAAAAATCACTTCAAGAAAGTTTTTGTAAAATCTGTAGGTAGAAATGCTCTCGGATGTTCAAAATGCAACAATCCGGATCACTTTGAAAAAGAGTGTCCCAAGGTTTGGAAACCTGTTAAGAAAATATGGGCTAATCTTGCTTATGTTACTAACACCAAAGGACCCAAGAAAGTTTGGGTACCAAAGAAAGCTTGAGACTTTATTTTAAATGCAGGTCACCGTCAAGAAAAAGGTAAAGTGGTATCTTGACGGTGGATGCTCAAGACACATGACGGGAGACTCAAATTGTTTTATAAAGTTTGCTCAAGTAAATGGTGGAAAAGTTTCATTTGGAGGAAACAGCAAAGGAAGTATTGTGGGATTTGGAACTGTGAAAATTGGAAATCTCACAATAAGTAATGTTTCCTTAGTGGAAGGACTCAATTACAATCTTCTCAGCATTAGTCAATTGTGTGATACTGGTTTCAAGATCTTCTTTCAAGAAGGAATATGTTCTGGAATCAGTAAAGACTCTACTCAGTCTTTCATGGGTCGAAGACATGGAAACATCTATCTTCTGGATGTGAAACCAAATGAATCACAATGTTTTATCTCAATTCAAGACAAAGCAAGCTTATGGCACAGAAAGCTTGGTCATGTCAACATGAAGCAATTAGCCAAAATCTCATCAAATCAGCTTGTTCGAGGACTACCCAAATTACCTTATCAAAAGACTGATCCATGCACTCCATGTATTCTGGGAAAGCAGGTAAGAAATTCATTTAAGCCAATAAATCATGTCTCTACTAATCATGTACTACAATTGCTGCATATGGATCTCTTCGGACCAACTAGAACACATAGTATTGGAGGTAAGAAATATTGCCTAGTAATTGTGGACGATTACTCCCGTTTTACTTTGGTATATTTCCTTGCAAGTAAGTCCGAAACCTTCTCGTATTTTGAAAAATTTGAGAAAAAGGTTCAAAATGAAAAATGATGTGTCATCTCAAGTATAAGAACAGATCATGGAGGTGAATTTGAAAATCAAGATTTTACAAAATTTTGTGATGAATCTGGCTTTAATCATGTGTTCTCCTCTCCATATACTCCTCAGCAAAATGGAGTTGTGGAAAGAAAGAATAGATCTCTTCAAGAAATGGCTAGAACTCTTTTTAATTGAAAGCAAGATTTCTTCACGATTTTGGGCTGAAGCTGTTTCAACAGCATGCTATATCATCAATAGAGTCTTCTTAAGACCTATTCTAGAGAAAACCCCTTATGAGTTATTCAAAGATAAGAAGCCTATTGTTTCATACTTTCATGTATTCGGTTGCAAATGTTTTATATTGAAAAATGCAAAAGATCGAGTTGGTAAGTTTGAAGAAAGATCGATGAAGGTATCTTCCTTGGATATTCTACATCAAGCAAAGCCTTCGAGTCTATAACAAGAAGAGCCGATCTGTGGAGGAGTCAATGAATGTCAAATTTCAAGACTCAACGCAAGATGAATCAAGTCAAACTCATCAAGAAGAGTCTGAAGCTGCTCCAAACCTTCTAAAGCTTACAACTCAAGAAGCATCTCAGACTCTGGAAAACCAGCATCAGGATGTTCGTGAAGATCCAAACAAAGAGAGAGATCATCAACCAGAGCAATCAACAAGTAACTGGAAGCATAAGTCCAGTCATCCCAAAGATCTTATAATCGGCGAAATTAATGAAGGAATTCGCACCGAGATCCAAAAGGCGAGAAGAGTCTAGTGATGTGGCTCTCGTTTCTGAAATTGAACCAAAAAGCATAGAAGAAGTTTTATCGATGAAAGCTGGATTGAAGCTATGCAAGAAGAGCTCGATACAGTTCAACATTAATGATGTATGGGAAATGACATACAAACCAAAAGGTAAAACTGTTATTGGAGCTAAATGGGTATTCAGAAACAAGATGAATGAGAAATGAAAAGTCGTACGAAACAAAGCAAGACTCGTGGCCAAGGGATATACGCAAGAAGAAGGAATAGACTATGATGAGACTTACGCTCCAATAGCAAGGTTAGAAGCTATTCGACTATTACTTGTGTTTGTTTGTTATAAGAATTTCAGGTTATTCCAAATGGACGTCAAAAGCGCATTCCTAAATGGATTTATCCATGAGGAAGTTTATGTGGAACAACCACCAGGGTTGAAGACCCAAAGAAGCTAGACTCAATCTTCGGACTAAAAAATGCTTTCTATGGTTTAAAGCAAGCACCTCGAGCTTGGTACAACAGATTAAGTAAGTTCTTAATACAAAATGGTTTTGTCAAAGGTAAAGTAGATACGACTTTATTTATCAAAAAGGAAAACAAAATTTTCTTACTTGTTCAAATATATGTGGATGACATTATTTTCGATCCTCTAATGAAAATCCGTGCAAGAAATTTTCTAAGTCTATGCGGGATGAGTTTGAAATGAGTATGATGGGAGAGTTAACATTCTTTCTTGGTCTTCAAGTAAAACAATCAAGGGAAGGAACTTTTATTTATCAAGAAAAATATGTTAATGATCTTGTCAAAAGGTTTGGACTGGAAAAGTGCAAAAAGACCGACATACCAATGTCAAGTTCTTTGAAGATAGACAAAGATGAAGAAGGGAAGAAATTTGATCAAAAGCTGTACAGGAGCATCATTGGTTTACTTCTTTATCTTACCGCTTCTAGACCTGACATTTTGTTGAGTGTTTGCATCTGTGCTAGGTTTCAATCAGATCCTAGAGAATCCCATCTCAGTGCTGCGAAACGCATCATTAAATACGTTGCTTCATCATCAAGCATCGGTCTTTGGTATCCTAAGAATGGAGACTTTAATCTTCTTGGATATTCGAGACGCAGATCGGCGGGTTGCGAGTTGATAGAAAGAGCACTTCGGGAACTTGCCGGTTGCTTGGAAGCAACAGGACAGTGTCTTGGTTTTCAAGGAAACAAAGCATTGTGTCTCTTTCAACAACGAAGCGAGTATGTAGCCCTTGGAAGCTGCTGTTCGCAAATTCTATGGATAAAACAACAGCTAAGAGACTTTGAAATTGAAGACTCATGCACGGATATTAATTGCGACAACACCAGCGCTATCAACCTCACAAAAAATCCAATTCTCCATTCAAGAGCAAAGCATATAGAGATTCGACATCACTTTATTAGAGACCATGTTCAAAATGGAGATGTTTCAATTCAATTTGTTGACTCAAAGAATCAACGGCGGATATATTCACAAAGCCTTTGGAGAAAAATCAATTTGAGTCTATACGTTCCAGACTTAACATTTTGAGGTATGAGGATATCAAAGTCTAAAGACTTTCAGACTCAGTTTTACAAGACTTTATCTGAAAGATAGTCTTGGTACGACCGTCAGACTGTAAGTCTTTCTCTCTTGAATCTCATCTTGAAAATGTACGATCGTCAAACTGTGTTTAAATTGTTGCTATATTTAATTGACGTAAATATTGCATCGTTTCATTTTCAAAAAGGAAGTTATTTTGAAATGGCTATTTTTGCGGAAAAAAGACAGTTATTTTGAAAATGCATTTTTTATTTTCTTTGTGACGGTTCGTTTATCCCTCTTTTTAACCAATCGTGCACTTGTCGATTCCTCTTCACTTTACTCTCAAAAACCCTAGAAAGCATCGATCCTCCATTCCCGTTTGTCTTCTTCGTTTAATCCTCAAAAAGTTGTCATCTTTCCTGGGAAAGTCAAGCAAGGAATCTTCCAAAAACCGAGAAAGATGTCATCTTCAAGAAAGTCTTCGAGAATTGCAAGCAAGGGACCACGGCGAATGAGTGAGGGGCCTACGCACTTCAATCTTACTGAAGAAGAAGTGACTCCAGAACAGCAAGCGAGCCCACAACATTCTCAGCAGCATCATTCTCATCCATCTAGTCCTCAAGGCGTTGATTATCAACAACATGAAGAAATCATCAAGGATGCGAGACCACGTAAGAGTTCAAAAGCCCGCTTATATTTACCGATTATATCGTGCCTTAAAAGGAATTCGTACTCCTTTGAACTACATTGATGATTTTCTTAAAGACAAAGGACATGGGAACAAATATATCTTTCTGAAAAAAATGGAAAGTTTGGCAATTGCTCGAAAAGGGGTGGTGAGGAAACCTTGCAAATATCCCAAGTGATCCTCGTGGCGGGGGCCGAATCCACGTAGATGGGAATGATGATGACAAATTATACAGTCAATTTCAACCAAAAATGGGTGTTGCGGTTGAAAATCAAGAAAAAATGGGAGATTTGTTCAGATCGAAGGAGCAAAAGGATATGTACTCGAAATTGCTGAAGCGTGGGGTAATAAACCCTAGGAGTGTGGATTTTGATTTTCTGGATGCTGTGAATGTGAACTTAAGGGAAAAGTTCAGTTATCTTCAACTTGAAAAGTTCTGCTCTGACTCTACAGAGGCCTATGCTGAATTAACTGCATATTTCTATTCAAATCTAAGCTTTTTGGATGCGAATAGATTCTCTTTCAGCGTTAAAGACCAAGACTATGTTGTGGATATGAATATGCTGGCGGATGTGTTAGAAGTTGAAAGAGGAAGATATCAACCAATCAAAGTTTCCATTGCTCGGGCCACACTTGAATTGGTGAAGGACAGGAGAACAGATGAAAAGATCACCTACTTAAGGATGGGTGCATTCAACATCTTGCTTCACAAGATTGTGATTAATTGCCTCCGACCGAAATCAACTTCCAAGACTGGTGTTTCAAGTTCAGAGGCAAAGATGATGTATGCCATCCTCTTTGGGAAAAGGTTTTCTCTCCCTCACACTGTTATGTTTCACATGTATAGAGCAATGATGAAGGATAGAGGTCAACTCCTTTACCCAAGCCTTGTTACGAAGTTATTCAGACATCTGAATATTCAGCCTCCGCAAATCTTTTGTGTTCGACCATGCGATCATATGGTGGTAGGACTGAAAATGGTGACCAAAATGCGTCTAAAGGAACTGAACAAAGAGTTGGAGAAATTCAAGGAGAAGACTCCTGCAAAATCTCATCAAATCTCTTTGCAGCTAAAAGAAAAGGGAATGAGCCCATGGTTGCTCCATCCAAGAGAAGAAGAGCTCTCCTTGTTGAGGATGAAGATGATGAGGAAGACATCACCATCTCTGCATTGGCTTTGAAGAATTTAAGTCATCCTGTTCCACAGAAAGAATCGGAACAAATGACGAAAGAAGTAGAGGAGAAGGAAGAAGAAGAAATAGAAGCTGAAAAAGAAACGAGAGGAGGAAAGACCTGAAGAAGAAAGAAGAGAAGAAGGAGAACCCGAGGAACACTCTTCTCCACCTATAGGCATGGAAACAGGGGGAGATCAGGAGAAAGGAGTGAAGTCTTCATATCCTGATGCATGTGAAGGAGTTAGTCGCTCACCAGCAGACCCAGAGGATGTTTATGCATCTCGGTTTCAGAGGAAGGTCATGAAGTTTCATCGCCAAACCTGCGAGATTATGCTGATCTACCATCGTCGCATTTACTCCATCATATCGAGCCGAAGCAAGTACTCAGACTGATAATGGAGCAGATTTTCGCAGAATCATGGATATTCTCTTGGAGATGCGAGGTCAAATTTATGCCTTGGGATGCGAAGTTCAAAGCTTGAAGAATGAAGGTCAAGCTTCTTCCTATTCATTGAATGATAAAATGCAAACCCTCTCTGTTCAGAATCAGGCCAATGCCAAGAGTGAGGAGATTGCACAACTAAATGAAGACTTTAAAAGGCTGGAAGGCATCGTTCAGTCTATGGAAGATTTCCAGCTTGTCCGCGTTCCCAAGCAATCTTGACTTCATCTCATCCTTTTTAATGATGACAAAAAGGGGGAGAGATGCAAGATTTGAACAAAAACTTTTCATTCATTAAACTTTTAATTGTTTGTTGGATTGTTTTGTTGTTTGAACTCTGTTTGACTTTGTTTTGTATCTGGATGGGAATTGAACTAGACTTGGACTTGACTTCTTCTATTAACTAATATTGATATCTTATGGATGGCTTCATCATATACTGGACTAACCTATTTTCTGTGGTTGCAGATTCTAGTGTTATTATGTTAGCCATTTATCTCTATAAGATATGCATATGTGTTTGAGAAATGTTTTGCAGGTCAAAGATATCCAAATCTGCAGGAAAGTTTTGTCACCATAAAAAAATGGGGAGATTGTTGGAGAAATCTTCTTGAAGTGTTTTGAAGTTGACAAAACGTTTCCATCGATCTAGTCGAAGGCTTGCGGACTCTGCTTTTTAAAGTCTGAAGACCTCCAGACATCCAGACTCAAGACTCAAAGTCTAATCCTCATTGACAGTCTCTAATCCGTTGAAGAAAGGTTATCCAGAACTGGATGTTTCGTTAAGGATTTAACCTTATCAACTAGAGAAGATCTCGTGGCTGGAGAAGACATAATGGAGTCCTTTGATTGATCAAAAATTGACTCGATAGTTGAAGATCCGGTGATTGCCTAAATATTATTGGAAGGTTACTCGCTTATGGAAACCGAGATCCCGATTGTATGGGCGAACATGATTGATGGGCTATCAACACGTTCCTTTAATAGCTTGAACAATCTTCCTAATTGATTCCGTCCAACGGGTAGATTGGAGGAATTCCTTTGGTAAATGCCAATGGGTATGATGGCATAAAGGAGTATATAAGGAAGATAGTCTTAGTTGTTCAAGGTGTGCGCGATAGAAGAATTCCAAAGTCTGAAGCTCCTTTTTGTTTAGACAATTCCTTTGAGCGAATACTTGTATACAAAAGAGAGTCTATATTTGTGAGAAATCTTGAGGAGGTGTGGTAGAACATCTACATTGTGGAATCAATGCAAAGCTATGCTGTAACTTATCTTTTGTTCATAGTGGAATCCAGCCAATAGGCTATCAGTGAAGAAGAGTTGACGTAGGCTTGATATAAGACGAACCACTATAAACCTTTCTCTTCTCTCAGTCTTACTTGATTATCGTTTGTCTCAAATCCTTCAACTGTCTAGTATTGTGCAATTGTTGAAGAAAAATCTTTTATATACCTATTCACCCCCCTTTAGGTACTCATACTAGCAATATCAGCCACGAGATCTTTTGTCGTCAAACAACTCATGTCGATTTTTGACTGGGCAGTGGCAAAATTTTCATAAATAGCTGTAGCGTATTTTGTCAATTCTTCAAAGGAAAGGGTTAAAATCTGAAGACATCCTACCTTGAGCACCAAGGGTTAGACTCTCAGAAAATCTTGTTCATCGATTCTTGTTCGGGCCAGAAAGTGCAGAATCAACCGACCCACAGAACTCGCTAGGGTCGTTCAGTCATTCTTATTATGCCACTTATGACTAGTTGGTGTTCTTGCTTTGTCTTCTGCATCCTACTTCAGGCAAGTCAAACAGCCAGAGGCGTGGTTTACAATATCACGACATCGGAGCCACTCTTCCCGAACCAAACTCTCGTCTCCTCTGTCCAAATCTTCGAGCTTGGGTTCTTTACGCCAAACGGGTCAGCAAATCAGTATGTTGGCATATGGTACAAGAACTTGGCGCCTCCTAAAATCGTGTGGGTGGCCAATAGGGAATTGCCGCTTGTGTACCCAGATCAGTCTGCGAAATTAATGATAGGCAGTGATGGGAATTTGAAGATCGTGGATGGATAACAGAATATATTTTGGTCTACCAAGCCTCTCGTCGGTCAATTATAGGTCAGCGGCGCTATTAGATAGTGGAAATTTTGTACTGCAGGATGCAAATTATAGTAAAATATGGGGAAGCTTTGATGATCCGACAGATACTCTTCTTCCGGGCATGAAGATGGGAGTAAATGCCAGGACTGGGGAGAAACTCTCTTTAATTTCCAGGAGAAGCGACAGTGATCCGTCCCCTGGAAGGTTCTTGACTGGGATGACATCGGAGATGCCGCCTCAACCTTTCACTTGGAATGGTTCCACCCCTTACTGGAGAGGCGGACAATGGGACAAATCAAAATTTATTGGCATAAATGACATGGCCCGATCGTACTTGAGTACAATCCATGTTGAGCAAGATATTCTGCAGGGGACCACTTATCTATTGTTTTACACAAGCATGTCTATGCATATGCATACATGTCTGTTTTGCCTGGAGGATTGCTTAAGATAATGTACTGGGATGATGGAGCTAAGGTGTGGGTGGTAGTTTGGGCAGGACCGAACAATACTTGCGAGACTTATGGAACTTGTGGTCCTTTTGGAGTTTGTAACTCAATGAGTTTGCCTATTTGCAGATGCTTAAATGGGTTTGTGCCAAAGTCAAATGAAGAATGGAACAGTGGAAACTTGACCGGAGGATGTGTAAGAGAGACAGAATTGTATTGCCAGAAAAACACGAGCACATCGGCTTCAACAATTGTAAAGAAAGATGCCTTTTGGCAAATGAGCTGGATGAAACCACCCTCTCTGAGGATTATTTATCAGACATTGGAGATCAAGAAGGATGTTTAAGCTGGTGCCTGAGCAACTGTTCTTGCTTGGCTTATTCTTATGTCAGCACCATCGGGTGTATGGTTTGGACTAAAGAAAACCTCATCGATCTTGAGGAATTTTCCACAGCTGGAGAAAATCTATTTGTTCGAGTTGCACACGTAGAAACAGGTTAGAAATGGTTTCATTGAGATGCGTTTAAGTCAACATCAATTGTCTTTTGCGTAACTCTCTTTCCCTTTTCAGGAGGATCGTTGCAGAAAGCCTTTATCATCAGCCTGAGTACTGTTGCTGGGATCCTGTTCTTTGCAGTATTTGTCTTTGGTCTTTGCAAATGGAGAGCTAAGAAAAGAGGTACTAAAAAAGAGCCACATCAGTGTTTTCAGAGGGCTGTGCTCCTATCTTGTTTAATCTTACGTTGCTATGAAGATAGTAAGCTGATTCTTCACCAATAATAAACACAAAAAACTTCAGAAAAATCTTAAGGCTCCTTGACTTGCTAGGTAAACCTGAAAAGCCGGGCAAACTGCTACAAGGAAAATGCATGGAAAGAGCAATTGAAGGAAGATGATGCACTGGAATTGACTGTTTTCAGTTTTGATAGCATACTACTTGCTACAAACAAGTTCAGCACGACAAGTAAACTCGGGCAAGGAGGGTTTGGCTCTGTTTACAAGGTAAAACCATTTTGCAGGAAATTCATTAAATGGAAAATATAGAGATAGTTCAAGGTCTAAAAGCTACGTGATATGTGAAACAGGGAAAGATGAATGATGGGAAAGAGGTAGCTGTGAAAAGACTTTCTAGTAGCTCGGCCCAAGGTGTTCAAGAGTTCGAGAATGAGATAGTCCTAATATCAAAACTCCAACATCAAAATCTGGTTAAACTCATTGGTTGCTGCAATGAAGGAGATGAAATTTTTTGGTATACAAGTACTTGCCAAACAAAAGCTTGGACTCCTTTCTTTTTGGTTGGTTTTCTCTCTGAATAACTATTTTTTAATAATGTATTTTTCGAAATAGCACAAAAATATGAAAACTGTTCTTGTTTGTTATGTTTGTTAGATTCAAAAAAGAAGGCAGAACTCAACTGGGGCAAACGATTCCAAATCGTTGAGGGAATTGCAAGGGGACTTCTCTACCTCCATCGAGATTCTTGCCTTAGGGTCATACACCGTGACTTAAAAGTGAGCTATATTCTCTTGGATGAAAAGATGAACGCAAAAATTTCAGATTTTGGGCTAGCACGAATGTTCGAGGGCACTCAAATTTTGGTGAACACTCACAAAATTGTTGGAACCTTGTAAGTTCTCTAACCCTACT
This sequence comes from Eucalyptus globulus, assembly GCA_014182545.1. Classification (NCBI taxonomy): domain Eukaryota; kingdom Viridiplantae; phylum Streptophyta; class Magnoliopsida; order Myrtales; family Myrtaceae; genus Eucalyptus; species Eucalyptus globulus. The sequence continues at coordinate 47,281,460 of CM024721.1, forward strand.
TAAATAATCAATCTTTTGAGTCGATCTTTCGAAAGCAGATAGAAATGATTGATTTAGCACAACGATGCTGTCACTTTAGAAATGTTTCATCTCATTGTCCCTCAATACAATTAAAAGGGTAAATACTAAGTTCAAATCAATGCAGTGGTTATATGTCTCCTAAGTACGCTATGGGTTGAAAATTTTCCGAGGAGTCTGATGTGTATAGCTTCGGAGTGTTGCTACTGGAGATTGTTAGTGGCAAAAAGAACTCAACCCTGTATGATCAGGAATATCTCAATCTCCTTTCCTACGTAAGTGCCAAATTTCAACCTTAATCGATATAAAAAGTTCCCTGCAATATCATGACAGTGTTCTCCTGCAGACATGGCAATTATGGAGTGAGGGCAAAGCATTGGACCTACTGGATGAAGCAATTGCTATTAGCTTTCCATTGGAGGTAATAAGATGCATCCACATTGGGCTTCTCTATGTCCAGGACCATGCTATGGATAGACCAAACATGACGAATGTGGTTCTAATGCTAAGCGGTGAATCAGATCTTCCTCAGCCGAGACATCCTATATTCACTTTCCAAAATGAAATGCCAAATCATGCTATTCCACCGTAGCAAGAAAGCATCTAGTCTGTTAACACTTTGTCACTAATACAATGGTCAAAGGAAGATGACGGGTATGTTTTTTCATTTTTATTTTCCTTTGTTTGCTTTTGTTGTTATTTTGTAAGATATTAGCCTACGTTTGGTCGTTCGGATTTCTAATTAGGACATGACCTCATAGAATAAGATATGAAACCTCAGGATTATACTATATCCTATTAATCGTCGATGATTAGGTAATAAAGTTAAATATTTCATATTATATCATTATACATTATTTGGTATAACTGTCATATTAGTATAAATTAACCGAATTTTTACAAATAGAGAGTGAGAATTCTCTCGCAATACTCTTACCTATTTCATATATATTTTTTATTTTTATTTAATATTAATTAATTTCTTTTTTTCTTTATTCCTTCCCCTTCCATCATTCTCTAATAAAATTTTAAGGGTTAATACCCCCTTTTTTTTTTTGTCTTACTCTAATCCTACTTTAGCACTCACTCTCAGACTTTTGCTTTACCTTCTTGTAAGGCGTGGGAGTAAAAACCCACTCACGAAATGAAATCGTCCCCACCTCAATACCCTGAAAAACTCCAAACTGGTACACTTATGACAAATTTACTCTAAACTATTTTTTTTTTTACCATGAGAAACCCCAAACTGGTATACCTATGACAAATTTACCTCGACCGATTATAAAAAATCCTAAACTGGTACATTTATGATAAATTTACCCCAAATAATTTATTCAACTACAAAAAATCCCAAACTGGTATACTTGTGACAAATATATCCTCCGCTAAATTGGATTAATACTGCAAAAAAATCACAAAAATTGTAAACTATGATAAGAGGAATTTAAAATTTCAAATTGGTATACCAATTAATTATCACGTGTCATTTAACTTAATAATTTAATTGTAAAATTTAACAAAAACTAACAGAGGGTAAATTTGTTACAAGTGTACCAGTTTAGTGTAAATTTGTCAAAGGTATATACCAGTTTGGGGTTTTTGGTAGTCAAAAAAATAGTTTGGGATAAATTTGTCATAGGTATACCAGTTTAGGGTTTTTTTAGGGTATTTACCCTTTTAATAAAGTAATAAGCTGTACTAGTATACCTAAAATATGTTTAAGATAGAATTAAATTCGAATATATAAATAAAAATAAGAAAAAACTATCTTTTGTTATTTTGAATTTCTTATATTATAAATCAAATATTTTTTTATTGAAAGATAAATTTAATTTTGTTAATTTAAAGTTTGAATTTCTATTATGGGTATTAGAAATGTTATCCACCTATATCCCACCTCGTTCATGGAATGATTTAATTCGGCCCATATCTCATCTATATCTGACTTTATTATGTCTTGAACAAGTATCAAATGCAAGATAGGATATATATTATCATATTTTGAATTTCATCCTAATTGCCAACTGTAGCAGAGTGTATATTTGAGCAACTCTGAGTTATCCAAGAAGATGAAAGAATGGCCCAAAGCATGAATGATGGAGCAATTTGTTTAGAGGAGCTTGGCATGTAGTTGGGAGGTGTAATAGATGGCCCATAAGCCTAGGCCCATGTCTTTAATAGACAAACTCAGCCCATCTTCATTTTTTTCTTCTCTACATATTTCACGTGAAGTCAAAGCATACATATATATACATATATATATATACACACACACACACACACATATATACATATATATATATATATATATATATATATATATTTGACACAAAGTTATTTGGTAAGAATTTTAGAGTTTTCTATAATCTACCAACACAATATATACACATATCCAACAAAATTAACTCAAAAACTCATTAGCTACATAAATCCTATACCCAAAAGTTCCTTAGTTCCCTATCAAGCCCGAATCTCAGCGTTGCTTCTTGTTCAGGGAACAATTGCTAGAAATAAGCTAATTTTCTTTTTATTTTCTTTTCTTGCCGTGACCACCATCAACCGCCCATCACTCGGTGGTCAATAAAATTTGCGACATCCCTCCGGGACGCATCGCCGCCGCCTCCGTCCGCCGGTCGCCGGCGGCGCTGCGGCCGTGGCGGGAGCGGCGGCAATCCGTCGGCAAGATTAAAAAAAATGAATTCATTTTAATGCACATTTTGTGTCCGTTATCAAACGGGTTCTTTTACTCAGAAATTGAAGAAAGAACGAACAAAAACGTTTGCATGCGCTACAATACCCATAACAACAACCAACACGGGATAGAAAAGCATAAAACATATTCACAACTAAAACACTTTTATAAACACCCCGGTTTATATACAACACTAGACTATAGGCAAGAGTCTACTCAAACAAAAAGCCTACAAGCCCTCTAGGCATTCGAATCCCCAACTGAAAACTTCGAGGTCTCCTGGGGACTCAAGTCCAGTACTGCACCACTAGGAGGGTCAGTTGTACCCTCACCATGAGCGACGTCTATCACCATCTTGCAGGAGACCCACTCTATATCTATTGAGCCCACAATGATATCACGCTCTGATCAATGGGGTACCCTCTGAGGTAGTCCCTCATCGACTCGGACGGTGGCCTTCACAAGTTCATAGACTTAGACACCATGGCCCCCGGGAACAGGGATATCGGTAACCCTCATAGGCCAACCAAAATGTTCCAAATGAACCGCCATCTAAGAACCTCAAAAGATTAAGCTCACAACGGGGTGAGATAATGTCTCAGCAAGTTCACCCCCTAAACTCCAACTAGGAATGAAATACACCTAAATGCAGTCTATGCACACAAGACAGAGGACTTATCTTATCTTAGTTCCTTCCCGCATGTCAGCATAATTCATATACTCAATCAATTGATCCATTGAATACCATCGATCAATCAATCCATTCCATTCAATCGATCCATCAATTCGTCAATTCAATCCATTTGATCAATTCCAATTCGATTATTGCTCACACAAGCATGAACTACCAACACATATCGGTCCTCTATCGTAGCCATGGATTACTGCTCACACAAGCTGATATGAGTTGTTGCTCGCACAAGCTAATACATTTTTGCTCACACAAGCTGATATAGACTATTGCTCACACTAGCTGACACCGATCATCGCTCACACAAGCTAACAGACCATTGCTTACACAAGTTGACACACCGACTCACATTGGGGATGGGTTTACTTAACCATCACACGATCAATTTGAATAAGAAAAATTAATATTCATACTTTTAAAATTCCACGATTTGATATAGTCCTCCAAACCACTTTCGGTGTCAAAACCCGACACCCGAGATTTTTCTAATTAAATTCAAAATTTCACAATTTTGGAATAAACCACCAAAATCACAATTATCTCTCAATTTGCATAATTTGACATTCAATTGCATAAACTAAACATACCATTGCAATTCAAATTGGCAAAGCTTCGACCGCCCGACGGACACGTACTTGCCGGCATGAGTGAGGGTGAATTCCACTGATGGAGAGAACCGTGCCTTCAGGTCGTGGAAATCGTCGGACAACCCTTCCCCTGGGAACTTCTCTATGGGCGTTGATCCCGGTTGCCACCACAGATAGTGATCTGGGGCCAGTCAGGCCGGGAATGGAGGAGCGGGCATTGGAATGGGCAGATTTTCACCGGCGTGCCAAATATGACCCGCAGTTATCTGTTTGGGTTCCGGCTCTGGAGCATCCAGGCAGACGGAAGCAGGTATTTTACGTACACGCCGTTGAATAGCTCCAATCTCTTGATGTTCCGTATACTTTGGAACGGGACGGAAGAGCAGTTTCTCTGGGATGGGACTAGTAATGCATGGACCGTGCTTCAAGAACAGCCTGCTAAGGAATGTGACTTCTATAATAAGTGTGGAGATTTTTGCAATATGTAATGAAATGGACTCTCCCAAATGTAGTTGCATGGAAGGGTTCAGTCCGAAGTCACCAGATCAATGGAACAGGGGCAACTGGTCCGCAGGTTGTGCTCGGAAGACCCAATTACAGTGTCAGGACAACAGCAGCAGGATGGATGGCTTCTTGAAATTGGATGGCGTGAAGTTGCCAGCTTTCGCGGATTCTGTTTCAGCCATTATCAGGGACGAGTGTGAGGCGAAGTGTCTAGAGAATTGTTCGTGCAACGCTTTCGCATTTGATGTAGGCATCGGGTGCATGCTGTGGACCGAGAACTTGATAGATGTGCAGCATTTTGACAAGGGCGGACTGACCCTCCAAATTCGTCTTGCCAATTCTGAATTACGTATGATCTCTTTTCGATATATCCCTTTGCAATTTAAAAAATTGATGATCTTCTCCAAAGTAATGTTTCCTATACTTGTGATCGTCTTTTTGTGTGATAAAGGCCAACAGTGATTGCGTGACTTATCAAAAAAAGCACTGAGATTGTTACATATAGAATTAGGTTAATGAAGGTCAGGGATAACAACAATTAGTGCAACTGAATAACATGAATCTAGCTCTGTGTAGTATCAGAACGGAACGAAATATATCACCGTCAACAGAGATCACCATCAGATGTTTCCAGTCTCAAATATAAACTCTGGCATAACTAGGTGTTTTCAAGCTTATATGAAGAGGGAGTATCAGAACATTATGCATGAAAGGGTCCTATTCATCATCATATCATGATTTGTTAGGAGTCCTTGTCCCGTTATATGGCTTACCCAAAATCTCTTGTCTGACCTGCCTGCGACAAGAAGTCGTGCATCATACAATAGACAAAACATCTATCGTCTGAGTTGTTCTTTGCTAATGACTTTGGATATTTTGTAGAATACTTGCACACTTTCCAGCTCGTATAACATAATTTCTTTCTCTTATCTATGAATAGGAACAAAGAGCAAAACATCGAAACTTTTCATAATAATTACTGTCTTGGTCGGAGCATTTGTTCTTGGTGTACTGGTATGGTTGTTATGGAGGTTCAAGGACAATTTAAAAGGTGAGATTTTCTTCTGAAGTGAATGATTTTGTTGGTCCTTGTGTTCTTATTTACATGCTAGTAAACTTTAAATGCAGGATTCTCGATTTTCTATCGGAGAAACAAGAAACTTCCATTGCTTGATAATTTTGTTAAGAATGAAGAGCTATCTGCTGAATTATCCGGACCAGATGGTCTTGCTAGAGATGCTAAGCAAGTAGGAGGAGCTGATATAACAGTGTTCAACTTCAGTTCCATAGAAGCTGCTACAAACTTCTTTTCTGAAGAAAACAAACTTGGACTGGGAGGATTTGGTCCTGTTTACAAGGTAAAGCTAAATGATCACCAGTTGTAGACTTTGAGATGTCATAGAGGCATACTTAACAGTCTACCCTCTGAATCTGGAGGGAAAGCTTTTTGGAGGACAAGAAATAGCCGTTAAGAGGCTTTCAAGGAAGTCGAGCCAAGGGCTAGATGAATTTAAGAATGAGGTTATGTTAATTGAGAAATTACAACATAGAAATCTCGTGAAACTCCTTGGATTTTGCGTTCAAGGGGAAGATAAGATGCTCGTTTACGAGTACATGCCCAATAGGAGCTTGGATTCTTTTATTTTCGGTAAGCTATTGATCATCTGAATTTGGTTTTTTGCATTCCATGAAGAAATTGTCATGAAAACTATTCATTTGATTTTTCTTCACTTTTCAAAATTTATTGTGGATCTAGCAAAGCGAGCGAAACTGGATTGGAAGAAATGTTTTGAGATTATTGAAGGTATAGCACGAGGCCTCCTCTATCTCCATCGAGACTCTAGACTGAGGATTATCCATCGTGACCTAAAAGCTAGTAACATTTTGTTGAATGAAGAGATGAACCTGAAAATATCAGACTTTGGCTTGGCGAGAATTTTTGGTACAAATGAAAATGAAGCAAGCACTAATCGAGTGGTTGGCAAATAGTAAGTTGAATTTCTTCCTAGTGAGAAAAAGAAAGTGCATATCTGACTCCAAATGTTTGATTAGTGTGGAGTGGACCGACTAATCTGCTAATATAATTGCAGTGGTTATATGTCTCCAGAGTATGCGATGGAAGGTCTATTTTCGGTCAAATCTGATGTGTACAGCTTTGGGGTATTATTATTGGAGATTGTTAGTGGCAATAAAAACTTTGGCTTTCGCACGCTGGAACATCCTAACCTTATCGTCAATGTGAGTTCATCCTTATCTGTATTCAAGCTACTAGGCACCAAAATTCTCATCTTAAGATATGTTTGCATCTGCCTTTGATTAGGGTTGTCTCAGTCTGGTTTCCACTTGTCCATTGTCTGTTGCTTAGAAACTATCGGTCATATTAAAAAGCATAGTGCTATCAACAGATGTTATTGCACATCAGGACAATATACATTTGAATTAGCTACTCGTTCGTTTACATCTAAGTCAAACTGTTTTCACTTGCGTGCATGACGATATCAGGCTTGGCACCATTTGAAAGAAGGAAAGGGAATGGAGCTTATTGATCCCTGTATCAGGGACACGTGCTCTACGGATAAGGTATTGCGATGCATACAAGTTGGACTGCTGTGCGTGCAGGACTCCGCTGTAGATAGACCGGCCATGCCTTCCGTTATGCTACTATTAGAAAGCAAAACAATGGATCTTCCCTTCCCGAAACTACCCAGGTCAACCTCGATCACGGGCTCCATGGATACTTGCTCTTTGTCTGAAAGCCAAGAAATTGAGTCATTCAATGGCGTAACAGTTAGCTCCGTGGATGGTAGATAGGGCCAATGTGATTCATTCTTGTTTTCTCTTCACTTTGCTCCTGTGATCTTTACAACAGGAAAAGTATTATTGGAACTGTGCACATGTACTTTTGCTTAAAGGTTTAGAACTTGACTCCCTGGTCCTGATATGAAAGTGTCTTTATTGCTTTTTATTCTGCAGTATCTCATTCGATTGCATTTAGGACGGGGTTCAGGTAAAAGCTGTCGCTCTGTGACCTACGGTCAAGGAGGTCGGGACACGCAGTGCCATAACTTGGCAAGCGCCAAGGACACTTAAATCCATAACTTTAAAATGGTACACTTAAGTGCCATCATCGGAGCAAAATGGGACACTTAAGTGCCACTCCGGCGAAAATCCGGCCAAATGGCTGACGTGGCAATTTTCCGGCGACCTTAGTCCAAAACGGCGTCGTTTTACACGGCGACGTGGCGGAGAAACGCAAAAACGACGCCGTTTCGTGTGTCTACGTGTAATTATTAATATAAAAATTAATTAAATTATAAAGTATTCAAAAATTAAAAAAAAAAAAAAAAAAATTAAAAATTAAAAAAATTAAGAAAAATTTAAAAATTAAGAAAAATTTAAAAGTTTAAAAAAAAAAAAAAAAAAGGGGTCTAAGGGCGGGCGAGGGGCGAGCCCTCGCCGCCGCTTTGCCCGCCGCCGCCCCGCCGTCGCCGCCGCCGCCCCGCCGTCGCCGCCGCCGCCCCGCCATCGCGGGAAGGGCGGCGACGGAGGGGAGGGGCCGGTCGCCGGCCCCGGCCGACCGGCAGCGAGGCTCGCGGCCCTCGCCGGATCGCGGCGAGGCCGCGACCCTCGCCCGGAATCTGGCGAGGCTCGCGGGCCCTCGCCGCCGGTCGGCCGGCCTCGCCGCCCAGCCGGGGCCGCGACCCGGCCGACCCTCCCCACTCCGTCGCCGGCCCTTCCCGGCGGCGGCGGGGGGCGGCGGGGCCCCGCGAGCCCTCGCCGCCTCCCCGCCGCCGCCGGGAAGGGCCGGCGACGGGTGGGAGGGTCGGCCGGGTCGCCAGGCCTGCCGAGGGCCGGGGCGAGGCCGGCGGCGGGCGGCGGGCCCGCGAGCCCTCGCCGGATGCAGGGCGGGGTCGCGGCCCTCGCCGCGATCCGGCGAGGGCTGCGAGCCCTCGCCGTCGGGTCGGCCGGGGCGCGACCCGGCCGACCCTCCCCCCTCCGTCGCCGGCCCTTCCGGCGCGGCGGGCGGGCGGCGGCGGCGAGGGCTCGGCCCTCGGCCGCCCCTTTTTTTTTTTTTTTTTTTTTTTTTTTTTAAAATTAAAATTTTTAAAATTTTCTTATTTTTTAAATTTTTAAATTTCTTAAAATTAAAAATTTTAAAATTTTTAAAATTAAAATTTTAAAATTTTTTAAAATTAAAATTTTAAATTTTTTTTTAATTTTTAAATTTTTAAAATTAAAATTTTTAAATTTTTAAATTTTTATTATTTTTATGCTGATTTGGAGCTCAGGCAGCCACGTAGGCGAAAAATAATAATAAAAAAATGCCACGTAGGATTTCCGGCAAGGGTCGCCGGAGGTGGCACTTAAGTGTCCCACTTGAAAAAAAGTGGCACTTAAGTGTACCGTTTGGAAGTTATGGCACTTAAGTGTCGGCGTCTTAGCAGTTGCTATGGCACTTGTGCCGTTCTTTTCCGCCTACGGTCAAGTCATGGAAACAACTAGGTAAGTGTTGGAATAAAAAAAAATATAATACTTAAAAACGATAAAATTTTTCAATTTACATCAACTTAAAATTATCAAAAAAATAAACAAAAAATAATAAGGATATCAAAAATTTACGTGGTTCGATCCAAATATTTTTTCTTTTTTATGATCCAGAAATCCGTACAACTGGCAGCCGGCCGAGCAAATTTGGGGGGATGCTAATAGAGGACCGACCACCCCGACATCCCGCTTAAGATACCAAGCGCCTTCACTGAGTTTTAAACCCCTCACCTTTGGGCAAAGATCATAGGAGTTTTTATCAAGCAGCGCCACCGCGGCCGGTGGTGTTCGGTCCGTATATTGGTACCTATGTTCACGGAGAAATTTACTAACAAATAATCCACTATAATCGAAAAATTAAGGTTTACAATCTTTCACACATTCAACTATAAGAATTCAAAGTGTTTATAAATAAATAACACACTTGGACATAAACTCAACGCATAAAATTACTGCGCATTTAAGCTCAAAATAAAATGCTCTATGTACACCAAAACAATAACTCTAGCATTCATTCTTTTGATTCACGTACGTACGGATTTACATTCGTCTTTTTTGATCGTGTGGCGCTCTCCTGAACGTTCCTTTTGTGTGGCTCTGTCTTCTTCATAGGGCTTCAGCAGCTCCACCGGAAAGAGAGAAGACGTATTCTGTTTTATATGTGTGCCCAGAATCAATAACTTTGACTCTAGCCCCACCATGTGCTTCTTTCTTTGATGGGAATTGCGAATTGGGACGCTGCACGTAAGGTGAAGAAACCTTATTTTTCCTTTTATTTTATATTATTTTCTCTTTTGTAAATTTTATGAAGTCCAACGAAGCTTCTTCTGTTAACTGAAGACATCTCAAATCCAAAAAGAATTTCAAATTTCTTTTCTTATGCATAATTTTGGGATATTATTTTTATAAAAAAAAAATATCTTCACAATCAAATAATAATTTTTTTTATCCAAGCGGTTCTGACTGTTCCAAAGTAGTTGCATACACATCTTGCATTTAACAATCAAATTCAATATATAATTTAACAGTAAGGTTGCATACAATGGACCCAAAGTGGTTCTGACTGTTCCAGGATCCTACGCACAATGGCAGCTCCATCCTTTTATTCCAGCATTCAGCAGGTTCTGTGCCTAAGGGGAATTCATCTTTTAAGACCAACAAATTACCTCGTCTCTCTAATTGATGTGATTATATACACATCTAGCATTTTACATGTGAAACTCGTTTTGCACGGGAGAGGGAGTGTTATTGGATATGCTCGATCTATAAGCTGAGGGCTTGTCTTCAATTTTTGGAACCAAAGTCGATCTTGCTTCACTAGTGTATGTACACGCACATACGGTTCATGAGTGAGAGCATAATGCTCTCATCATCGATAAAAATCAAATTTGAGCATGCAAAATAAACCACCCATATCAGGAATTGCCCAGATCAAACTAGACCGGCCGATTCGCTCCAATTTTTTAGAATGTCAGCTTGGTTCCTAATTTCTAAAATTGAAATCAATATTCGAGTGGCCCGGTTTCCGATTTCAAGAGAGAACTGAACCAACTAGAAATACTTTTTTTTTAATTTCTTAAAAAATTAATAAAATATGAATTAAATACTATCTAGTCCAATCATATCACAAACTATGGCATAATTACTCTTCACTCATCATTATTTCCGTCAATATCATAAGATTTGTCACTTTCTCTCTCATTGTGCATGGCCACTCTTTAGTGGGAAGGAATATAAAAAAAAAAAAAAAAAAAAAAAGTAGCTGGTTCCATTAGGCTAAACCATAACCGATGGTCTGATTTGGTTCTCGATCCTAGGACCAAACAGTCCAATCCACAATTCTCAAAATTGGGAACAGGTTATTTCAGTCTGGTTCCTAATTCCGTCTTAAAACTGAACCAGACCGGAACTGATTACCCCTATATAGGATGGCGCACATATTAGAAAAGCTAATCAAGATGCTGATTTCACGACAAAGAAAGGACGCTCTCTATAAAGGAAATCTCCAAGTCGTGTCTTTCTAAGACATGCTAGGAATGCCCGGTCTGTTTCTCTGTTATTTGGACCGTGTCCTCCTTGGTTGCCCCACGTAAAATTTTCACTTCACATACTTTTGCATCTAAACACCACACAGTTTAATCAAACAGACCAAATTGCCAGCAGAAGATCTCACAAAAAAGGAACCCTTTGTATCTCCAAACTCTAATCTCAAGCCCCTTCATGGTTTCTACCACCATAGGCCGCCGTATTTGCCACCTCAGGGGACAGAGACTGTAAAACCTAGCTATAGAACATGTAACGGTAGTGCCCCGCTTGGGGAGCTTGGGAGTTGTACATATCCTGGATTCTGTAATCCGAAAGCACTGTGGCCGAATTGTTTCACTGGACCTTTGCATCGGTGGGCCAGAAAGCATGTTGCTGATCTGAGCCAGAAAGAGCATGGCCATGGGACTCGGGCTCAGGCTCTGCACTGAAATGTGAGCTCGTGGCCATGGCACTCGGCCCGAGCGATGCATAGTGAGGATGGTAATTGAAATTTTCGCTATTCTTCCAATCCTATACTGAGAAAAGGTTGGAAATTGACATTGTTGCAAGGACCAGACGAGATCATTTGGACCAACGCAAGGGCATGCATGCATCCGCTCTGGCAATTTTTGCTTAAAAAACAAGGCACCATTCGAAAACATCACGTGATTTCGATATCTCCAAGGGGAGTGATGTTCCGTACACTCTCGAAAACGACGTGAAAAAAGGTGGAAACTTCCCATTGGGTCAACGGTTCGCTAAAGCTTGTCCTCGTGCACGAACTGATGCTTCTTTTGTGATAGACGACGAATCTATCGCCTTCCTTTTTGTCCTCGTCTTTGACCTCTTCGGATAAACAAACGCAAACTCGACGACTCCTGCGTCAACGGGAGTCGCCGATCCCACGCCGGGGGTCGCAAAAACCCGGAGTAAAAAAGCAAAAAGGTCTCAAATCTCGATTCAATGCGCATTTCTTTTTGTTGAATCCCACTTTAAAAGCCGTCAACTTGGGTCAGAAACGACTATGTAAAATACTGGTTTGACAAGTTAAGAAAGGAATTAAAAAAAAGAAAAAGAAAATAAGTTTGACTGGTCGATAAAGCAAAGAGACGTGGGCGTTCTCATTTATAGGGCCCGAGCCACTTCGGGAGAGAGAAAAGAAGAGACAGAGAGAGGAGAGGAAAGAAGAAGAAGAAGAAGAAGAAAAAGGAAGAAGAGGAAGGGGGTTTGGCACATGCACTCTGTGGAGGCCTCGTCAAGTCAACTCGACTCCGTGACGCCCGGTAAGAGATTAGGTCCCTCGTTTGTCCAATCGAGATTAATTTATGGGTTTAAGGCTTAAAGTCGGAATTTTTGGAAAATCGAACGGCGAAATCCGATTTTGGACTTGTTGGGTCGCATTTTTTTTTTTATAGAAATTATAGTTTAGGGTGTTGTGAAGTTATAGGATTTTACGAATTGTACTTTGAGTTTATGGTTTGTTTGAAACAAAATTTCGAAGTTTTCTACACACAGTAAACAGTATGCGTCCAGTAGCTTTGGACTCGTATTTTGTCATTTTTCGGCTTGTTTTTGGGATGCTCAAGTTGGGATTCCTATAGTACATTTGAAGGGTTTTTTTTTTAATTATTATAAATACGTTGAGAACGAGTTTCAGAGGAGAAAGTTATGGCATAATTAATTTTCACGCTTAAATTCTGCATTGTGAATGGGTTGAATAATCGTTTTGGGTATGCGATCTGTTAGCACATAAGAGTTTTTTTGCTAGAGTTAAGACTTAGTTTAGTCGTTTTATAGTTGAGATAGAGTTTTATTTGATTTTAACATTATTCATTGGTTATTTGATAAGCCATGAGTTCGATGATATGAGTGTTGTTTGTTGTTTGGTCATAGGTAACGAGGTGAGTGGTACTATATTTTATTTGGTTTTGTAAAGCTTGTCTTGAAGTGTGTATATATATATATATATATATTGAATATATATATATTGAATTGATGAGCATTTTTATTGCATAAAAGTCGGATTGAGCATTTGCTACTCTTTGGTTGATTATGAAATTACTTTGCGATTGATTTATGAAAATGTTTATGATAATTTGAGAAATGATTAGGAAATGGATGATGGGTTATGCTGCAACATATTATTTGCTTGGTTTAAGATATTGATTTTTGATTAGATTTATGGTATTAGAGGATGGTTATTTATGTTAAATATGAATGTGAACCCAATGAGAATGGTTATTTGGGATATGCATACCAAGTTTAGGATGTCACTAGGTGTTATGTCGTGAACGTGATAAAATATTGAGCAATAGATTAGTCAATGAATGGACTATTGATGCTTGACTTTTGATGGTGATTTTCATATTAGTATAAGGCTTTGATAGAAAAAAACAACTCTTATATGATTCGACATGTATTTTATATATTGAGTTTGAGTTATGAAGTTTGATATTGCTTTGTAAATATAAATAGTGGTTGCTTGCTTAGAAGATAAGTACAAGTCACCGAGTCGCTATTGCTCATTCCACTTGTCCTTTGATCTTTTCAGGGTCCTTAGTTAGCGGCTAGTAAATTGAGAGTGCTATCGATGGGGACCTTTGGAAGTAAACTTTGAGTATGTTTTTTGAGGCTTAACTCCTTTAAGTGGAAGGATAGCCGTGTCACCCCATCCATATAGTTTTCGGGGTATGACAACTGCAGCGCCCAACATGGGTCACCATTGAAGCCTCCTCTCTCACCCATGAAAAGTTTAAACTTGTGTTCTTGATTCTCCCTCTCCCCGGACCAATGCTTGAGGCATTTGGCAACGGTGGAATGCCCTTCACCGGCAAAAACAGAGCAAGTCTCTTCCTTATCTCCTTGTTTTTCATGTGGTCGTCTCTGTTTTCATATTCTTGTACAGCGAATTCGTTATCACAAGGGCAGTTGGTCCGAGATGGCGAGACTCTGGTTTCTCGTTCTGGGAACTTCGAGCTGGGGTTCTTTAGAACTGAGAATTCGTCTCTTAGATATGTTGGTATTTGGTACCGCAAGATAAGTTTTAAAACATACGTGTGGGTCGCGAACAGAGATAGCCCTGTTTCTGATGAATCTGGGGTTCTGACAATTTCAAGTGATGGAAATTTGATGGTTTTAGATGGGGATCATCGCTTAGTTTGGTCTAGCGTCATTAATTCTACCTCTGTGCCCACCAACTCAACAGCTGTTTTGACGGATGCTGGAAATCTTGTTCTTCTGGCCAAGGCAGATGCTGACACTGCTAGTGCTGATGGTCATGTCAGCAATGCATACTGGCAAAGCTTTGAACACCCGACAGACACGTTTTTGCCTGGCATGAGAGTGAGGGTGAATTCTGCGGCTGGAGAGAACCATGCCTTTAGGTCGTGGAGATCGTTGAACGACCCTTCCCCTGGGAACTACTCTATGGGCGTCGATCCCCGGTTGCCGCCACAGATAGTGATCTGGGGCCAGTCAGGCCGGGAATGGAGGAGCGGGCATTGGAATGGGGTGGTTTTCACCGGCATGCCAAATATGATTGGCAATTTTCAATATGGGTTCAGGCTTTTGACCCTCGAGGACGATGGAAGCATGTATTTTACATACACACCGTCAAATAGGTCCAATCTCTTGATGTTCCGTATACTTTGGAATGGAACGGGGGAGGAGTTAGGCTGGGATGAGACAAATAATGAGTCGACTGTGCTGCAAAAACAGCCTGCTAAGGAATGTGACCTATATAACAAGTGTGGAGATTTTGCAATATGCAATGAAATGGGCTCTCCCAAATGTAGTTGCATGGAAGGGTTCATTCCAAAATCACCGGATCAATGGAAGAGGGGTAACTGGTCCATGGGTTGTACTTGGAAGACTCGATTACAGTGTGGGAACAACAGCAGCATTTCAGTGGGAAATGGTGGCAGGATGGACCACTTTTTGAAATTGGATGGGGTGAAGTTGCCGGATTTTGCAGATTATTTTTCAGCCACTAGCGAGGATGAGTGTGAGGTGAAGTGTCTAGAGAATTGTTCGTGTAAAGCTTATGCATTTGTTAGAAGCATTGGGTGCATGATGTGGAACAAGAATTTGATCGATGTGCAGCATTTCGCTGAGGGCGGAATGACCCTCCAAATTCGTCTCGCCAATTCTGAACCAGGTATGATCTCTCATGGGTATCCCCCCTTTGCCATTTTCAAATTTGTTGATCTTTTCCAAAATAATGTTTCTCATACCTAATGATCTTTTTTAGTATGATAAAGGCCACAACTGATTGTGTGACTTAGCAGAAAAGGGACTGAGATTCTTATCTATGGAATTGAGTTTATGGAGGTCAGGGATCTCAACAGTTGGTGTAACTGAATAACATGAATCTGGCCTTTTGTAGCATCAGAAAGGAATGAAAGCAGTCACTGTCAAGAAAGATCACCATATGACGTATCCATAATGCTAGTCTCCAATAACAAACTCCAGCATAACTAGCTACTTTCACGCTTATAGGAAGGTGAAGGATCAGAACTTTGATGGATATAACGGTCCCATTCATCAGCATATGATTTGTCACATGGCTTGGCTGAAATTTCCTTTGTCTCACCTGCCTGCAACAAGAAGCGTGTATCACACGATAGACAAAACATTTACTGTCACAGAGTTTATCTGTATTAATGACTTTGGATATCTTATAGAGTACTTCCAACACTTTCCGATTACTGATGATCTCCTATAATTTTAATTTCTTTCTCTTCTCATGAATAGGAACAGAGAGCAAAATATCCAACCTACGCATGATAGTTACTGCTTTTGTTGGAGCGTTTGTTTCCGGTATAACAGTATTTTTGTTGTGGAGGTTCAAGGACAATTTAAAAGGTGAGATTTCGGTCTGTGGAGTGAATGATTTATTAGTCTTTATTTTCTTATTTACATGTTAATGAACTATAAATACAGGATTCTTGTTTGATGATATTGTTAAGAGCGAAGAGCAATATCTTGATTTGTCCAGACCAGATGGTCTTGCTAGTGATGCTAAGCAAGTAGGAGGACCTGATATACCAGTGTTCGACTTCAGTTCCATAGAAGCTGCAACGAATGTCTTTTCTGAAGAAAACAAGCTTGGACTCGGAGGATTCGGTCCTGTTTACAAGGTAAAGATATATGATCACCAGTTCTAGACTCGTGATGTCATATTTGCATTCTTAATTGTCTACCCTCTGAATCTGCAGGGAAAGCTTCTAGGAGGACAAGAAATAGCAGTTAAGAGGCTTTCGAGGAAGTCAAGCCAAGGGGTTGAGGAATTTAAGAATGAGGTTATGGTAATTGCGAGATTACAACATAGAAACCTCGTGAGACTCCTCGGATTCTGCATTCAAGGCGAAGATAAGATGCTTGTTTATGAGTACATGCCAAACAGGAGCTTGGATTATTTTATTTTTGGTAAGCTGAGTCGAACATTTGAATTTGATCTTTTGCATTCCTTGAAAGAATTGTCATGAAAATCATTGCATGTGTCTTTTCTTCTCTTTTCAAAATTTGATGCAGATCCAGCGAAGCGAGCACAACTGAACTGGAAGAAACGTTTGGAGATTATTGAAGGGATAGCACGAGGCATCCTCTATCTCCATCGAGATTCTAGATTAAGGATTATTCATCGTGACCTAAAAGTCAGTAATATTTTGTTGGATGAAGAGATGAACCCAAAAATATCAGACTTTGGCATGGCAAGAATTTTCGGTGGGAATGAAAATGAAGCGAGTACCAATCGAGTGGTTGGCACATAGTAAGTTGAATTTCTTCCAAGTGAGAATAAGAAAAGTGCATCTCTGACTCAATGTTTGATCAGGTTTAGTGGATTGATTCATTTGCCCTTGTAATTGCAGTGGTTACATGTCTCCAGAGTATGCGATGGAAGGTCTATTTTCATTCAAATCTGATGTGTACAGCTTCGGGGTATTATTACTGGAGATCATTAGCGGCGAGAAAAACATTGGCTTTCGCACGCCGGAACATTCTAATCTTATCAGCCATGTGAGTTCATCCTCATTTGTATTTGAGATAATAGGCACCAAAACTCTCGTTTCAGCAGATGTTTGCAACTGCTCAGTTTGTTCTGTTTAAAACTGTTGTCTCGGTCTGGTTTCTACTTCTCCGTTGTCTGTAAGTAAAGTGATATCAACAGACGTTATTAGGCACGCGGACAATATACATTTGAACTCGCTGTTCAAGTGTTTACATCCAAGGGGTTGTACAGAGTGTTTTTCACACAAATGCATGATGATTGCAGGCTTGGCATCACTGGAATGAAGGGAAGGCGATGGAACTAATCGATCCTTGTATCAGGGACATGTGCTATGTGGATGAGGCATTACGATGCATACAAGTCGGACTATTGTGTGCAAGACTCTGCCAGAGATAGACCGCTCATGTCTTCCGTTGTGCTACTATTAGAAAGTGAAACAGCAGGTCTTCCCCTCCCGAAGCCACCCAGGTTAACCTCGATTGGGGGCTTCTTAGGTTCTTATTCTTTGGGTGAAACGACGGGTCTTTCAATACCGATACAACCCAGCTTAACCTCAATCACGGGCTCACTAGATACGTATTCTTCGTTTGAAAGCCAAGAAATTGAATCATGGAACTCGTGACAGTTGCTAGGCGGATGGTAGATAGGGCCAATGTGATTCTTCATGTTGTTTCGTCTGTTTGTTCTTGTGATCTTTACAATAAGAACAGTGTTCTTGAAATTGTGCGCATGTGTTTTTGTCGAAAGGCCCTACGTGAAACAGAAAAATCATTACTTGATTCCCTGGTCTTGTTATGAAAGTGTCTGCATTGCTTTTTAAGAAGTAGGGACGCATTTGGTTGTTTTTAGGAGTAGCATTTCGGGTAAAAGTTGTTGCTGTGTGACCTCTTGTTCGAGTCGCAGAAATAGTTTTCTTGCAAAAATCTGTGTACATTATAACCAAAGTGGTCGGACCTGTCCCATCATCCCTCGCAGAGTGGGAGCTCCGTGCACTGGCTGCTGTTTTATTCCAGCATTTGGCAGTTTGCTATGCCTGAAGTGAAAATTCATCATTTTGGGACCAAGATGTTGCCCTGTTTGTCCGGCCGATGTGATTATATACACATCTTGTCTTTCACCGGCGAAGCTCATTTTGCAGGTGTGTGAATGGATACACTCGATCTATATAAGCTGAGGGCTTGTTTTTAATTTTTGGAGACAAAGTCAGTGTTGCTCAACTAATGAAATATAAAATTTTGCGTATTCATTGACAGTTCAAACATTTGGAGCAGCTCGATGGCTACATAAATCTATCAGAGTCGGTCTCAAGCAACTCTGCTTGGGGGTGAGGTTCAGCTGCAGGTAGCAGCGGCTTTACTGTCGCTTCCGAGATGCCCGTCATGCGTTCATCGAGTGTCTGTTCACCTAAACGTGCACTGATGTTTCCGAAACCCTTCTCCCCCTGGCATCTGTCAGCTGCTGCTGCAAGACTCCCACCAACATACATGAGACTCGCGCCAACCACCGCCATTCCAGCCTTTGTCATCACCGCGCCCCGACCTTGAGGAGCACCCTTTCCCTCCCCCCTCTTTCTCAACCTCGGAAGAGGATCGAAGGCTCAATTTGGGGTTTGACTTGCCTGAGCTTCGACCTCCGATTATGACTCAATATGGGGAAAGTACTAGCCTTCTCTGTAATTATCATTTCGAGAAAATTATATAAAGGTGACGATTTAAAGGAAGACGGTTCAACGTCTCAATATATCTATCATTATACGAGTTTTGTCTGTGGGTGGAAGAACGGTTCAAAGCACCTTATTATAACCCCAATTATATACTAATAAAAGAAGCTTTGAAACCTCTAACTCCACCGGATCACTTTGAGCCATGCAATCTCCGTGAACCTTACTTCTGGCCTAAAACTAGTAAATGGATACTTTTGCGCTCTTTCATCAACCCGAGGAGATTGTTTATTTCAGGGGAAATCACGCCAAGACGCGCGCCTAAGAAAGCAGGAACAACTGGACAGGAGCAGCAAGACATGACTGAGAAATCCCTGTGGAAACCGCATGAAGTAGGCTAGACCGCTTGACTTTCACTAAACTTGAATTAAATCTAGGCAAAAGAGGACATCAGCTACCTAAGTTCAAGCTATATATGGGTCATGGAGACTACAGTTTCCATGAAAGTGACTGTTGTTGAGAGCCACTGGTTTCACATGAACCAATTCAGCAATTGGCAGACAAAAACACAAGCCGTCTATCAGATATTGAATATGTATATGCTAGAGGAAGGAATGTTGGCAATCTGGGACAGTGCTTGAACCGAGTCGGGCATTACCACCGGGGTCTAGCACCATCCACGACGTAAAATGAACTTATTAGCATCTGCCTCAATGTGATTTTATCCGCTGTACTTTGTTTGGCAAACTTGCTTTGTGGCTTATCCCGCATTAATCTGTTCCGATTGTCTGAGCAACCAGCAAAATTTTTTAGGAACATCTGAAGGGACTATTTTTGGCCAAAGTCTAGCCTATGCTCAAGGGCAAGGAGAATGTTAGAATATTTAAACCGTATATTCATCTAACAACTTAGCATCTGATTGGACTTTTTAACAAGATGGATTGAATTTGTCCAATCTCGTCAACTATCTGCCAAGCCTAGGGATGAAGAGGGGCAACTTACCAATTGGTCTTAAATATATTATAGGGATGCCAATTCAATCCTAAATTCTTCAAACTTTGCCATTCTAAGTCCTAAACATTTGTACAAAATTCCAATGCAACCCTTTTGGTCACTTGGAAAATCGCTAATGTGGCGATGCAAAAATTGTCCAAGTCAACATGCCACATAGAATGGCTGGCTATAAGTGGACACCGCTTAGCAATATCTAACATTTATTGGTTAGAACAATTGTATTGAAATTTTGTGTAAAGATTTATAACTACCTTAATAAAAATGAAAAATTAAGGACTTATTGACACCTAAATTTTGGACAACTCATTTAGTCATTTATTGCATAAAAATTATGGGTTAATTTTTAACCCTTAAGAAAAAATATTATAAGTCAATCGCATAGCATATAATTTTGTAAGTGCATTTATTTTTAATTTACATGTTTTGTATTTTTTTTTTTTTTTAGGATTGGTGGTAGATGGGTTCGAATTAATATTTCTGAACTCTAGTTTAGCAAGCCGGGCTAGGCCTACAAAATGAGAAAATTAACCCAAGCCTGTCGTTATGTTTAATTAATTATTTTGTGAAAAATTTAGATTTGATGCGATATTATGATGATTTTTGGAAATTAAGAAAATTGCGTTGTAATCTTATTTTTATGAATAGATGATGAAATTAGGGAGAATATTCATGAGATAGGGATTTTTGTGATTAAGAGGTTATAAGCAATATTAGTTTGATGAAAATATTAACAAAAAAATCAGTTTCATCTATAAAAGGATGCGTACGGAGTTCAATAAAGGGGGCCTTTTTTCTCGGTTTTCGAAGTAAAATAATCAGAAAAGGAAAAGTTTCTGCACAACAGCAGAAGGAGAAGAGAAGCGTAGAGGCAGAAGAAAAGGGGATGATTTGACCCCACTGTTCATCGTCTCCCCAAGCTTGCTGCCCACGTTGCTGCTCCATCCGCGACTGCCCGGAGCTCCTCTGCCTCACCGCGCGACTACCGCCGTTCACCGCACCGCGCCATCACCGCCCTCTGCTCAGTCCCCGCACCCGCTCGGAGCCCGATCTACCGCACCGGAGCGCCGATCTCGCCCTCGACTTGCTGTTGACCTGCGACGCTAGGCCCAGATTCGAGCCCCCACACGTCCGAGTGACGTCTCTGCTGCCGGCCATCTCCGCTACGAGCCTCCTCACGGTGCGCCTGCAGTTCCTTCGCTGAACGTCTCCGATTGCTGACACCCGCACCTGCAACCTTCTCCACCCGCGACGCCGGATCCGGACGCCACCAGAGCCCCAAATCAGTCGCACCGCCGCACTTCCCTCTCGCCGCGCCTGCACCATCGCCGATCCGCCTCAGTTGCAACCGCCTTGCTCGAAGCACCACCGACGCCACAGCGCCGCCCCTGCGACCCTGCACTGGGCCCTCTTCCGTGTAGACGCTAAGCCACCCCGGCCAAGCCGCTTCATCCATTGCCACCTTTCGCTAGAGCTCCGACCGACGGCAACCCCTGCCCGGTGCCGACGAATTTGCTGCCCCCCATTTTCCTTAGGTTGCTCATTTTTCTTTTATTTTTATTTTTCTTATTTTATGTTATTTTACTTTATTTTTAGTTAGAATATCATAATAGTGGATATAGTGATGATTTAATGGCTAGGTCTACTTACTTTTTATTTTGTTTGTTGATTTCTTATTTTTAGAATCGATTTGATTGGAATAATGGAAAACATGAATATTTGGCAATTCAAGAGACGGCTTATGCTATGATTATTTATTATAATAAATATAAACAAGTGTTCCACTTTATTTTATAACTAAAATTACTATAACTCATGATAATGATAACTTATCGATAATGAGAACTTATTATAATAAATTATTGTTCAAGTTTGAATATTGTGAGGTGACTTTTACGTTTTGGATATTGTAGACATTATCGGCAAGAGTTATCCCTAAAATTATTATAATTATTAATTTGGCCCGTAGATGTCGGGTCATTTTTTTAATTGTATTAATTCTTGGGGGTTTGTTGATAGTATCTTAATTGTTGAATCAATATAATTATTAATTTGATTTGTAAGATTTCAGATTAGATTTTTAATTATTTTAAACTTCTTGTCGTGACATTCGGGGTTATAATGAATCGTTAATTTGACCATGAGATAACATGTTAGTTTTTTGATTATTTTAATTCTTTATTTGATTGGATGTCTTGATTAGTTTAAATACAATGTTTATTTGATAATTGCTTATTTTGGAGAACCACTAAATTTGAATTAGGATTCGGTTTGTTTTTGGAATATTTCTTGTTATCTTGCATATCTAGAATATGGATTTTAGTTCGAATTTAGAAAAATATAAAAACAAAAAGTGCATTAATTTAGGCTGTTAGGTTTTTTTTTAAAAATTTAAATTGCACGTTTAATTATTTGGAAATTGTGAATTTTGAATTTTATAAATAATAAAAACACAAAAAAGTAATTATGCATATATCATGTAGAATTAGGAAATTTATTGTACTTCATGGCATCTTAGGATAAAATTGTAGGTTTCATTTTAAATTCACTTCATTCTCTAGGATAGATTGCACTTTTTAGAAAAATAAAAAATGTCGTGTAAATGTCATATAGGATTAGGTTCATGAAATGCATGTCATTTAGGGATTATTGCTAGTCATTTAATTATAACTTGCATGTCATTAGAATTAGGTCATTTATTTATATTGCATCGCATGTTTGCATGATTTTCATTAAATAAGTGAAAAAGGAAAAAAAAAAAAAAAAAAATTGCGTGTTAATTAGAAATCATACGATGTAAATTCTGATATAATAACGCAGATGCTTTCATTGCTTTGAGGTAAGTTCTTGCAATTTATTCACTGCTTTCCTTGGATGTTAAATTGGTGGTTTGCGCACTTGCATGATCATCTTACATGTTAGGGAAATAGATTTAAAATTAATCTAAACTGCCAAACATTTTTTTCAAAATAAAAGAAAAAGATACCGGAAAGAGCGTTAGAGAAATCTAGCGTAACTAAGTCCCCAAACTCACAATTCTGGTTCGTAGAAGTAAAATAATTCTCCAATTATTTTATTTGGGTTTATAATCAACCCACCAAAAATAGATTAGTGGCGATTCTTAATTAAAAATCAATTGCATGTTAAGAACTTGAATCTAAGTCGCGAATTGGTATGGGCTTGGGAGAACCCGAGTTAAGTCTAGGCTTAACAATCCATTAGTCAAACCCTAAATGGTTCACACTCGAAAAATTGGTCGCGACATGACTAAATTAACATTCGTACAATAAGTTTAAGACTGATTAGGTAATTATCTTAGATGAAGAGAGACATTGAAGTTGGTGCCTGCACAATTGCTCATGGTTAGCTTATTCTTTGGCACTGGTTGCGTCGTTTGGAGAGAGATCTCGTAGACATGTAGCAATCCTCAACGAATGGGGTTGCATAAAATACAGGTTTTAAAACCCGAACAGATTTAGTTTAGATGAGAAGTTTACCTATTCATGCTCGCCTCTCAGTTTCGTGAAATGATTCATGTCATTTCCTTTCTTTATAAAATTGTTTAAACCTAACAACAAAATGTTTTCTTTTAAAAATTGAGTAAAAACGTGTCAATTTAGGTCAAGTTCAAGTTAAGTTGTCTCATGTCATCTCAATCCGAGCGGTGTTCTTGTGTCATGTCCGGATTGCCGCCTCTAATATCTATTAATGCCATGGGTTGCAGCCAGAAATTTGCCTAAGCACCCCTGGCGACGAATGTAGAAGAGACCATTTGAGATCTGGTCGGATCCCGACATCTACTAAGAAAAGCATGATTCGCGATGTTAAGTGACGGTTCCAACGAAGTTGGAGTGTCCCAAAGCTGCCTTATTTTGCTCTTGTCTCCATTTTTCTATTGGTTGTGTGAACTGGAAGTGGAAAATACCAATCCTAGGTAATATAATGGAAGGGGAATACTTAGCTAGAAAATTTCTTGATTCCCTCCTAATTGCTGCCCGCCATCATTGTGTATGTCCAGAACAAGAGGAAATATTCAGTGTTTGCTAACCACCAGCTCCTCGGCCTATGTGGCGCGCGTGATCCACTCAAAACGCGACACTTGTCTAATGACTTAAATGTGAATAGAAAATTAAAAAATTAAATAAGCTTTCCTTTCCCCCTCCTTCTCTGGCTTGCAGAAAAGTATTGAGCAGCAATTAAATGCTCACTTTCAAAATCCTGCCTAACATTTCTCTTTTTTTTTTTTCCAATTTTCAAGGGTTTTAACCTGCACTTCTAGAGAAGAGCAACTACAGCCTACTCCCTCTTTCTCTCTCTCCAGAATGTCCCTACTGCCTATGCCTTCGCCAACAGTCACCGCTAGTTGCAACTACTGGTCCCAAGCCCCCTCCACCTCCAATGTTGCCTCTAGAGCCCATCGACAGCTATGTTCATCAGTTGGCGCCTATGCCTTCGCCAACAGCCACTGCCGGTTGCAACTACTGGTCCCAAGCCCCCTCCACCTCCAGTGTTACCTCTAGAGCCCATCGACAACTATGTTCATCAGTTGGCTCCTCTCTCTCTATCTCTCTCTCTCTCACGCAAGCATGATTACGTTGACTTGCCATGGACAACACCAAATCCCAAGCTGTTTCTGACGCGGCAATTGAGCATAAGGTCTGTGCTCGCATTAATCTCTTAGGGAGTCCTAGAGACGTCTACTATGGCCAAGTTTTTCCTTCTCAAGAGCTTGTTGCTATTGTGTAAGAATAGCCGAAAGCCAAAATATCAGTCTTTTTCCTTGAATTTGCATCAGCCGTCTTTGTTTTATATCAAACAACTAGTAAAGTGGATATGACGGCTGATCTACACAAGGATGTAAAGATTTAGCAGACAACCAGTAAAGTGGATGCCTCCAAGAGAGGTGGTCAATATGATGGTTCCAGTTCCAGTGGGAGGAGGTCGAAGAATGATGCGGGGAACACCGAAGGAGGCATTAGAACTTAAGATGTTTGCATTTGTCGTGAGTTCAATACGACTCTTCCATCTCTCTGTCTCATGGTTTGTTTGTTTGTTTGTTTGTTTGTTTGTTTGTTTGTTTTTTAGGAGATTGAGCTTTTGGAGCTTTTGTATCTTCGTACTTTTCTATTGTTGAGCTAGAAGTTTCCTACGTATGGGTACTGATAACATTGAATATGGTTATGTTTAGTTCATCTTTCAACTCCTGCCATTATGTATGAAGATTTCGGCAAGTCTTTGGCGTATATGTATTTATCAACTTTATGCTTCTTTCTCCTTACAACATAGGATGGAGTCTATTCATGATGAATATAGTGGAAGTTCTTCAATGATGATTTGACCAACTTCCTGATCCATTTCCTTGAGGGACCAAAACGTTATTATGTGCTTATTGCATCGGGAAATGCTCATGGTTGGAGACTTGCTATTGATTCCACTAAAAAAAAGGGTTAATGCCCTGAAAATCCCAAATTGATATACTTGTGACAAATTTACCCTAAATTATTTTTTTGACTACCAAAAACCACAAACTGGAATACTTTTGACAAATTTACCCTAAACTTGTACACTTGCGACAAATTTACCCTCTGTTAGTTTTCGTTAAATATTACTATCAAATTATTAGGTTAAATGACACGTGACAATTGATTAGTATACTAATTTGAGATTTTACGCTCAATTTGTCACAGTTTACAAATTTTTGTGATTTTTCGTAATATTAATCCAATTTAGCGAAGATATATTTGTTACAAATTTACCAGTTTAGGGTTTTTTGCGATCGAATAAATTAGTTTGGGGTAAATTTGTCATAAACATATCAATTTAGGGTTTTTTTATAATCATTCGGGGTAAATTTGTTAGGTGTACTAGTTTAAAGTTTTTCAGAGTATTAACCAAAATAAAATAAAAAATAAAAAATTGAGTTGGGGGGGGGGGGAATGGCACCTCAAACTAGCATGACATTGAATCGCAATATGAATCATAAAAAACCATCCATTTTCATGATATCTACATCTTGCTATGGAAAAACCAACTTTTTGCAAGTGGCATGAAGAAATGTTCCACATGCTGCAACTCATCTGTCACACTCCATGACAAGAAGGAAAGCCAATTTATGATCATATTGAATTACTGAACAAAGATGCACACCACAGCATTAGGACATAAATGATGTATGTTGAACAACTTTTGTAGCCACAACAATGGAAAATAATATTTTTTCAATTGAAATTAGCAGATAGACCCATAGATAGAAAATTATGTACTCGTTGATACAATAGCTTGATCCTCAATCTCGCTTTCATGAAGTGGATAGAAATCTCAAAGCTTCTAACACAAGTAGAAATTTGTAACTCAAGTTATTTTAGAATGGAAGTGGCTAAGGTAAAAGAACAGGAAAAGTACACTAATGGTGCCATAAGTTGTGTATAGTGCTCACTTTGGTGCCAAAAGTTTCCGCCGGATCACTTAAGTGCCAAAATTTTTAAAAAACGCTCATTTTGGTGCCAACTTTGATCTGATTGGCCAGAAATCTGTCGTGGCATTTTTTTTTATTAATATTTGAAGCCGACGTGGATCGCCGGAGAATACAATCAGCATGCAAACAACAAAACGACACTGTTTAGCGTCTTTTCCCCCAAATAAGAAACCTTAAATCCCCAATTCGACCAATTTGAGTGCATACTTTGATTTTCTCTCAAAGTTATCAGCTCGCTTTTGCGAATGGAGGGCAGAAGCTTCAGCAACGGCTCACATTCCTATAAAAAAAAGTGAATTAGATGGTGAGTGTTACTGTTATTGTGGGTTACTGAGTCCGAGAAGAACATCTGGGACTTGGTTGAATCCCGAGAAAAGATTCCATGGGTGCGGCAGATATAGAGAATGCTCGAAGTGCAAATATTTCAAATGAGTTGATAGGAAATTCTCTGATCGAGCGACATAAGTAATCCTGGAGTTACTTGAAGGCCGAAATCAACCTCCACCTGCGTTAATGGACGAGTTGGAGGATGTCGACTCAATGCAAGCTCAAATGAAGGGTTTAACATCTCTAGTCAACCTTTTGAAGAGGGAGGTTTCAAGCTGAAAATTGAAAGAAACTTTTTATCGAGTGTTGATTGTGTTCTTATTCTCTTGTGTAATTTATTCAAATGCGAAGTTAAGTAATGAGAAGAAGTTTGTATGTCTACCATAGTCGAAGTTTGTATGTCTACTATTTTTGTATGAAGTAGAAGGTTTTGTTATAATCCATGGTAGAAATGCAAGGTTGGAGTTGGAATGCATTAATTGTGAGCACTTCATAAATGCAATGTTTGCTTGCTGCATTTTTTATTTGCCCACCTAATTTGTGTTAAGAGAAATATACAAAGTACTAGTGATGTCAAGAACAGAGCAAGGAAAGAAAGTGTCGAGAACAGAGGAAGGAAAGAAGCTAATGAAAATGAAGAAAGCAACAATAGGGATTATAGCACGTGTAGCATGTTTACATTGAGGAATCAGTATTCAGTTTTAAGCGTGTAAAGTCAAACTTTCTTTTTTCGTGTTCAGTTAGTTCGTTGGTTTTCATTCTGTTGTTATCCTCCAGATCGAATATAAAAACTGAGGCAGAAGAACAGCACAAGTGCCATAACTTGGCACGCCGGGACACTTAAGTGCCATAACTTCCAAACGGTACACTTAAGTGCCACTTTTTTTTTCGAGTGGGACACTTATGCCACCTCCGGCGACCCTTGCCGGAAATCCTACGTGGCAATATTTTATTATTATTTTTTGCCTACGTGGCTCGCCGGAGCTCCAAATCAGCATAAAAATTAACAAACAAATTTTTTAAAAAGAAAATTTTAAAAATTTTAATTTTAAAAAAATTTTTAAAATTTAAAAAAAATAAGAAAATTTAAAAAAATTTAAAATTTAAGAATTTAAAAAAAAAAAAAAGTGGGGGGAGGTCGAACGGGCGGCTGAGGGCTGAGCCACGCCGCGCCTCCCCGCCGTCGCCGGGAAGGGCCGGCGACGGAGGGGGGAGGTCGGGGTTGCCGGCCCCGGCCGACCAACGGCAAGGGCTGCGAGCCCTCGCCAAATCGCGGCGAGGCCGCGACCCCTCGCCCGGATCTGGCGAGGGCTCGCGGGCCCTCGCCGCCCGATCAGCCGGCCGGCCGGCCGGGCCCGCGATCCGGCCGACCCTCCCCCTCCGTCGCCGGCCCTTCCCGGCGGCGGGGGAGGCGGCGAGGGCCCGCGACCCCTCGCCGGATCACGGGCGAGGTCGCGGCCGCGCCCGGATCTAGGCGAGGGTCGCGGCCCTCGCCTAGATCCGGCGAGGCTCGCGAGCCCTCACCACCTCCCGCCGCCGCCGGGAAGGGCCGGCGATGGAGTGGGGAGGGTCGGCGAGGGCCCGCGAGCCTCGCCGATCTAGGGGCGAGGGTCGCGGCCCTCGCCTAGATCCGGCGAGGGCTCGCGAGCCCTCACCACCTCCCGCCGCCGGGAAGGGCCGGCGATGGAGTGGGGAGGGTCGGCGAGGGCCCGCGAGCCCTCGCCCAGATCTAGGCGGGGTCACGGCCCGCCACGATTCAGCGAGGGCTCGCCCCCGCCGTCGGTCGGCCGGGGCGCGACCACGGCCGACCCTCCCCCTCCGTCGCCAGCCCTTCCGGCGACGGCGGGGAGGCGGCGACGGCGGGGAGGCGGCGGCGGCGAGGGCTCAGCCCTCAGCCGCCCGTTCGACCTCCCCACCCTTTTTTTTTTTTTTAATTTTTAATTTTCTTAATTTTTAAAAAATTTTAAATTTTTCTTAATTTTTTAAATTTTTTAAATTTTTGAATACTTTATAATTTAATTAATTTTTATATTATTATTTACACGTAGGCACGAAACGGCGTCGTTTTTGCGTTTTCTCGCCACGTCGTGCAAAACGACGCCGTTTTGGACTAAACTCGCCGGAAAATTGCCACGTCAGCCATTTGGCCGGATTTTCGCCGGAGTGGCACTTAAGTGTCCCATTTTACTCCGATGATGGCACTTAAGTGTACCATTTTAAAGTTATGGCACTTAAGTGTCCCGGCGTGCCAAGTTATGGCACTCCAGGTGTCCTCACCTCAAAAACTGATGAGCCAAGAGTAAACAATTAGAAAAGTTCTTTGATGTAAGCGAGCTCTCATTGAATAAGAATACACTTTTTCTCTCTGAATCGTTTTTCATTTTTCTCCCTCTCGTTTCCATTTTATGTTATATTCATCAAATCTCTTCAAGCTGGTTTGTTGGTTTGCTGCAACTGCAAACTATGGCGAAATGGAAGGTTGGAGTTGGAATGCATTAGCTCTAAGTGCTTTTTATTGTTTAGCTGTGTATTGTAAATTTTTGTTTTGGTTAGTTTTTGCTTCAAATAGAATGGTTGCTGCATTTTTATCGTTGTAATGGTTTGCTGGTTTGTTGGTTTGCTGCAACTGCAAACCATGGCAAAATTAAGGGATGGAGGCAAATTAACGATTGACCATTTCATTGCCAAAAGTTGTAAATAGTGATCGCTTGAATGCTAAGTTTTTATAAAAGTGATCATTTAAGTGCCAATCGCAATTACAAAGTGATCACTTATGTTGCACAAGTTGTAAATAGTGATCGCTTGAATGCTAATTTCAAACTTGCACCAGTCGTGGTGCATCCTGCATCTTGTTCTTGCACCAGTTGGCTTGCTGGTGCATCTTCTTGCAACACAACAGCCCTGCAACGAGATGCACCAGTACCCAAAACTGCATCTTATTCCAGTACATACAACCAGAACCCGACAGATAGTATCGACGCATCAACGACTTCAACCAGCAACACTATATGCACACATTTAAATTTAAAAATAATAGCAACCTCATAAGAACATTACACCAACAACAAAATATACAGAAACAACTATTGTCATTGATATTGATTGATTGTTTACAAAAGAAAAGAAAAACCTGAACTTCACTCCCCAATCATTGAAGGTTTGGCATCCTCTTAAAAAAAAAGCCAATGCCAATATGGAGGCAACAACTACCATCAGTGATATAATATCCAGCACCTTCCTAAAAAAAGAAAACATAAAAAGATGCAACCATGTCCAGCACCACATAAAAATAAACATAAACTATGTCCAGCACCCTCCCATCAGCAGCACCACATAAAAAGAGACCAAGTCCAGCACCCTCCCATTAGTCAATATGAACAACACCCTGATCTTCTTTTCGTCTTGGGGCTTTGAATTGATTCATAATCCGAGCACTCTTTCAAATTGGATGTGCAGGTTCTTTAACTGGGCATTCTGTCACCTCCTTTTCCTTGTTTTTGATGGTGGCTATTCTTGTTCTAGCACGTATCATGTGTTGGTCCATATCATCACTATCGCGCCCATTTGTTGGTTGAGATGGAACTGGTGCTGGGTTTTGTTTGGATGGCTGTTTTGTAGCTATTCCCACTGTTTTCTTCTTTGGAGCACTCTTCTTTAGTTGTGCCATTGATTCTTGAGTTGGCCCACCTTGAGAGAAAAGTACCTCCGAAGTTCTCCCAGGCTACAAGAACATAGCGATAATGTCAACCAAATGAATTGAAGTACAACAAATTAAATGCATGAGGCCTACAAATCTTACATTCAAAATAGTCATTCTAGTCCATTCATCTGTGTAAATCCCATAACCATATTGCCTTAATCTTTTTCCAATAGCCCTTCTTGTTCGCTGTGGTGCATCATTTTCAGCAGCAACAGATGGGGGCGCAGCCTCTGCAACTTGTGCAGTTGCTCGTCTTCTCACCTGAGAAATACATAATAAATTTAAAATTCAGCCCATAAAAGACAAACATAGCGATGTACAACTTACATGAACTTTTTTTCTTCTCGTTTGCTCAATGGTGGACTCAGTTGTTGTTGTTGTCCTGCCTATTCCAGTCCCTGTCCCTACACTTGAGCCTACAACAGGGCCTTTTTTTGGCCCTTTAAAAGGCCTTACAACAATGTACTATATTAAGATCATGACAAACTATAATGAATAATTAGACATCTACTCATTTTCATGGTCGAAACAAATGGAGAAAACTTATCAAATTACAAATACATAATAGAGGAAAAACATCAGAGAAGCCAGTGCACATGGTCAACCATCAAACTCTATTGAATAGGAAATGTAAAGTTACTGAGGTAAAGAGGATACTTACCTTATAGTAGGGCTTTCTGTTTGCCCTTCAGTAGGCACTACTGCAGGGCCTTCTATCCTACCTTCACTAGGCTCAACAAGAAGCTCTTCAATAGAGCCTTCTATCCTGCCTTCAGCCATTACATCTTGCTGTTGATGCTGCCTTTTCAGCTCACAACCTTTCTTATTGTGCCATTCCTTGCGGCAATATGAGCATTTCATCTTTGAGCCAGTCCTACTCATCCTCTGATTTGATGCATCTTCCTGCTGCATTCTTCTTTTCATTTTTGGCATTCCAATTTGCTTCTTCAACAGCAAAGGTAGAGGGCTTTCATGATTTGTTGGCTCCCAAAATTTGCTGCTTCTAATAGGCTGCATCATGAATTGGTATGAAGCAAGGTATGAGCTTTTTTTGTACCAATCATGTAGGTAATCATTTGGGTTTTCTTGCTTCATCTGAATAGCACAAATTGCATGGGCACAGGGAATTCCATTCAGCTGCCAAGCTTGGCATGAACACTTTCTTCTATCTAAGTTGACAACATACTTATCTTGATTTTGAATAATCCATATCCATTATCTCCATTCCAAACTGGATGGTAGAACCTACTAGCAGCAATGTTTGTATCCAATCTCTTCATAATCCTAGGGCCACAGTCTCTAGTCCATTTCGTAGCCTCATCTCTTTGCCTATGCAGTCTAGTCATCACCATCACTCGAATATCATCAAGCATGCTGATGATTGGTTTGCACCTAGCCTCTAAAATTCTGCCATTGAAAGCTTCGTTGAAGTTGTTATCAATGATATCGCATTTGAACTCTTTGCTGAAGAAGGCCCGACACCAATGCTTAGCTTCTGTTTGAAAGAGTGCATCAAAGCCTTCCTTTGTCAGCTGCAACAATCCTTGTTTGACTAATCTCAAATCAACCGTGTTTGTACTCTTTGCTATCTGCCAGAATTGCTTCTGGAGCCTATCTCCTTTGAAGTTCCTTGACCAGTTTGCATATATGTGCCTCGCGCACATTCTATGCTCAGTATGTGGCATCAACTCAGCCAATGCAGGAATAAGTCCCTACAAAAATTCAAACCAATAAATACAAGTCAGGAAAAATATGTAAATGTTTAATATTAAAAAGGAGTGAATTAATTGACAATGAAATTACTTTCTGTTGGTCACTCATGAATGCCCATCCTCCCCCATCAGTTATCTCAAGGTCAGATATTAAATTTTTGAGAAACCATGACCAAATATCCTTGTTCTCTATCTTCACCACCACCCAAGCTATCGGAAACATTTGATTATTGGCATCCCTCCCCACAGCAGCCAACAATTCCCCCTTACACAAACCCTTTAGAAAGCATCCATCCAATCCTATAACTCTTCTATAACCAGCCAAGAAGCCCCATTTGCATGCATCAAAACAAACATAAAATCTATCAAATCTAGGCCCAAGATTAGGGAGTGGCCTCTCCACAACCTCTACATACACCCTACTATATGGGTTTTGAAACATGCACTCGCCACCATAGTCCCATACCTGCGCATATTCTTCCTTATACCAACCCATCAGTATTTTCATCACCTTCATCTTAGCTCTCTTGCATTGATTCCTTGACACATTAACCCCTACTTTCTCTTTCACTAATTGTTGAAATTGAGGACTCTTGATCCCGAGCATTACTTTGATAGTGTTGAAAAAAATGCTTCGATAACCACACACTCGTTATCATTTTATTATTAAAAATAATTGGACAAGTATGTTCCTCCTGTAAGGACCTAATCTGGAATAACCCATTCTTACTCAACGAGCCATAGAGCTTTCATGGACAATTGGGTTGTGAGCACTTAGCTCTCACAAATTCCTTCGTGTTTCTAATGAATTTAACACTCATTTGTTCACCAATGGAGTTCTTCACAACAGCTTCCTTGAACTGTTTGGCATCGTCAAATCTCATGCCTATAGACAAAATAGGTTTATCAACAGTCGGATCATAGCAAGGGTACTTACATTTTCTTGGACGAGCAGGTTCTTCATCATCATTGTCAAGCTCATTCTCCGAACCAGCAACTTCATCGCCGTAGCTTTCTTCATCTTCACTTCTATTACCTTCAGCTAGAACTCCATCCCCATTTACTGGCTCGGGCCTTTTTGCTGAAGGTGCAAGTTTTTTTCTCAGAAATTCCCTTTGCTTTTGTCTTGATTGTGAAAATTCATCATCATTTTCGTCACTTAAGAAATTTATTGAAGCAAAGTATTCATCTTCCGATTCACTGGATAAATCAATTTCCCATTCTAATCCAATGAAGTCCTCATCGCCCAAATCTTCACCCAAATCTTCACCCAAGCTTCAAGACATGTCACTGTTTGTTCATCTCTATCAACGTGAGTTCTCTCCCTTTCATCCTCGACCTGATTACTCGCTTGAATAGGATCCCTCACTTCTCCTCTTTCAGTGGTGGTCTGCTCATCCCCATCCTCATCCTCATCCTCACCATCCTCATCATCATCCTCATCCTCATCATCACTATAATACTTAACATATATCTTAGCTTCTTCGCTGCGAAGATAATAGTAAATGATATCCTTAATACCATTATCGTCATAAAAAAAATCTCAACCCATCATTCAATTCCTTCACAGGAACACAATAATGTAGTTTTTGCACTTTGCATCGTAAAAAATACACCAAATCCCTCAGAAAATCAATATATGATGGCTTCTGAACATTGACATAAATAGTATCTTCATTTCCACCAGTATATTCCCAATCATCGGTGCCGATAAGAAACTCTCCACCATAGCAAACAATGATGCCTACCTGATTCGTGTCCATGTCGATGTTGCACCCAATGAAAAAAAAAAACAAATGTCATTACTTGTTGGGACCACATGACAGAATTAGCAACTTCACATGGAGGTCTTTGTCATTTTGTTGTCAAGAAACAAATGCAACTAATCTCCCCAATTCAGTGCTTTTACAGAAACAAAAGAAACCGAGTTGAATAAACAAAGTGAGGTCCCACCACCCATTTTTCAATTCAAATCACATTCGGTCCCCCCGTTTCCCCCACAGAAGCAGTCCAATTAATTAAATAAATTCGGTCCCACCACTGTTTCTCCCCGAGTCGAGCCCATTTTCCCCTCCGCGCCCTATTTTTCTATTCAGTCACCACAAAAGAAAGGGAACGAACGACAAAACCCTCAATTCGGTCCCCACAACTTTCCCCACCACTTTCCCTTGAGCCGAGCCCTCAATTTGCCCTCCATGCCCTAACTTGCCCATCGGAACCCTAAATTTTTTAGTAAATTGACCCACGTACAGAACATGACAAACCTGAGTGAGTGAGAGTTGAGGACGCAGCCAGTGAACGAACGTGAACGACGGCGCAACTATAGTGGTGGCCGAGCGACGACAGCCGAGCGAGTGAACAACAGTGGGTCAGCGAGCTACAGCCGGCGGCGTTGAGCGAGAACCCTATATGAACACCGTTTTTGGCCCACATCATTTTTCACCATATTGAATCCATTATACGACGATCGTTTTGTAGGTAATCCACGTGGAATGGTAAAATGACGTCGTTTCTTACGAAGAAAAGGAAACAACGTCGTTTTATGCTAACCACCATGGACAATATTAAGAGTTGTTGAATTTTTTTTTTAAATATAAATGCCACGTAATCATTTTGGCCGGAATTTCTCGCTGGTGGCACCAAAGTGAGCGTTTTTTCTCTGATTTGGCACTTAAGTGATCTGGCGGAAACTTTTGGCACCAAAGTGAGTGCCGTACACAACTTATGGCACCATTAGTGTACTTATCCCGTAAAAGAACTTAATTTCATATAAATCTACGACCTGGTATCTTTTTACATGTAAAGAATGGATAAAATGCTGTGAGAGCCTCAATGCGTTCCTTTTCATCCTCTTTACTAGGCCTATGATCAAATGTGAGAGCCTCCGCAATGCCAGCTCTACAAAGAATAGCTTGACAATCTCCAACATTAGACATGAAGTGGTTGTCCCTTCTAATCAATGCAGCTACACATCATGAGCCGCCTTGTCCTTCCTCATTAAAAAAATCTAAATCAGTCTTTAGGTAACCATGTTTCACGGGCGTCTCTATTTCATCCTCATCTCGTCTCACCACTTCATCTATGATACTCTTATTTAAGTTTTCCGTGACAAACTCAGCAGCAATATTCAACAAAAGCTGAGCGCATTGCAAAAAGCAGTCACTCGTGGATAGTATAATGGACGGTTGATGCAAATTCAAGGAAAAAGACTGATCTTTTGGCTTTTAGGCATTCTTACACAACAACAACAAGCTCTTAAGAAGGAAAAACTTGGCCATAGTAGATGTCTCTAGGGCTCCCCAAGGGACAAACATGAGTGCAGACCTTATGCTTGATCGTCGTGTCAGAAATAGCTGGGGATTTGGCACCATCCATGGCGAGTCGGCATAATCATGCATGCGTGAGAGAGAGAGCCAATTGATGAACCTAGCCATCAATGGGATCTAGAGGCGATTGCGGAGGCGCAAAGGGCTTGGGACTAGCAGTTGCTACCGATGGTGGCTCTTGGGGGAGGTGGAAGCAGTAGGGACGCCCTGGAGAGAGAGAAAGAGGGAGTGGGCTATCGTTGTTCTTCTCTAGAAGAGCAGGTTGAATAAGATCCATGGTACACTTTTTATTACTGATCAGGAAAAATTTGAAGAAAAAGTAGATGCCTTTGATAAAAATTCATTATCAACAGAATTTTTTTTTCTTTATTTCCATTTCTAGAAACCAAACAAAAAAGAATTCATTCAAAAGATCAAACAAAAAAAATTAAAACCCTAGAAAAAAAGGAGAGAGTGTCCAACGGGATTTTGAAAGTAAGCATTTAATTGCTGGTTGGTACTTTTCTTCAAGCCAAAGGAGGAGGAAAATAAAGTTTTTTTCCTTTTTTAATTTTTTTTTCTACTCATGTCCAGGTCAACGGACAAGTGTTGTGTTTTGAGTGGATGGCGCGTGCCACATAGGCTGATGAGCTGGTGGTTAGCAACCACCGAATATTTTCTCCCAGAATAGTTGTTTCATTTCCTTTATATTACCTTTGTCATGCCCCAATTCTCAAGCGTGTGCCCATCCCTTGGTAGTTGATAGACGTCTTAGGACGCATCGCCAACCCATTCATTTTAA
The DNA here is from genome assembly GCA_014182545.1 of Eucalyptus globulus. NCBI lineage: Eukaryota > Viridiplantae > Streptophyta > Magnoliopsida > Myrtales > Myrtaceae > Eucalyptus > Eucalyptus globulus. Next base: position 47,317,524 of record CM024721.1, read on the forward strand.
TGTGCATGTGGAAGCGTATAAATAAATCCCCAGACAGCACAAAGATGGGATAGAAAAGCAGGACCACAATGCACAACCAAACCACACACCTGTATACACAACTGACTACTTTATTTACAATATTAGTCTATATACAAAGGTTTGCAAAAGCAAAAGGTCTACAAGCCCTCTAGGCATTCGAATCCCCAGCTGAAAACTTCAAGCTCTCCTGAGAACTTGGGTCCACCATTGCACCACTAGGAGGGTCAACTGTACCCTCATCAAAAGCGATCTCTAACACCGACATAGAGACCTCAGACTCTTGTAGGGGACCTTCTCTGGGTCCATTTTGCTCTTGATGGTACTACGCTTTGAATTGACAGGGTACCCTCCAAGGTAGTCCTGCATCAACCCAAACAATGGTTCTCACAAGCTCATAGACCGAGGCTCATTGGCCCCCGAGAAGAGGAATCTAGGTGACTTGTTCGGTGATCCTCTTGGACTGGCCAAAACGCTCTGGAGGAGCCACTATCTAAGGACCTAAAATTGTTGAGCTCATGATAGGATGATACAATATCTCAACAAATTCACTCCCTAAACTCCAACTAGGAAGGAAATACTTCTAAAGACAGTTTATGCACACACAAGACAAAGAACTTACTTTGCCTCAAATCCTTCCTGCAAATCAGTACAGTTCATATACTTAACCAATCAATTTAATTCAAATCATTGATCAGCTCAGTCAATCAATTCAATTCGATACTATCAAAATGATCCGTACTATCTATCAATCGGTACCATATATAATTCAATTCAATCTATCGATTCAAGTGATACAACTGAGATAGCTAGTATAAACACCTAGAGGGGGGTGAATAGGTGCACAAACAATTTATCGAGATACGGAAGCGATTCTTGGCAAACGATAGAAAGGAAATTCTCTCTTGATTAACAAAATGAAATACGATCGAGGTAAAGAGACTGAGGAAGAGAAAATTGAACACATGATTTATAGTGGTTCGGCTTTATTCCAAGCCTACGTCCACTCTTCCGCACTGACAGCCCACCGGCTGGATTTCATTATGATTAAAAGAGAAGTTACAGCACATCTTTGCCTTGATTCCACAGTGTAGATATTCTACCACACCTCATCAAGGTTTCTCACAAATATAGACTCTCTTTTGTATACAATTATTCGCTCAAAGGAATTGTCTAAACAAAAAGGAGATTCAGACTTTTGAATTCTTCTATCACGCACTCTTCGAACAACTAAGAACGTCTTCCTTATATACTCCTTTACGCCATCATACCCGTTGGCACTTACCAAAGGAATTCCTCCAATCTGCCCGTTGGACGGAATCAATTAGGAAGATTGTTCGAGCTATTAAAGGAACGTGTCGATAACCCATCAATCCTGTTCACCCATACAATCAGGATCTCGGTTTCCATAAGTAGAACCTTCCAAGAATATTTAGGCAATCATCAAATCTTCAATCATCGAATCAATCTTGATCAATCAAAGGATTCTGTTATGTCTTTTCCAGCCACGAGATATTCTCCAGATGATAAGGTTAAATCCTTAACGAAACATCCAGTTCTGGATAACCTTTCTTCAACGGATTAGAGACTGTCAATGAGGATAGACTTTGAGTCTTGAGTCTGGCTGTCCGGAGGTCTTCGTACTTTAAATAGCAGAGTCTGCAAACCTTCAGACTAGATTGATGGAAACGTTTTGTCAGCTTCAAAACACTTCAAGAAGATTTCTCCAACAACAACCACTGGTCACACAAGCTAAAATAGATGGTCAACGCTTTCACATGATGATATATATGGTCATAGCTCTCACAAGTTAATATAGATAGATAGTAGCTCGCCCAAGCTAATATATAGATTGTGCTCCCACAAGCTGATAAAATATACTGCTCTCACAAGCAAACATGCAAAGGAACTCTCATAAGTTGACGATAAATATGCTCTCACAATCTGACAAATCACCAAGTTAAAGATACATGATAAAAATAATCATGTGTGGGTAAACGGTCGGCTTGAGCCAAAATTGCAATATCTTTCTTTTATAAAATTCCACTAATTATAATAGTTCACAAAGACATTTTTGGCATTGTAAACCGACGCCTGGTATTTTCTGATTAAAATACCAAAATTATCCAATTTTGGAGTAAATATCCAAAATTACAATTTCCACTCAATTTGCACAAACCAGCACTCAATTAAATAAACTATGCATACCATTGCAATCAACATGAAATTCCGGTCATCGGCTATCCCGGTATAATTTCCGAAAAATAATAAATAATTAAATAATTACCAAAATTAATTAAATAAATACAATTAAATGCAAAAATAGAAACTTATGTCGGAAAAGCCTAATTAAAAACCGAGACGGGCCCAAAAATTTCTGAACCTATCTAGGCAACAAATCTCCTAGTGGCAAAGCCAAGTGAGGACGGACGGGTCCAAAAAGGCCTTGAAGTCTTGCTAGCCTTCGCCCGGATGCTGGCTTGAGAAAGAGAACCGGGCGACAAGCCAAGCTAGAAATGGTGAGACGGGCTGGCGGAGGCTACTTCGGGCAACAGGGGCAACAATGGCTGCTCCGGCAACCTAGACGGCGGTCTAGGGAGCTCGACAGTGACCAAGAATGGCACGGGGACACAGCTGGGTGTGACAAGGGGCAGGATGGGCAACTGATAGGTGCAGGCTTTCGTGGGGCTCTCGAGCGGCGTGACAGCGGTCCAGCAGCTTGGTGGGCGATGTGTGACGACAAGGGGGCTTGGCTCGGTTTCCTCTACAACTTTAGAGCTTCAAATGGATTGGAAATGGAGAAATTTCCTCTACAACTTTAGAGCTTCAAATGGATTGGAAATGGAGAAAGCAAGGTTTGCTGAAGAAGAAGAGCTAGCTGCTAAAGGGAGGGGGGCCACCAAGCCTTCTAGAAACCAAAGTTGTCTCCTTTGAGCTTATCTAACATGCCCCACCTCTTCAGCCATTGTCTAGCAGCCCTTATCCACTCCAAACTTCCCCAACACACTTGCCACAGGGTCCAAAAGGTTGTGCACCAAGGGGGCCTACGAATTTGGTCACAACTTCCCCAAATTGAACCAATTTCTCTCCAATTGGACCTAAACCGGTCCCCATAAATCCTATTAAGATGTCCACAGTTCATTTCACATTTTTTCTTGCCAATTGAACCAACTTGCATCCTAAAAATGCGATAAAAATGGTCATCTAAATTTTCTGGACAAAAACAACCCAATGTTGATTTTTTTGCCAAAAATCTTGGTTTGTAGAAAAAATTTCGGAGGATGAGTTAACGGTTCTAAAATAAATCGTGACATAACAAAACTTTCAATTTTTTGAAATCGGATTTAAATTCACGGTTAATTTCAATTTGGCGCAATTTTAACGTGATAGCCTACCAGGTAGCTTTTAGAAGTTTTTAGTGCAATTGACCTATGGTCAATTATTTTCAAGCCGCATTATACATCTTCGACACATTGACAACTCTTGGTTGTCGTGAAAATCTCAAGATTTCAAATGCGGACATAGAGTACCAAAACGACAGAAAAATCGGTCTAGTGCCGATTGACGAAAATTTTGCAATTAGGTGGAATCACCCTCTCTTAGTCATATGACTCAGTCGAGTCGACCTATCTCAGGTCTTTAATTGATTTTTAATTGTGCCGTAATGACCCTTGCAGACTAGCACGATTAAGCAGTCGGTTTCTGGTCGAATTTCCAAATCTATTGCATTAAAATCCCTTAACAGCTTCCTCAGATAGGCTAGTTATCTCGTGAGTGATTGGCTCAAAGAATAGAATTATAGCTGTGTCAATGAAAAGCCCGTTTCATTCAATTGAAAACAAAACTGGAATTTCAGGATGTCTCAACCTTACCAAGGTTTCCCTTTTTCATGGAATATTACATGAACTCCCCGCTCTAAGGACTAATGTCCTCCTTAGTGTTGGCATGTATTGCCCATTATTACTTTCCTTATTTAATGAAGTGACTCGGTCCACCTCTATCTCCTTTACCATCCTAAAAACTTATACAACTTGCACATTTTCCCGAGTTGTCTCATACTAATGGTCACTCCTCGCACTCGTCGAATCGGATATGGGCCTAGTCCATTCACGAACATCTATTGGAGGGAAAATGAATGAGTAATGTCATAATTTTAGTATTGCACTCACTTTAGGGAAAATGAATTGAGTAATACATATATATCTAGTGCAATATCTTTTTTTAAAACCATTCTCAAGTGTTTCTCAAATACAAAACAATAGTAATTACTCGATCCAAATTTTTATACAAGAAACATGCTTTAATAACTCGTGTGATAGTCAAATCTTTATCACTTAAGATACAAGTTTACAGAACCATAGAAGAGATAGTACCACTCATCTTGGAATGCTTACAATCAAACAACATGCAACTGAACGAGCCAACAATCTCGTAATACTAACAACTAAACAAGAATCAATATCAAAACCAAGTAAAATATTACAAGAAACAACACTTAAATGCTAACAAAAGGATTCCTACTCACTAACAAATTGCACACCTAAAATGATTATTCAAGTTGTTCACAATGCGGGGCTCGCACGCGCAACCTTAAAATTCTCACTCTGACCAAACCATTGCTTATAAACGATTACCTTCAAAGCCCATGTCTGCACAACACCATAAGCCACCAATTTCATAAAATTCCATAGCTCAACTAATCAAAAAGTGGACTTTGCTACTTGAATCTCACGTAATTCCAAATTTAAGCCCTAACCTTGAAAACTAGTATGATTAGAAAAACGAGGGATGTGAGCACTTATCAGATGTTGCGTCATGGAGTTGAATTGGTTTGGCGAGACTCTGTGACATGTAGGCACAAAAGCCCACTTCATTCATTTCTTTCTTCTTTCCTTCTTTCTTTCTTTCAATCCTCTCTTTTGCTTCTATAACAAACTTAATGTCCATTTTTCTTCTTCCTTTTTTTCTCTTGTGGGCCCCGACCCTTTGACAAGTCAAAATATTAGCACAGATAGTTCAAGCAGAGCCACCCTGTAAGCACCACAACTCCAATTCAAGTGCATCGTCGTGATAAAAACACTCTACAATCCTATTAAGATCATCATTAGTAGCTACATTCACGATTTTTTTTTTCTAGAACCCTTTTGCCAGAAGCTAGATGTCATGTCTCGATCCTCGAATGCGTGCCTATCCCTCTCTGGTTGATAAAAATTTTGCAACTTCCCAGGACAAGTCGCCGATCCTTTCATTTTATTGTACATGCGGAAGTTAAAATAAATCTTCTGACAGTAATTATCTCGGGATAGAAAAGTAGGACATCATATTCACAAACAAACCATATTTTTATAAACATACGGAGTCATTTACAATATTCTATATCCAAAACATTTTAAAAGATTGACTCCAAAAAAAAAAGCGGTCCTATTTGACCTACACTTCAGGTCACTTCAGCTCAGCTCCAGGTCCTCCCTTTACAGTCTTGAAAAATTTAAGCTCAAGATAGGGTGAGATATGAATCTCAACGGGTTCATGCTCTAAGTCCCATTTAGGAGGGAAATACATCCTAATCACACAATTAGCACAGAGGACTCACCTCGCCTCAGTTTCCTTCCTACATGTCAATACAGTTCATATTGCAATGCATATAATCAATGCACATAACAATTGGAACACCTCATCAATTTAATTAATCACAATGGTCCTAATTATAAGGCCAATTCGTTATGACGTGTCTCATTCCATTCCATATAGTTTTGTCTCATAATCAGGCGCATCAAACTCAAACAATCATGTATTCCAATTGTTAATTACACCCCTTAAGGGTACGACCAACTCTAAATTTGGCGGTCTTCTAGTATTGCCAGGCATCATTTCACATCCTTTGAGCATGGCGACGTCTCTCAATTAGATAGCTTCCCCGGAGGAGTGTAGGTCCATAATCTACTGCGACCCGAGTCCCAATGAATGTGTAACATCCGGCTTAACAGCTTGGGACTGTTTATCTTAACCAACAGATGACCAATCAATCTTGGCCTAGGACATTGTGCATTGCACTCAAATGTCTCAATTAAAATGATGAATCTGGCATATTGTCTTCGTATTAGAAATACACGGTAAAAAATAGTCGTATGTGGGTACACGGTCAATTCACACTAGAAAAATTGATATCCTTCAATTTAAAATCTCACTATTTTATATAGTATATAAAAATCATTTTTTGTGTTAAAACCGGACACTCGGGATTTTCTAAATAAATAATAAATTTCACAAATTTTGGAATTAAATACTCAAAATTCCAATCAGTACTTAATTTGCACAAATTAACATCCAATTGCAGAAAATGAACATGCTACTGCAATCAGCACAAAATTGCGGTCACCAGCTATCTCAGTTTAATTTTCGAAAAATAATTAATAATTAAATAAATTATCGGAAATTAAATAAATTACAAAATAAATAATTTAAAGCATTTAATTGAATTAACCTAAACTAACTAAACTAAATAATCTAACTAACAATTAAATCTAACCATCCTATTTAATTTAATCTAAGTACACTAACTAAATAAACTAACTAATTCCTAACTAATCCATCTAACTAAACTAAATAAACTAACTAAATACTAACTATATACTTAATCTAACTAAGCCATCCTAAGCCTAATTAACATAATTAATCCACTTACTAGCTAACTAACACACCTCTAAGTGTCATTAGCCCACTAATTAAGGATTAGAATGAAACTCACCAGTTAGCATGAAAATCGGCTCATGGCAATGGCGGCGCAACAGCGGCTGAGATCCGGGCTCACGGCGAGGTCGAGGGAAGCTCGGACTGGCTGGAAACCGCCAACGAACTTGCTGTTCGGGCTGAGAAAACCGGCACAAAAGCTGTTGGTTTCGGTCTTGAAGTGTGAAGGGTTGAAGCGGGCTTCGAATGGGCTGGTCGAGCGTGTGAAGGGCTGCTCGATTGAAACTGGACGCTCGGGCTTTGAATGGGCTGGTCGAGCAAATGGTGGGATGGTTCGGTGAGTGGAGAAGGTGGGGTTTTGATGGAAGTGGAGCTGGCCGCGTGTGCAGGCGTTGAAAAAAAAATCCGGTCAACAAAAGCTTGAAGATGGAGAATTCGGTGGTGGTGGAATCGTGTGAGTGGGTGAGGGAGTCTCGGTGGAGATAAATGAAAGAGATGAAAGTTGCAGAGGAAAATGAAACGAAAAGCAGAGCAGAGAGAGATCGAGAAAGAGAAGACGCGGAGAGGATGGATTGCGGGGACGTGCTCGAGAAGTTTGGTGGAGAGAGAGAAGCCAAAGTCCAAAGAAATATCTTGAGTAATTAAAGCTTTGTCCCCTTGGTCTTCAAGCATATCACCTATTCTCATATTTCTTTCTAGCCTAAAATTCCACAATTAAACCAAAATGATGCCAAAATTTGCTGTCCAAGCTTAAATTCTGAAATTCACACTTTGGGGCTTCAATTCCTTAACGAAATTCTTCAATTGAGGTCTGATTTTGTTGAAGAAAAAGCCCACATAAATTTCTATAAGTTCCCAACATCCAATAGCTCGGCTTAGAAGTCAAAATTCCCTTCAAATGAGCTAAATCGAATTTCCGTTCATTTTCCAAATCGATTTTCCGTAAAAATCTCGGAATTTCCAAATTTTTTTGGGAAAGTGAGTCAACATTCCTAAAATGAATCGTGACATGATATAACTTTCAATTTCTAAAATCGAGTTAAATTCCGTGGTTAATTTCAATCTGACGTGATTTTAGCGCGTCTTAATTTACCGAGTAGCTTTTAGGAATTTTTAATGCAATTGATCCGTGGTCGATTATTTTCGAGCTACAACGTATATCTTTGACACATTAGTGACTCTCAGTTGTTGTGAAAATCTTGAGATTTCAAATATGGACACCAGTACGAAAATGACAGAAAAATCGGTCTAGTGTTGTTCGACATAAATTTTGCAATTAGGTAGAATTACCCACGCACGAATCACATATCTTGATTGAAACGACCTATCTCCGGTCTCTGATCGATTTTGATGGTGCCATAATAACCCTTGCAGATTAGCACAATCAAGCAATCGTTTCTTGTTCGAATTCTCAAGGTTATTGCACTCGGATTCCTTAACGGTTTCACTTGATAAGCTAATTAACTCGTGAGTGGCCAACTCAGAGAAAAAAGACTATAGACATGTCGATGAAAAACCCATTTCATCTCATCGAAATCAGACTAAAAAATCAGGATGTCATACCAGATAAACAATAAGGGTTGCTTCTTCTCAATGTACCATCATAGAGAAAGCACTATCGCTAAAATGGCTAGGGAATGAACGAACCTTCGAAGACGCGGTCAGAGCAATCTCCATTTCGTGATGTCCAGGGAACTCGATTTGGCGAATGATAAGCCACATCAAAAGGGTCTTCTCTGGGCCGAACTCACCAAAAGTTGTTTGAATCAGTTTGATTTTTTATTCTGTCTGGTTGCCTCTGCCCTCAGGTCAAAGCCTGAATTTTTTTTTACATAGAGTTATCTAGTAATATACAAATGTTCACCTAAAGTAATAAAATCGACAAGTTTTGATTTTAACTGGATATAAATTTGATCAGTATAGGGTTGGAAGTCTCATAAGCAGAATCATGACAAGTTTTTAAGACAATATTGGAACTTGTTCGAGGGTGGGGTTATTTCCACCCCTTCTTTGACTAAAGCACCCCTCTTATTTTCAATCGACATACTTAGAAATTTAGTCAATCATCAACTCTAACTTCCCTCTCCGACTGAATAGTAGTTATCCTACCAAATTTGCTCGATTTTGAAGTGCTTTTTACTCTACACGGCATTTACGAATCCCACGGATCCTCCATGGCCATGCGCGGCTTCAGGATCTCGCCCTCCTTCACTCAGCAATGCTTATCATCGAAGCAGAATTTTCTCTTCGCATATATGCCTCTTTTATGTCTAATGCCAATGAGATTTCTTTCTAGAAAGACGGAAAATCAACGAGTCATCTTTGTGCTCATGGTTGCATCAGTGAGCTCGGAAGCTGTTGGTTTCCTTTTCTTGTAGCGAATTTCTTGAACTTTGAATTCCAAGTTCCTCTCTTCATACATGGTCTTCACGCGTAACGCAGCTCCTTTCGTGGAGGAAGGAGATTCGAGTGCAGAGGCTGAGTCAAATTTGAACAGCGGCGAGGAACAATCTCTCGTTGAATTAGTCAATGAAGAAATGCTCCTGGAAAAGATTGTCTTTTTAAGCCACCGTTTTTTCGCTAAAAAAAAAAAAAAAAAAAAAAGCCACCGTTTTGATTCAAATGATCTCGATGTCAATCTTGACCTTTTGGGTCATTCTGGGCAAGCAATTGTACTCTGAGACAGGCCTTGTCGGCACCCAGGATTGAAATGTAGCACAGATTGTTCAAGCGGAACCACCCTGGAAGCACCACTACTGTAATTCAAGTGCATCATCACAACGAAAACGCTTTACAATCCTGTTAAGGTCATCTTCTTGTAGAATCGTTCTGCCAAAAAGCCAGAAAAACAACAAGGATTGAATGTATTACAGTAGACATGGAGAGTATCGCTGATCTGTTGGCTAAACTGAGAAGCAGAGGAGACAAATGTGAGTGCTGGGTTTGTCGGTGGACAAGTCCTTGCATAAACACGAGGATTGAATCTATTACAGTCGTTTGTCATGTGAACTCACCTGGGTGTTACCCGATTAATGACTGACTAATATTGTGATTACCTTGGACACATGGAAACTCATGCAAAACGAGCCCCACTCTTTGGAAAATTCAAATATCTCCTTTTCTTTTCTTCTCCCTTTACTTTCTCTCTTCTGGCCACTTACTTTTCTTCTTCTTCCTACTTCAAACAATCACCTCGCTGGCACATGATCCATCTCACCCTCGACACCTTTGCAGCCACATGATCCTTCGAGCTCGCACTGCTCAATCCAGTCTTGAATCTCGGTCTGTCGTTTGCCAGGGTCATCCTTTGCATGTTGAAGCCATGACGGGGTTCGTATAAATGGAGCCACCATTACAGGTGAGACACCCTCGTTGCGAGATCTTTTGTCATCAAACAACTCACGTCGATTTTTGAATGGGCAGTGGTCAAATTCTCATAAATAGCTGTAGCGTATTTTGTCAATTCTTCAAAGGAAAGGGTTAAAATCTCAAGACATCCTACCTTGAGCACCAAGGGTTAGACTCTCAGAAAATCTTGTTCATCGATTCTTGTTCGGGCCAGAAAGTGCAGAATCAACCGACCCACAGAACTCGCTAGGGTCGTTCAGTCATTCTTATTATGCCACTTATGACTAGTTGGTGTTCTTGCTTTGTCTTCTTCATCCTACTTCAGGCAAGTCAAACAGCCAGAGGCGTGGTTTACAATATCACGACATCGGAGCCACTCTTCCCGAACCAAACTCTCGTCTCCTCTGGCCAAATCTTCGAGCTTGGGTTCTTTACGCCAGATGGGTCAGCAAATCAGTATGTTGGGATATGGTACAAGAACTTGGCGCCTCCTAAAATCGTGTGGGTGGCCAATAGGGAATTGCCACTTGTGTACCCAGATCAGTCTGCAAAATTAATGATAGGCAGTGATGGGAATTTGAAGCTCGTGGATGGACAACAGAATATATTGTGGTCTACCAATGCCTCTCGTCGGTCCATTTATAGGTCAGCGGTGCTATTAGATAGTGGAAATTTTGTACTGCAGGATGCAAATTATAGTAAAATATGGGGAAGCTTCGATGATCCGACAGATACTCTTCTTCCGGGCATGAAGATGGGAGTAAATGCCAGGACTGGGGAGAAACTCTATTTAATTTCCTGGAGAAGCGACAGTGATCCGTCCCCTGGAAGGTTCTTGACTGGCATAACATCGGAGACGCCGCCTCAACCTTTCACTTGGAATGGTTCCACCCCTTACTGGAGAGGCGGACAATGGGACAAATCGAGATTTATCGGCATAAAAAACATGGCCCGATCGTACTCGAGTGCAATCCATCTTGAGCAAGATATTCAGCAGGGGACCACTTACTTATCTATTTTTTTACACAAGCGGACCTATGCATACATGTCTGTTTTGCCTGGAGGATTGCTTAAGATAATGTACTGGGATGATGGAGCTAAGGTGTGGTTGGCACTTTGGGCAACACCGAACAATACTTGCGAGACTTATGGAACTTGTGGTCCTTTTGGAGTTTGTAACTCAATGAGTTTGCCTATTTGCAGATGCTTAAATGGGTTTGTGCCAAAGTCAAATGAAGAATGGAACAGTGGAAACTGGACCGGAGGATGTGTAAGAGAGACAGAATTGTATTGCCAGAAAAACACAAGCACACTGGCTTCAACAATTGTAAAGAAAGATGCCTTTTGGCAAATGAGCCGGATGAAACTACCTGACTCTGAGGATTATATATCAGACATTGGAGATCAAGAAGGATGTTTAAGCTGGTGCCTGAGCAACTGTTCTTGCTTGGCTTATTCTTATGTCAGCACCATCGGGTGTATGGTATGGACTAAAGAAAACCTCATCGATCTTGAGGAATTTTCCACAGATGGAGAAAATCTATTTGTTCGAGTTGCACATGTAAAAACAGGTTAGAAATGGTTTCATTGAGATGCGTTTGAGTCAACATCAATTCTCTTTTGCATAACTCTCTTTCCCTTTTAAGGAGGATTGTTGCAGAAAGCTGTTATCATCAGCCTGAGTACTGTTGCTGGGATCCTGTTCTTTGCAGTATTTGTTTTTGGTCTTTGCAAATGGAGAGCTAAGAAAAGAGGTACTAAAAAATAGCCACATCAGTGTTTTCAGAGGATTGTGCTCCTATTTTGTTTAATCTTCCGTTGCTATGAAGACAGTAAGCTGATTCTTCACCAATAATAAACACAAAAAACTTCAGAAAAATCTCAAGGCTCCTTGACTTGCTAGGTAAACCTGAAAAGCCGGGCAAACTGCTACAAGGAAATGCATGGAAAGAGCAATTGAAGGAAGATGATGCACTGGAATTGACTGTTTTCAGTTTTGATAGCATACTACTTGCTACAAACAAGTTCAGCACGACAAGTAAACTCGGGCAAGGAGGGTTTGGCTCTGTTTACAAGGTAAAACCATTTTGCAGGAAATTCATTAAATGTAAAATATAGATATAGTTCAATGTCTAAAAGCTACGTGATTTGTGAAACAGGGAAAGATGAATGATGGGAAAGAGGTAGCTGTGAAAAGACTTTCTAGTAGCTCGGCCCAAGGTGTTCAAGAGTTCGAGAATGAGATAGTCCTAATATCAAAACTCCAACATCGAAATCTAGTTAAACTCATTGGTTGCTGCACTGAAGGAGATGAAAAAATTTTGGTATACGAGTACTTGCCAAACAAAAGTTTGGACTCCTTTCTTTTTGGTTAGTTTTTTTTTTTTCTCTCTGAATAACTACTTTCTAGTAATTTATTTTTCGAAATAGCACAAAAATATGAAGACTGTTCTTGTTTGTTATGTTTGTTAGATTCAAAAAAGAAGGCAGAACTCGACTGGGGCAAACGATTCCAAATTATTGAGGGAATTGCAAGGGGGCTTCTCTACCTCCATCGAGATTCTTGTCTTAGGGTCATACACCGTGACTTAAAAGTGAGCAATATTCTCTTGGATGAAAAGATGAACCCAAAAATTTCAGATTTTGGGCTGGCACGAATGTTCGAGGGCACTCAAATTTTGGTGAACACTCAGAAAATTGTTGGAACCTTGTAAGTTCTCTAGCCCTACTTGAATAATCAATCTTTTGAGTCGATCTTTCGAAAGCAAATAGAAATGATTGATTTAGCACAAGGATGCTGTCACTTTAGAAATGTTTCATCTCGTTGTCCCTCAATAAAATTAAAAGGGTAAATACTAAGTTCAAATCAATGCAGTGGTTATATGTCCCCTGAGTATGCTATGGGCGGAATATTTTCTGAGAGGTCCGATGTCTATAGCTTTGGAGTGTTGCTATTGGAGATTGTTAGTGGCAAAAAGAACACGGCCCTATATGATCAGGGATATCTCGGTCTCCTTTCCTATGTAAGTGCCAAATTCCAACCTTAATTGATATAAAAAGTTCCCTGCAATATTATGACAGTGTTCTCCTGTAGGCATGGCAATTATGGAGTGAAGGCAAACATTGGACCTACTAGATGGAGCAATTGTTGTTAGCTTTCCATTGGAGGTAATAAGATGCATCCACATTGGGCTTCTCTGTGTCCAGGACCATGCTATGGATAGACCAAACATGACGAATGTGGTTCTAATGCTAGGCGGTGAATCAGATCTTCCTCAGCCAAGACAACCTATATTCACTTTCCAAACTAAAATGCCAAATCATGCTATTCCACCGCAGCAAGAAAGCATCTGGTCTATTAACACTGTCACTAATACAATGTCGAAGGAAGATGACGGCTATGTTTTTTCATTTTTATTTTCCTTCGTTTGCAGCTGATTTTGTTGTTATTTTCCAAGATATTATGTTACGTTTGGTTGTTCGGATTTCTCATCAGAATAGGACTGCATAGAATATGATATGAAATCTAAGGGTTTTAATATATCCTATCAATTGTATGATGATTACTGTAATAAAGTTAGATGAATTCATATTATATCATTGTACATTATTTGGTATAACTATTATAATAGTATAAATGAACCAAAATTTTTACAAATAGAGAGTGAGAATCTCTCGCAATACTCTTGCCTATTTTATATTTATTTATTATTTAATTATCCTATTTTTAATTAATTTCTTTTTTTTTAATTTCTTCCTTCCCCTTCCATCATTCTCTAACAAAATTTTAACTAAGTAATAAGTTGTACTAATATACCTAAAATATGTTTAAGGTAGAATTAAATTCGAATATATTAATAAAAATAAGAAAAAAAACTATTTTTTGTTATTTTGAATTTCTTATATTATAAATCAAATATTTGTTATATTGAAAGATAAGTTTAATTTTGTTAATTTAAGAAGTTTGAATTTTCTATTATAAATATTAGAAATCTTATCTACTTATATCCCACCTCCTTCATGGAATGATTTAATTTGGCATTTATCTCTCTTATATCCGGCTTTATCATGTCTTGAATAACTATCAAATGCAAGATAGGATATATATATATTATCATATTTTGAATTTCACCCTAACTGTCAACTGTAGCCTAGTGTTTTTTTTAGTAACTCTGAGTTATCCAAGAAGATGAAAGAAAACACAAAGTGGCCCAAAGCTTGAATGATGGAACAATTTGTTCAGAGGAGCTTCGCAAGTAGCTGGGAGGGGTAATAGATGGCCCATCAAGCCTAGGCCCATGTCTTTAATAGACAAACTCAGCCCATCTTCATTTTTTCTTCTCTACATATCTCACGTGAAGTCAAAGCAGCGTTAGAACAAGTAAAGGAAGAAAAACGAGAAGCTCGACCGTGAAGAAGGAAAAAGGGGAAGAAGAGAGAAGAAGGAAAAAATCTTACATGCGCAACCGATCCGGACACATCGACTAACCAAATTAACTATGAAGCATAACACCTAGTAAGTATTCACGTTGATTATTCGTCTAATCGGAGTAATTTTGGAAATTATGGCACAAATTTGGAGTTAAGCAAATTTTAAACTACAAGGTTCGATTAAGGAGTTTTTGAGTTATGGTTTTTGTGGAAATGGTAGTCTAAGGCTGTGTGGAGTGGCAGGCTTTGACGAAACTCAATTTTGAAGTAGGTTTGTTTGGAACCAAATTTCAAAGTTTTGTGTGCAAGTTACTTGTAACGGATAATACGTGCAATAGCAAAAGACAAACATATGGCATAAACAAGCTTCTTTGTAGCGTTTAGATATCAATACGTTAACAGTTGAACATGGTTTAGTTGAGTCATTCATTGGAATAATGTTTTACTCAAATTTTGACACCATTTTTTGAAAAATTGATAAGATTACGAGTGCATCAACTCAAGTAATCTCTGTAAGTCTGTTTCAACTTTTTCAGTAAGTGGTGTTATATGTTCTTTGAGTTTATAAACTCATAGTTCGAAAGTGATATGGTTTAACGGAAGAATGACACTAGGGGTGAGTATGGTAACATTTATATTTCCGAGAATAATTTCTTTTGAGGAGTAATTTTTTTTTTTTTTTCTAATTCAATTCCCTAGAATAGTTTCTAAGTAAAATAAATAAATAAAATGCATTTGGTAATTGCTGTGTCTCGGTGTCACTAGGGACCAGGTGATGCTCTAGTGAGGTTGTTGGCCCTCATCTAGCTGAATAAGAAAATAGGAGAAGAGAGGAGAAGAAGAAAAAAAAAAAGATTTTAGAAATTGTTCCGAGGAACAAGAAGTTACTTTTTTCTGATTATTGATTCTATGCACAATCTATTCCCGAGAGCAAAAAAAATAAATTCTTCTTTCTGGGAACAAAAAATTTATCAAACGAAGATCTATTATTTATCTTTTTAATTTCCAAAAAAAAAAAAAACATAATCAGTTGTTTTCGGAAGTGGAAACAAACAGGCCCCTAAATAGCAACATGATCAAGTGGGATTGGTTGTAGCTTTCTGATGGTTGATGAAATGGACTGTTTGAATCGAAACCTAAACTTAGGTTTGATTTCTTTAACAACATAAATGGTAAATTAGCCCAGATAGTTCGACAAGAACCACCCTATAAGCACCACTAGCTCAATTTAAGTGCATCATCAAAACGGAAAACACTTTACAATCCTGTCAAGATCATCATCCGTAACTCTATTCACAATTTTTCTTGAACCCCTTTGCCATAAAGCCAGAAAAACAACAAGGATTGCTTCATTTCATTGCACCATCATAGCAAATGCATCATCACTGAAATACTTGAAATCGAACGAACTTCTGAAGATGCAATCGAGCTGTTCTCAATGCTCCAAGCGGCTTGATTCGGAGAATCAAACAGTATGGCTTTTGGAGTTGAAGTTGTTGCGATCGACATGGGAAACCATCGCCGATATGTTGGCTAAACTGAAAGAAAGGAGACAAATTGCGAATGCGGGAGCAAGGGGTTTGTCCATGTGCAAATTTGTTCGGATCTGGGTACACGTGGCTCGGATCCATTTGCATAGTTGATCATGTCGACAAATGTAAAGAGGACACATGATCAGTGGACGTAATTATTTTGGACTCATGGACCCGGATTCAAAGCGAGAGTTTCTTTAGTCGTTGCCGTGGTCCAGTCAACGAGTCAAGAAGGCTATTTCTATGGCCGCTCCATAGTACACATCAACTGACTTGAGATCGAAGCGTCCAGAAGAAAACGCGCCCTAATATATTAGCTAGTAGACATGTATCTGTGTTTATCAGCTAATATATGAGTAGATCTACTCATGTATCAAATCAACTATGAAGGTAGCAATGCACTAAGTCGAGGCTTGGGTAGGAAGCAGAGGGTGCAAAGGGCTTTGCTGGTTAAGCCTAGAGCAATTTTTTGGCTGAGCCCAAATAGATCGACAGTAAATTTTTTGGGCTCAATCAGTGGGCTAGACCTAAATCACAAATTATTCGGCTGAATCAGTTCAGTTCGGTGTGGGCTATTTCAGATCAAAGCCCGACTTTAAAAAAAAAAAAAAAAAGTTTATTTATTTATTGTCAAATTTCCAAACTTCGACAAGCAAAGAACTAATTAATGTGAAGTTATTTATAACTATATAAATGTCACCTAAAGAAATGAAATCTACACACCTCGATTTCGATGGGACATAAGCTTAAATTGGGGTAGAGTTAATTGTCCTGCAAGCACAATCAAAACAAGCTTTTAAGGTACTACCAGAATTTGTTTAAGGTTCAATAATAAAAAATAACTCATCTAATAAAATGGTTTAGTAAACTCATCTCAAAGCTTGGTTTGATAGGAATTCAAAGTCATTAAAAGTATATGGATACTATTGCACATTGCACGGACAATTAATAATAATAGTAATAATAAAAGACCAATGCGTTTGGTTGGAAGAAGGATTTAGAATTCATGTATAATCACTTGAAATTGATGCTTAGATCAGAAAAGATATTAAAGAATTGACATTTTTTCAACACGACCATCGATTTTTTTTTTTTTTCGGTCTTACTCTATTCTTACTATAATTCTCATTCTCAGACTTTTGCTATAACTCTTAGCAGGACGTGGAAATTAAAACTTACACTTAAAACTAAATCGTCATTACCCTAACTCTCCGAGAAGATGGGTATTCGAATCCCCAATTTTTCCTTTTCATGTTAAAAGAGTGGTACAAACCCCAGTGGTTAGCGTGACTGAGGTCATGGTATGGAGCCTTTACCCTTGTTCTCACGCCAACCTAACACGTGGATGTCTTGGTCAACACATAAGCAATTCGAATATGTGAACTGAGACGCAGAGTCAAATTTGAACAGCGGCGAGGAATAACCCCCACGTTGAATAGACAATGAACGTGTGGTCTTCCGAAAACCATTGTGTTTCAGCCCCCTTTGAGCTCCAAGGCCTCTCGCCTCACGGGAAAGCTCGTTCATCTATCCTTGATCGACAGAAAGTGCAGAATCAACCGACCCACCGAACTCACCAGGTTCATTCATTCATTCTTATGCGGCTCTTGATGTCTTGGTGCTCTTGCTTGGTCGTCGTCTTTCTACTTCAGGCAAGTCATGGAACCAGCGGTTCGGCTTACTAATATTACTGCATCGGAGCCACTCTTTCCGAACCAAACCCTCGTCTCCTCTGGCAAAATCTTCGAGCTTGGGTTCTTTACGCCAAACGGGTCAGCAAATCAGTATGTTGGGATATGGTACAAGAACTTGGCGCCTCCAAAAATCGTGTGGGTGGCCAACAGGGAATTGCCGCTTGTGTACCCAGATCCGTCTGCGAAATTAATGATAGGCAGTGATGGGAATTTGAAACTCGTGGATGGAAAACAGAATATATTTTGGTCTACCAATGCCACTAGTCGGTCCAATTATAGGTCAGCGGCGCTATTAGATAATGGAAATTTTGTACTGCAGGATGCAAATTATAGTAAAATATGGGGAAGCTTCGATGATCCGACAGATACTCTTCTTCCGGGCATGAAGATGGGAGTAAATGCCAGGACTGGGGAGAAACTCTATTTAATTTCCTGGAGAAGCGACAGTGATCCGTCCCCTGGAAGGTTCTTGACTGGGATAACATCGGAGACGCCGCCTCAACCTTTCACTTGGAATGGTTCCACCCCTTACTGGAGAGGCGGACAATGGGACAAATCGAAATTTATCGGCATAAAAAACATGGTCCGATTGTACTCGAGTGCAATCAAGGTCGAGCAAGATATTCAGCAGGGGACCACTTACTTATCTATTGATTCACTCGAGCAGACTTATACATACATGTCTGTTTTGCCTGGAGGATTGCTTAAGATAATGTACTGGGATGATGGAGCTAAGGTGTGGTTGGCACTTTGGGCAGGACCGAACAATACTTGCGAGACTTATGGAACTTGTGGTCCTTTTGGAGTTTGTAACTCAATGAGTTTGCCTATTTGCAGATGCTTAAATGGGTTTGTGCCAAAGTCAAATGAAGAATGGAACAGTGGAAACTGGACTGGAGGATGTGTAAGAGAGACAGAATTGTATTGCCAGAAAAACATGAGCACATCGGCTTCAACAATTATAAAGAAAGATGCCTTTTGGCAAATGAACCGGATGAAACTACCTGACTCTGAGGATTATTTATCAGACATTGGAGATCAAGAAGGATGTTTAAGCTGGTGCCTGAGCAACTGTTCTTGCTTGGCTTATTCTTATGTCAGCACCATCAGGTGTATGGTTTGGACTAAAGAAAACCTCATCGATCTTGAGGAATTTTCCACAGCTGGAGAAAATCTATTTGTTCGAGTTGCACACGTAAAAACAGGTTAGAAATGGTTTCATTGAGATGCGTTTGAGTCAACATCAATTGTCTTTTGCATAACTCTCTTTCCCTTTTAAGGAGGATCGTCGCAGAAAGCCGTTGTCATCAGCCTGAGTACTGTTGCTGGGATCCTGTTCTTTGCAGTATTTGTATTTGGTCTTTGCAAATGGAGAGCTAAGAAAAGAGGTACTAAAAAAGAGCCACATCAGTGTTTTCATAGGGTTGTGCTCCTATCTTGTTTAATCTTACGTTGCTATGAAGATAGTAAGCTGATTCTACACCAATAATAAACACAAAAAACTTCAGAAAAATCTTAAGGCTCCTTGACTTGCTAGGTAAACCTGAAAAGCTGGGCAAACTGCTACAAGGAAATGCATGGAAAGAGCAATTGAAGGAAGATGATGCACTGGAATTGACTGTTTTCAGTTTTGATAGCATACTACTTGCTACAAACAAGTTCAGCACGACAAGTAAACTCGGGCAAGGAGGGTTTGGCTCTGTTTACAAGGTAAAACCATTTTGCAGGAAATTCATTAAATCGAAAATATAGAGATAGTTCAAGGTCTAAAAGCTCCGTGATTTGTGAAACAGGGAAAGATGAATGATGGGAAAGAGGTAGCTGTGAAAAGACTTTCTAGTAGCTCAGCCCAAGGTGTTCAAGAGTTCGAGAATGAGATAGTCCTAATATCAAAACTCCAACATCGAAATCTGGTTAAACTCATTGGTTGCTGCAATGAAGGAGATGAAAAAATTTTGGTATACGAGTACTTGCCAA
This sequence comes from Eucalyptus globulus, assembly GCA_014182545.1. Classification (NCBI taxonomy): domain Eukaryota; kingdom Viridiplantae; phylum Streptophyta; class Magnoliopsida; order Myrtales; family Myrtaceae; genus Eucalyptus; species Eucalyptus globulus. The sequence goes on from CM024721.1 coordinate 47,337,214, forward strand.
ACAAAAGCTTGGACTCCTTTCTTTTTGGTTGGTTTTTCTCTCTGAATAACTATTTTTTAATAATGTATTTTTCGAAATAGCACAAAAATATGAAAACTGTTCCTGTTTCTTATGTTTGTTAGATTCAAAAAAGAAGGTAGAACTCAAATGGGGCAAACGATTCCAAATCATTGAGGGAATTGCAAGGGGGCTCCTCTACCTCCATCGAGATTCTTGCCTTAGGGTCATACACCGTGACTTAAAAGTGAGCAATATTCTATTGGATGAAAAGATGAACCCAAAAATTTCAGATTTTGGGCTGGCACGAATGTTTGAGGGCACTCAAATTTTGGTGAACACTCACAAAATTGTTGGAACCTTGTAAGTTCTCTAGCCCTACTTAAATAATGAATCTCTTGAGTCGATCTTTCGAAAGCAAATAGAAATGATTGATTTAGCACAAGGATGCTGTCACTTTAGAAATGTTTCATCTCGTTGTCCCTCAATACAATTAGAAGGTTAAATACTAAGTTCAAATCAATGCAGTGGTTATATGTCTCCTGAGTACGCTATGGGCGGAATATTTTCCGAGGGGTCTGATGTGTATAGCTTCGGAGTGTTGCTACTGGAGATTGTTAGTGGCAGAAAGAACTCAGCCCTGTATGATCAAGGATATCTCAATCTCCTTTCCTACGTAAGTGCCAAATTTCAACCTTAATCGATATAAAAAGTTCCCTTCAATATTATGACAGTGTTCTCCTGTAGGCATGGCAATTATGGAGTGAAGAAAAACCATTGGACCTACTGGATGAAGCAATTGCTGTTAGCTTTCCATTGCAGGTAATAAGATGCATCCACATTGGGCTTCTCTGTGTCCAGGACCATGCTATGGATAGACCAAACATGACGAATGTGGTTCTAATGCTAAGCGGTGAATCGGATCTTCCTCAGCCGAGACAACCTATATTCACTTTCCAAACTGAAATGCGAAATCACGCTATTCCACCGCAACAACAAAGCATTTGGTTTGTTAACACTGTCACTAATACAATGGTCGAAGGAAGATGATGGCTATGTTTTTTCATTTTTATTTTCCTTCATTTGCAGCTGATTTTGTTTTTATTTTCCAAGATATTAGCCTACGTTTGGTCGTTCGGATTTCTAATCAGAATAGGACTACATAGAATATGATATGAAATCTAAGGGTTTTATTATATCCTATCAGCTGTATGATGATTACGGTAATAAAGTCAGATAAATGCATATTATATCATTATACATTATTTGGTATAACTGTCATATCGGTATAAATTAACCAAAATTTTTACAAATAGAGAGTGAGAATCTCTCGCAATACTCTTGCTTATTTTTATTTATTTATTTATTTAATATTAATTAATTTCTTTTTTTATTTCTTCCTTCCCCTTCCATCATTCTCTAATAAAATTTTAATTAAGTAATAAGCTATACTAATATACGTAAAATATGTTTAAGATAGAATTAAATTCGAAAATATAAATAAAAATAAGAAAAAACTATTTTTTGTTATTTTGAATTTCTTATATTAGAAATCAAATAATTTTTATATTGAAAGATAATTTTAATTTTGTTAATTTAAGAAGTTTGAATTTTCTATTATGGAAATTAGAAATCTTATTCACCTATATCCCACCTCCTTCATTGAATGATTTAATTAAGCATATATCCCCCTTATATTCGACTTTATCATGTCTTAAATAAATACCAAATGCAAGATAGGATATGTATTATCATATTTTGAATTTCATCCTAACTGAGAACTGTAGCCTAGTGTTTGTTTGAGTAACTCTGAGTTATCCAAGAAGATGAAAGAAAACAGAAAGTGGCCCAAAGCTTGAATGATGGAGCAAAATTTGTTCAGAGGAGCTTCGCATGTAGCTGGGAGGTGTAATAGATGGCCCATCAAGCCTAGGCCCATGTCTTTAATAGACAAACTCAGCCCATCTTCATTTTTTCTTCTCTACATATCTCACGTGAAGAAAAACGAGAAGCCCGACCGTGAAGAAGGAAGAGGGGAAGAAAAGAGAAGAAGGAAAAAATCGTACATGAGTAATCGATCCGGACACATCGACAAACCAAATTAACTATGAAGCATAACACCTAGTAAGTATTCATGTTGATTATTCATCTAATCGGAGTAATTTTGAAAATTATGGCACAAATTTGGAGTTAAGCAAATTTTAAACTACAAGGTTCGATTAAGGAGTTTTTGAGTTATGATTTTTGTGGAAATGGTAGTTTAAGGCTGTGTGGAGTGATAGGCTTTGACGAAACTCAATTTGTAAGTAGGTTTGTTTGGAACGAAATTTCAGAGTTTTGTGTGCAAGTTACTTGTAACGGATAATACGTGTAATAACAAAAGACAAACATACGCCATAAACAAGCTTCTTTGTAGTGTTTAGGTGTTGATACGTTAACAATCGAACATGGTTTAGTTGAGTCATTCATTGGAATAATGTTTTACTCAAATTTTGACACCATTTTTTGAATAATTGATAAGATTACAAGTGCATCAACTCGAGTAATCTCTGTAAGTCCGTTTCAACTTTTTCAATAAGTGGTGTTATATGTTCTTTGAGTTTATAAACTCATAGTTCAAAAGTAATATGGTTTAACAAAAGAAGGACACTAGGGGTGAGTATGGTAACATTTATATTTCCGGGAATAATTTCTTTTTAGGAGTAGTGTTTTTTTTTTTTCTAATTCAATTCCCTAGAATAGTTTCTAAGTAAAAAAAAAAAAAAAAAATGCATTTGGTAATTGCTGTGGCTCGGTGTCACTAGGGGCCGGTGATGCTCAAGTGAGGTTGTTGGCCCTCATCTAGCCGAAGAAGAAAATAAAAGAAGAGAGGAGAAGAAGAAAAAAAAAAAAATAGATTTTAGGAATTGTTTCCAGAAACAAGATGAAGCGATTGTTAATACTTCTTTGCCAAAAAAGTGAAGAGATGCATTCAGGTAGGTTTCTCTGTGTGCAGGACCACACAACCGACCGACCAAACATGTTATCCGTAGTTCTGATGCTGAGTTGTGAATCAGAACTTCCTCAGCCGAGACTACCTACAATCACCTTCAAAAGTGAAATGCCGAGTCACAATATCAAGTCACAACAGGAATGCATCTTGTCCACGAATTCTATGGTCGAAGGAAGATGATGATCAACATTATTTTATTTTTTTTGTTTTGTTACACCTGTAATGTTCTGTGCTGAAAGGTCACACTGTGCACTCAATTTGAGAGACCTACAGCTTGAACACTCCCATGAACTAATAATCGAAATTCTGCATTTTTATTTTCATATAGATTTTGCATTATGAATTTGTATTTCATGGCATGCAATTTACAGATCTCTGACAGGAAGTGAGATCGTTTGAACAAAGATAATTATCTGAGGCTGGCCAAAACAAATACAAAGTTACTAGCTCAGAAGTTCACGAGTCCCCAAAACTTAGGCCTCTTCCAAATTTAAGTAGCATATGTAAACTATTAATTGGCTTTATTGAAATTCATTCAAGAGACGTGTTCAGAGTTCATCAGCTCATAAGATGATAGTATTTAAGTGACTTCTGAGAATCAGTTGACCTGTTTTTTAGATAAGCGTGTCCAGGTTAGTTGGTGCGGAATTTCTGTGCGAGTCATTAGTTTTTATTTCCTCTTGACAGGGACTTGATGACCACCGGTGGGAAGATTGCACTGAAACAATTAGTTATCTTTTGAATGATAGAAGGCTAAGCAACTTCCGGGAGGTTACATGCGGCTGAGTAACCTTTCGAAAGACTTTTAGCCATTTCATTTTCTAAGCGTGACATAGGTTAAAAAATGACTTCTAAAGTTGGCAGAATCGCAACGTACTTTAAAAAAAACATTCTCTAGGCTTTGGAGCCAGTTCATAATCTACAGTTGACTTTGAGTGCCAGGTGTTGTTTGACTGGACTCTAGGAAATTATCTGATCAATCCTAAACCAATTGTCAAAATGTCAGTTCACTTTTAAACTTTGTAATTTTAACGTTTTGCTTTGGGAGTGGGATCGCGGGCAGGGATCGACTCACCACTGCATGAGAGCAGAGATTTCCGAGAGAGAGAGAGAGAGAGAGGAGGGCAGATTAGAAAGACCTAAAAAAGAATTTACTAATTTAGTTCTAAACTTTTGCGCAAAATTCTGATATGATCCGTTTTGCAAAAATCGACTCACCGTCAGCTCTGTTGCGTGTACGGTTTGGAGTAAAGACCTGGTCAATCTTCAGGAGCCCACAACTGGGGAAGATCTATTTGTTTGAGTTGCCCACATAAAAGCAGATTAGAAATTGTTTCATTGAGATGAGTTTGGGTCAACGCCGATCATCTTTTACATAACTCTCTGTCCCATTCCAATAGGATCGCTGCAGAAAGCAGTTATCATCAGCCTGATTACTGTTGCCGGGATCATGATCTCTAAAGTATCTGGTTTTGCTCCTTGCAGATGGAGAGCTAAGATAACAGGTACTGTAAGAGAGCTACATCAGTGTTTTCAGAGGATTGTGCTTCTATTTTGAATAAATCTTCCATCGCTATGAAGAAAGTGAGGTAATTCTTCACCAATTATGAACACAGGAAACTGGTGCATAATTTCGAGGCTCCGTGGCTTGGTACACACATCTGATAGTTCGGCCAAACTTATGCAAGCGAAAGCATGGAAGGAGCAGTTGAAGCAAGATGATTCGCAGGAATTGACCCTTTTCAGTTTTGATAGCATACTACTTGCCACAGACAAGTTCAGCACCACAAGTAAACTCGGGCAAGGAGGGTTTGGCTCTGTTTATAAGGTAAAACCGTTCTGCAGGACATTCATTAGATGAAAATATAAAGGTAATTCAAGGTCTAAAAACTATGTGAATTGCAAAACAGGGGAAGCTGAAAGATGGGAAAGAGGTAGCTGTGAAAAGACTTTCCAGTACCTCGGCCCAAGGCATTGAAGAGTTCAAGAATGAGATCATCCTTTTATCGAAACTACAACATCGAAATCTTGTTAAACTCATGGGCTACTGCATTGAAGGAGATGAAAAAATTTTGGTATACGAGTACTTGTCGAACAAAAGCTTGGACACCTTTCTTTTTGGTTCGTTTTTTCTCTCCAAGTAAATATTTTTCTGTGATGTATTTCTCGCCAAAGCACTGAAAGTTGAAAACTGTTCTTGTTTGTCATGCTTGTTAGATTCAACGAAAAAGGTAGAACTCGACTGGGGCAAACGATTTCATATAATCCAGGGGATTGCAAGGGGGCTTCTCTACCTCCATCGAGATTCTTGCCTTAGGGTCATACATCGAGACTTAAAAGTAAGTAATATTCTCTTAGATGAAAAGATGAACCCAAAAATTGCTGATTTTGGGTTGGCACGAATGTTCGAGGGCACTCAAGTTTTGGTGAACACTCACAAAATTGCTGGAACACTGTAAGTTATCAAGTCCTATTTAAATTATCAATTTATTGAGTCAATCTTTTGAAGCAAACGGAAATGATTGATTTGCCACGATGATCCTCTCACTTTGTGCATGTTTCATCCCCATTATCTATCACAATCATTTTAACTCAACTGCAGTGGCTATATGTCTCCTGAGTACGCCATGGGCGGGATATTTTCCGAGAGGTCCGATGTCTATAGCTTTGGAGTGCTGCTACTGGAGATTGTTAGCGGCAAAAAGAACACGGCCCTGTATGACCAGGGACAACATCTGAATCTCCTTTCGTATGTAAGTCCCGAATTCCAACCTTAATCATTATCGTAAGTTCCCTGCAATATTATGACAGTGTTCTCACTTATAGGCATGGCAATTATGGATTGAAGGCAAGGCATTGGACCTAATGGATGGAGCAATTGCTGTTAGCTCTCCAGTGGAGGTGACAAGATGCATCCATGTTGGGCTTCTCTGTGTTCAGGAGCATGCCGCAGATAGACCAAACATGTGGAATGTGGTTCTGATGTTAAATGGCGAAACTGATCTTCCTCAGCCAGGACAGCCTATATTCATTTTCCAAGCTGAAATGCTAAAACGTCATAATCCGTCACAGCAGGAAAGCATCTGGTCTGTTAACACTGTCACTAATACCATGGTCGAAGGAAGATGATGGCTATTTTTCATCTTTATTTTCTGGTGTTTGGAGATGATTTTGTTGTTATTTTCTAAGATATTAGTGTTTATTCAATTCAAGGATGGCTTTAGTTTGATCCGAACAAAAGGTTGAATGAACTGCTCCACTTCTTACATGGATTTTAGGCTGCAAAGTAGGGGCTTGGAATATACACTTTTTAGACAAAAAATATTCGACGCAGGATTTTAGGCTGCAAAGTAGGGGCTTGGAATATACACTTTTTAGACAAAACATATTCGACGCAGGAATTTGTTCTGATTTACAACAGCCAGAACTGTTGGTATTACCAAGTAATCCTCATCGCTCTCACCACCGGTTGTGTTATGAAGATTTGATTTTCTGGTTTTTTGGACTAAAGATATCATTACCAAAGATATGCTAAAGTTCTCACATAAGAAGCATGAGCATTGGCCCAGCAAAAAAGTATTTCTAGCTTCAGTATGATTCACAGATATGATTTACCTTTTCCAGATTTGGTACAAAATTCTGCATTTTTATTTTCACATAGATTTTCCGTTATGAATGTGGATTCCATGACAGGCAACTTACAGATCTCTGACAGGAAGTGAGATCTATCGAACACAGGTAATTATCTAAGTCTGGCCAAGACAAATACGAAGTTACTAGCTCAGAAGTTCATATACGTCCACAAAACTTTGGCCCCTTCCAAATTGAAGTAGCATACATTCACTATTAATTGGCTTTATTCAAATTCATTCAAGGAGCTGTGTTCAGAGTTTATAAGCTCATAAGATGATAGTATTCAAGTAAACCTCAGAGAATGAAGTTAGTTGGTGTGGCATTTTCTGTATGAGTTAAGAGTTTTTTTCCCCTTGACCAGAGGGAAGATTGCACTAAAACAATTGGCTGTCATTTAAATGATAAAAGACTAAGCAACTTCTGGGAGGTTACGTGCGATTGACTAACCTTTCGAAAGACTTTTAGCCATTTCATATTCAAAGCTTGACATAGATTAAAAAATGAATTCTAAAGCTGGCAGGATTGCAAGGTTCTTAACAGAATATTATCATCTCTAGGCCTTGGAGCTACTTCATAATCTACAATTGACTTTGTTTATTTGACTGGACTCCAAGAATTTTCTCTGAAAAACCGGAACCATGACCTGCTCTTTAACTGAACAATACCGATGAATGCTGAATCCTAAGAGAAAACACTGTTTCTGGGTAGGCAGATCTCATAAAACTTATCTGCTAAAAGAATAGAAGAGGTTATTACTCACAAGATACTCAAAATGAGAATTGCCAGATCGGATTGAACTAGGAGGTTTTGGTCTGGTTCTTAGGAGTGTCGGTCTGATTCTAGTTCCTAAAGTGGAACCGCTATTTGGGCTGTTTGGTTCCCAGTTCGAAGGGAGAACTGGATCGGACCAACTACAAATACTCTTTTTTTTTTAACTTCTTCAAAAAGAAAAAGCTACTAGCTTTTTAAAAAAAATTATTTCTTTATAATAGAAGGCATCAAGTAGTGAAAAAAGAAAAAAAGAAAAAGCGACCGATTCCATTAGATCAAACTAGAATTGGAAACTGATCACCCCTATTACTCACTATAGGGCTTTGAATCTCAATTGGGACTCTTTCATTATAGTCATGTATAGAGATTTCAAGGTGCGCAACATCAATACCAGATTAAGTTATACATGCTGACCTGGCATGGATGATTATGTTATAAACCACATATGGGGTGTGGCATGGAAATGTCGGTCCATATAGCTAAAAACCATATTCTTTTGTAGGATTCTAGAGATGATGGCTCCCATAGACACGAGAGGTGACTTCTGCGCAACACCATGTAGCGCGTCTAAAGTTTTTCCGACTGACGACCAGGCTTCCGACTAGAGTGGTTCTCTAATATCCTTGAAGACCCCCTCAATCCACATGAGCAAAGCCCTCGATTGGAACAGTTAAGTCGAGCTCTACTTATGTATCGGGCCATAAGTTCCCTCCCTTTTGAGATGGGATTCGGATGTCGCAAATCAAGTTCTGATAAAACGTTATAAAACCTTTCTGGCTTTCAGTTTAAATTGTGGGTTCTGTCATGGTATTTTCAGGTAGGTAGGATATGATTAGTTTATTTTTGGTAACCTTTGACTGCTCCCATGTTTGATAGTTTGATATCTCAATACAAGAAGAAAAATTCTCCTTGTGGTCCATCCTGATCCTACTGATTGTTTTTAAAGGTCAATTGCATGTTTTGTATGATGGAATGAAGAGGCAGATGAATCGGGAGAAAAAAAGAAACAAAAGAAAATTTGTTAAAATGTATATAAGTTTACCTAAGAGGGAGCAACATTTCATGTTCAACCCGAAACCTTCGCTTCAGTCTCAGGGTTGAGCCTTAAGCCCATTTCTTTTATTAAGGAACCAAACAGACCAAGTAAATTCCTAGTAGAACAAATTTTGAATCGGCATTGATATGATAAGTATATAATATCGACATATTTTTTAAAAATTGCCATTGACAAGTTAACAACTCAAAATAAAAGAGAATGGGTTAAAAAGACGAAGTCTCAAGTCAAAAAAAAAAAAAATAGTTATTCATTTTTAATATGCTAAAATCTAAAAATAAAATAAAAATGGAGGATATGATCCTCATTTTACCCCGGAATGGGCCGATTTGGTTGCAGACAAGTGATAGGATAGATCAATTCGGGTTCGGGTTTCAGGTTTTCCAGGAACCGATTCCCCAATATGGTTATGGGTTCAGCTTTGGAATGGAGCCACCTGATTATTCTCATCTCCAAGTTTATGAATTGTCATACAAATTTTGGTTGAGCCAGAGAAACATCATGAGGGAGAAAATGTAAAAGATGGGCTGAAAAATAAAAATAAATCTGAGTCCAATTCTCCAAAGCCTATTTTAAGCCCACAAAGCTACAGCTCAGCTCACTTTTCTCAGCCCATTTCTACATATTTAGCAAATTTAAGATAGTGCTGCAGATATGAGATAAGATGGAAAGTTCTTGTAGTCATATATATTTAATATTCATAAAACCATATGCTGGCACAAATTGAAAAGCAAAGTTGAAATTCAAAGCAATCAAACCATAAAAAGTTCAAAATACTTAATATAAACCATAAATATATAACTACATCTTGTTAATTCACTTAAACTTCTAAACACCTGAAAACAAAACAAATGACAATTGTTTTTTTCAAGAAATTACTATTAAATGCTATTGATATAATATCTTAATATAATATAATACAAACATTTTACTTAGGTTTGAGTACAAAGCAATAAATAATATCAAAATTGTTTGATTAATCCTAAATCTATCGTAAAAATGTCAGTTCATTTCAAAACTTTGTAATTTTGCCATTTTGTTTCGGGGTTGGGGTTGTGTGCAAGAATCAATTTACCACCGCATGGGAACAAAGATTTTCAAAGCATCTAATTAGACGTGTCTCAATTACTAAGTGCTTAGCGATGACCGACAATTGTTTTAAGATCGAAATCCTAATCGACAGTAGATTAGGAAGACCAAAATTAATCCAAATTATTTCAAAATGTCCTTTCAAAACTTTGTAATGTTGTTTTTCCAACGAAAATTAGTTGAATGATAGTATTGGAATTCCGTGCATCATTCGGTGTATAGTTTAAGAAGGATGTTTAAGGTGGTGCCTGAGCAATTGTTCTTGCTTGGCTTATTCTTATGTCAACTCTGTTGCGTGTATGGTTTGGAGTAAAGACGTGGTCGATCTTCAGGAATCCACAACTGGGGAAGATCTACTTGTTCGAGCTGTCCACGTCAAAGAATAATAGGAATTGTTTCATTGAGACGAGTTTGGGTCAACGCAGATCATCTTTTACATAACTTTCTTTTCCATCTCAGGAGCATTGCTGCGAAAAGCAGTTATCATCAGCCTGATTACTGTTGCTGGCATCATGATCTTTACAGTATCTGTTTTTGCTATCTGCAGATGGAGAGCTAAGAAAACAGGTACTGTTGAAGAGCCACACCAGTGCTTTCAGAGGATTGTGCTTCTATTTTGTTTAAATCTTCCATCGCTATGAAGAAAGTGAGCTAATTCTTTACCAATGATGAACACAGGAAACTTGAGGAATTTTCAGAACTCCTTGGCTTGGTAATGACATCTGAAGAATCGGCCGAAATGATGCAAGGAAAAGCATGGAAAGAGCAGCTGAAGCACGAAGATTCACAGGAATTGACCCTTTTCCGTTTTGATAGCATACTACTTGCCACGGACAAGTTTAGCATGACGACTAAACTAGGGCAAGGAGGGTTTGGCTCTGTTTATAAGGTGAAATTATTCTGCAGCACATTCGTTAAATGAAAATATAGAGGTAATTCATGGTCTGAAAGCTATGTGAATTGCGAAACAGGGGAAGCTGAAAGATAGGAAAGAGGTAGCTGTGAAAAGACTTTCCAGTACCTCAGCCCAAGGCGTTGAAGAGTTCAGGAATGAGATCATCCTTTTATCAAAACTACAACATCGAAATCTTGTTAAACTCATGGGCTACTGCATTGAAGGAGAAGAAAAAATTTTGGTATATGAGTACTTGTCAAACAAAAGCTTGGACACCTTTCTTTTTGGTTCGTTTTTTCTCTCCAAATAACTATTTTTCTGTGATGTATTTCTCGCCATAGCACTGAAAGTTGAAAACTGTTCTTGTTTGTCGTGTTTGTTAGATTCAAGGAAGAAGGCAGAACTTGACTGGGGCAAACGATTTCATATAATTCAGGGGATTGCAAGGGGGCTTCTCTACCTCCATCAGATTCTTGCCTTAGGGTCATACATCGAGACTTAAAAGTAAGCAATATTCTCTTGGATGAAGAGATGAACCCAAAATTTCTGATTTTGGGCTGGCACAAATGTTCGAAGGCACTCAAGTTTTGGTGAACACTCACAAAATTGTTGGAACACTGTAAGCTATCTAGTCTTATTTGAATTATCAATTCATTGAGTCAATCTTTTCAAGCAGACAAAATGATTGATTTACCATAATGAACCTCAGTGCCATGTTTCATCCCCATCGTCTATCAATACAATCAAAGAGTGCATAACATGTTTAACTCAACTGCAGCGGCTATATGTCTCCTGAGTATGCCATGGGTGGGATATTTTCCGAGAGGTCCGATGTCTATAGCTTCGGAGTGCTGCTACTGGAGATTGTTAGTGGCAAAAAGAACACGGCCCTGTATGACCAGGGACAACATCTGAATCTCCTTTCCTACGTAAGTCCCAAATCATACCCTAATCAATATTCTAAGTTCCCTGCAAAATTATGACAGTGTTCGCACTCATAGGCATGGCAATTATGGATTGAAGGCAAAGCATTGGACCTAATGGATGAAGCAATTGCTGTTAGCTCTCCATTGGAGGTAAGAAGATGCATCCATGTCGGGCTTCTCTGTGTTCAGGAGCATGCCGCAGATAGACCAAACATGTGGAATGTGGTTCTGATGTTAAATGGGGAATCAGATCTTCCTCAGCCGGGACAGCCTATATTCAATTTCCAAGCTGAAAAGCCAAATCGTTATATTCCATCACCAAGAAAGCATCTGGTCTGTTAACACTGTCACTAATACAATGGTCGAAGGAAGATGATGGCTATTTCTCTTGATTTTTATTTTCTTGTGTTTGGAGATAATTTTAGTTGTTATTTTCTAAGATATAAGTGTTTACTCAATTCAAGGATGGCTCTAGTTCAATCAGAACAAAAGGTCGAATGAACATCCACTTTTTACATAGAATTTACTCTGTAAAGTAGGTGTTTGGAATATACACTTTTTTGAGAGAATATAATCCATGCTAGGATTTGTTCTGACTTACAATCAGAACTGTTGGCATTATTACGGAGAACTACCAAGTAATCACCATCATTCTCATCACCAGTTATGTTGAAGATTTGATTTTCTGGCTTTTTGGACAAAAGATATCATTACCAAAGATAGAACTAAAGTCCCCACATAAGAAGCATGAGCATTGGCTTGGCAAAAAGTATTTCCAGCTTCAATATGATTCACAGATACGATTTACCTTGTCCGGATTTGGTACGAAGTCATCTATGCCTGTGGCATTTAAATTGCTGCCTTGAAGCCATAAAATAATTCTTAGTTATCTAAGAAAAGAAAGAAAACAGAAAGTAGCGAGAAGCTTGAATGGCTGAACAATTCACTTTGGATAAGCTTCGCATGAAAATGGGAGGCCAATGTTAGCTGGTAACCAAAATTGGAGCCCTGTGATCCCCAAACTGAAGTGCTTAGGAATTACATTTTTGCATGGATCCCATATAATATCTAGCTTCATTGAACATGAAACTTGTGTTAGTGAATTAACAGAAACATATATCATCTGTACACTGGAAGGTGTAGTCAACTTTGAACAATGGCGGGGAGAGGAACGCTGATATCTAGTGGCTTCTCATACAAAATCAGTTCTCTTTTTAAAAGCCACCATTTGACTCACAAAATGATGCTGCTATGGTGTAATTGAAACTGAGCTGTATCAGCACCAATGTCATCATGATGTCTTGGCATTCTGGGAATGCACTTGAACTGGGTCAGGCAGCATTAGTATCCAATATAAAACTAATTTGTTTAATAACATAACCCTTGAAGCTATCTCCAAAAGTTTGACTTAAAAAAAGCCATCTCGAAAAGCACTTATGAACTCATACATTTGGCAACACGCTTTGGCTTGCAGAAATCTTGTCTTCCTTTCAAATATGCAGGCAAAAAGAATAGCAAAGAATTGGGAGCCTAACATTCTGAATTAACCGACGCCTGGGTGCACTAGGATTTTTTATTTTCTTTTTCTGTTGGTCAGAAATGCAGTAGGATTACCATGCTGCCTATGATTGGTCTCTACTCTTCCTTGGTCATTTTCGTTCTTCTTCAGGCACATCAGAGTGCTACAGTTTTTAACATTACTGCAGCCGAACCACCCTTTCAGAATCAAACTCGTCTCCTCCAGTCAAATTTCGAGCTCGGTTTCTTCAACCCTGATGGATCAGCAAATCAATATGTGAAGATATGGTACAAGAATGAGACTCCTTCCAAGATCGTATGGGTTGCCAATAGGGATACACGGCTTGCATATCCAGATCAATCTGTGAAATTAACAATAGGCTGCAATGGGAATCTGAAGCTGATGGATAAGCAACAGAACGTAGTTTGGCCCACCAATGTTTCTGTCCAGTCAAACTATACTTTAGCAATGCTTTCAGATGGTGGAAACTTTGTCCTGCAAGACGGGAATTCAATTGAAATAATATGGGTAAGCTTCAATGATCCAACTTATACTCTTCTACCAAACATGAAGATAGGAATAAACACCAGAAACGGAGACAGTATTTAGTTTCCTGGAAAAATGAAAATGATCCATCATCTGGAAATTTCATCACTTGGAGTACGTCAGAGACTGCCACAAATTGTCACTTGGAATGGCTTGAACCCTTTATGGAGAAGTGGACCACAGGATAAATCAATATTCATTGGCATACCAGGAATGGATTCCTCATACTTCAATGGTTACAATCTCCGGCAAAATCTTCAGCAGCGAACCACTTATTTCTCTGCTGAATATAATAACATCTCTTTGTGTGCTTATGGCTTCACTTCACCTGGGGGAATTCTTACAATAATGTGTTGGGATGATGGATCCAAGAGTGGGTTTAAAGATTGGGTGGCATTGAACAACAGTTGCCAATTTAATGGAACTTGCATCCTTTTGGTGTCTGCAACTCACTTAACTCTCCTATATGCCCTTGCATAAAGGGGTTTACACTGAGATTGAAAGAAGAGTGGAACAGCAGAAATTGGACCAGGGGTTGCATTAGAGAAACAGAATTGAATTGTCAGAAGAGCAAAAGCAGGCCAGCTTCGATGTGAAGAAAGATGTCTTTGTGCGGATGAACCAGATGAAAGTGCCTGATTCTGTGGAATATTTATCAGATATCAGAGATGAAGGAGGATGCCAAATCTGGTGCCTGAATAATTGTTCTTGCCTGGCTCATTCTTATATCAGCATGAGAGGGTGTTTTGTCTAGGCTAAAGATCTCATCAATGTTCAGGAGTTTTCAACAGCTGGCCAAGAAATATATATTCGGGTCGCACATGACAATATACGTACAAGAGGTTTGACTACAATGAGTTTCAGTTGAACTGTATCACGCATCTTGCAATTCTTTATTCATCTCAGGCATGTCAACACAAGCAAAACTTATCATCAGCTTAAGTACTATAATTGCCATCATGTTCGTAGGAGCTGCAATTTTTGTCCTCTGTGAGTGAAGAGATAGCAAAAGAGGTACGATCATTTCGTCTCCAATGCTTAATTTCACATTAATGTAATCCAGAAACTTTACCAAAGTTCCAAAAGCTATTGATTAAATGGATATAATTGAAAAAACAGGAGAAATGTCATATGGAATTGCATGCAAAGATCAGCTGAAGCAAGATGATGCATCCAAATTGACGCTGTTCACTTTTGGTAGCTTACTTATCGTGACAGACAACTTTGGTTTGGCCCAGTTTATGAGGTAAAAGACTTCTCTAAAGTTTTCATTTAGTGAAATTTTATGCATTATCCAAGGTCTGGTACTTTATGAGTTTGGAAACAGGGAAGGCTGAATGATGGAAAGGAGATAGCTGTCAAAAGACTTTCCAGTAACTCAGGCCAAGGCATGGAGGAGTTTAAGAATGAGATCATTCTTATATCGAAGCTCCAACATCGAAATCTGGTCAGACTCCTGGATTGCTGTATTGAAGGAGAAGAAAAAATTTTAGTAGATGAATATTTGTTGAACAGAAGCTTAGATTCATTTCTATTTGGTTGGCCTCACTATCTTCAAGTCATGCTTGAACTTATGGAAAAAAAATATACATTTTTGTAGTACCTAAGTTACGAGTTCATTTTATTTACTTCCTTGCTTAGATTCAAGAAGGAAAGCATAACTCAACTGGCATATACGTTTCCAGATCACTTGAGGGATCATGAGTGGGCTACTGTACCTCCATCGAGATTCTTACCTACAAGTTATCCATTGAGATTTGAAGGCAAGCAATATTCTATTGAATGAGATAATGAACTCAAAAATTGCAGACTTTGGACTGGCACAGATCTTCGAAGGCACTTGAGTTTTGCTAAATACTAACAAAGTTATTGGAACACCATAAGTTTTCAAGCCTTCTTGCTGGAATTCAATTCAATTAGGAAACTCTATAACCTGAATGATTAATGTGATCGAATCAATTGCAGAGGATATATGTCTCCCAAGTAAGCCATGGGAGGGATATCTTCTGAGAAATCCGATGTCTATGGCTTTGTAGTGTTGCTACTTGTGATCATCACTAGCAAAAGAACAAAAGCTTGTACTACTATGGCCAGCACTTCAATCTTCTTTCCTTTGTAAGTGCAAGGAATACAATCTCAAGAAATATTCTATAATCTTTTTGGCTATATATGCGCCCTCTGCTCACTAATTCTTACAGGCATGGCAATTGTCGAGTGAAGATAGAGGACTAGACCTAACAGGTGAAGCAATTGTTCATTCTTGTTCGCCATCAGAAGCGATGAGATGCATTCAGGTATGGCTTCTCTCTGTGCAGGACCACCCGACAGACCGACCCAACATGTTATCCATATTTCTGATGCTGAGTGGTGAATCAGAACTTCCTCAGCCAAGACCACCTACATTCACCTTCAAAAGTGAAATGCTGAGTCACAATATCAAGTCACAATGGGAATGCATCTTGTCCACGAACACCATCACAAATTCTATGGTCGAAGGGAGATGATGGTTAACATTTTTTCCTTTCTGTAAACTTGTAATGTCCTGCGCTGAAAGTTCAGTGTTCACTCAATTTGAGAGACCTAGAACTTTGATTCTTCATGAACTAATGATTGAAATTCCACAATTTTGTTTTCACACCGATTTTGCAATATGATTGTGTATTTGATGACAGGCAACTTACAGATCTCTGACAGGAAGTGAGATCCATCGAACAAAGGTAATTATCTAGTCTGGCCAAAACAGACATAGTTACTTGCTCAGAAGTTCATAAGTCCACAAAACTTTGGCCTCTTCCAACTTGAAATAGCATATGTACACTCTTAATTGTATTTATTCAAGTTCATGCAAGGAGTTGGGTTCAGAGTTCATAAGCTCATAACACAATAGTATTCAAGTGACCTCTGTGAATCAGGTTACCTGTATTTCGATTAAGCGTATCCAGGTTAGTCAGTGTAGCATTTTCTGTATGTGTCAAGCCTTTTTTCCCCGACAGGGACTTGATGACCACCGGTGGGCAGATTGCACTGAAAACAATATCAATTAGTTATCTTTGGAATGATAAAAGACTACGCAGCTTCTGAAAGGTTACATGCGACTGACTAACCTTTCGAATGACTTTTAGCCATTTCATATTCAGAGCTTGACGTAGGTTAAAAAATGAATTCTAAAGTTGGCAAGGTTGCAAGGTTCTTAACAAAACATTATCAGCTCTAGGTCTTGGAGCCATTTCGTAATCTACAATTGACTTCGACTGCCAGGTGTTGTTTGACTGGACTCCAGGAAATTTCTAGGAAAAAACCGGAACCATTACCTATTCTTTAAATAAAGAATACTGGCCAATGCAGAATCCTTAGACGAGACTGCTTCTTGGTAGCCAAATCTTGTAAAACTTTTCTGCTGGAAGAAATCCATCCAAGAGGTTACTACTCACTACAGGGCTTTGTATCTCAATTGGGATTCTTTCGTTAAGAGTCATGCATAGAGATTTCGAGGTTAAGAGTCATGCATAGAGATTTCGAGGTTAGCGCCACCATTCCCAAATTAAGTTATCCGTGTTGACCTGGCATGGATAACTATGTTGCAAGCCAAATGCGATGTGGCATGGCAATGTCGGTCCATATAGCTCAAAACCATAGTCTTTCGTATGACAATAGCAGAAACTCCTAACCTTGCAACACCATTTCTTTCTAGCAGTATCGAAAGTTCGGCCTTCCGGAATGAAGTTCGTTCATGTGCTTCAACTTATACTCTATGGTGAAGTTCTTCCGGTACAAAGGACTTAGTGATAGGTTACGATCATTGTATCTTACCAAACAATGTTCCGTTCATAGTAAATTTGTAGCCCAATTTGTAAATTCTAAAAAACATTTGTAGTTTACTGAGAATGTTGGCGATATTATGATCATCAATGAAATTATACCTTACTAACTATGTTATATATTTACTGCTCAAAGCTAATTTCTAGCAGTGAGAATAGTAAGTTACAACTGTAGTTAATTGGTACTTTCGACCGTCAATGAAACTTATCAATTACGTTATATATTTATTACTCTCTTTGGTAACTTACACGCAGTTACACACCTAATTGTAAAATCTAAATACAAGCGGTAACCTACTATTACATTTACGGTAATCTAGAAACAAATGATAATTTCCTATTAGGCTGGTGCATGATAACAATGTTATTTCGTTGGTAACTTACAAACAATTACATGACCACTTATAAAATCCAAAATAAAATTTAGATTTGTGTATGTTAAAATCGTTATCTCTTTGGTAACTTTCAAACAAGTATGTCCACTCGTAAAATTACTATATAAGTGGTAATCTAAATTGGGTTTGTGGATGGTAAAACTTTTACTTTATTAGTAACTCACACAAGCAGTTTACGAGCTTACTTGTAAAATCTAAAAAAATTGATGATTTACTATCAAGTAAGTGGATGGTAAAATTGTTCTTTCATATGGAAACATACAAACAATTGACGTTGGACTAATAAACTACCAGTAATTTTTTTTACCTACTAACAGTTTTTTAAATTTAAAGATAAGTATATTGAAAGTCCTAAGACTTATCTTAAGAATATAATGGAATCCTTAAATTTTCAAAAAAGTCAATTAAGTCCTCCAAACTTTTAAAAACTTTTCGAAAATTTGAAAACTCAGATTAAGTCCTTCATTTATTGTAAATTTTGAAAATTTTATGTGAGAAATTTTAAAACTTGATTCCATTTTTGTGACAAGTTTTAAAACTTGATTGTATTTTTAAAAGTATTGGAACTCAATTGTATTTTCATGACAAATTTTAGAATTTCAAGTGCACTTTATCCTATAAATTTACTATTGACATTACACGTTTGCCATCCGTGGAACATTCTATTTTGGGCAAACGCAATATTAGAAATCTATCATCAAAAGAAGTGGGAAGGAGCTCGAAATACCAAAATTCTAAACAAAAGGAGGCTCGACCACCAGACGGAATAAACTTGTAAGGAGGCTTTTGCCAAACACACGGTTGCATGACACAACAAGAGTGAGAGAATTGAAATGAGTGTCTCGGCTTCAATATTTCATGACACAGTAGCATTTAACCTATGCAATCAAGCAACTTATTGAAACAAATGTAACAACCTAGTCTGACAAGGGCGGGGAATGGTCATGGGAGCTAGAGGATCTGAACAAGGAGCAGCTCTTAACAGGGTTCTAGGATGATGGAGGGAGCAGGAATAAACCTAATTGTGCATAGAACAACGAAAGAGCGAATTGAAGAGATATATGTAAAAATTGGAATTAATTTATGGAGGCGCCTTTTGACGCAATGACAATACTTAGCGTACTCAGGTGGGAGCACTTCTAAGATGGGTAACCTTTTGAGAATGTGCCCATGTATACACCAAAAGACAAAACCATGAAGGCCGGTATATGGTGTCAAAGCAAGATGCAGGTGTATTGTTCGAGAACGAACCACATGGAAGGTAGTGGACTTGTAACGACCCAATCTAAGGAGGGCAAGGAGTGGTTGCATGTGCCAAAGTGTCACGCCCCGAACCCCGAGCACGTGAACATCCCTCGATGGTTGATAGAATTGTGACGTTCCCAGGACACATCGCTGACCCATTCATTTTATGCACATGCGGAAGCGAAATACCAATCTCCATACAACAATCAACATGGGATAGAAAGCAAGACAACCAATTAACACAAACCATATTTTATAAACAACCCAAGTTTATATACAGAAGTCTAAAACCAAAAGATGCTACCAAACTAACCCTACCCTGAACCCTACCTACTTGGGATCCGGGTCTATCATGACATCGTCAGGGATGTCAATGTCTAGAGGACTAGCTACCTCTACTACAGGCTCTTCACCCTCGAGCAACTGGTTCGCCTCGATATCAACTATAATATTGGCGTCCACGATAGGGTCAAAATTCACCACATACTCATCATCGACGGCAGGTCCGTCAAAGCCATCCAAGGGACCCTCCCAAACACCATTAGGCCCGTGATGGAACCACGCTTTAAATTGGTGAGGTACCAACTAAGGTAGGCATTCATCGACCCAAATGGTAGTCACGACGAGCTCACGGGTTCAGTTGGGGTTCCTGAGGATAGGGAGTATGGCACACTGGGTCTTCGCCTCCCGTGGCCACCCAAAACAAACATGGCGCACCTCCATCTAAGGACCTGTAAAATTTAACTACAACGGGGTAAGACAATGTCTCAGCGAGTCCACACCCTAAACCCTGATTAAGAGGAGAATTCACCTAGAGACAGTCTAGACAAACACCATATAAGACTTACCTCGCCTCAGCACCTCCCTACACGTTCGTACACCTCATATAACATATATAATGTAGCAAGCATACATCATTAACTGGAACACCTCATAACACATATCAATCAATCACAGGGGTCTCAATTATAAAGTCAAATTGTCATAACACATCCCATTCTATGCCACGCAATTTCGTCCCATAATCAGGCACCGCTATTTCACTCATTCAAGCATGTCCCAATTAATTACAATCCAATGGCCATGACCAACTCAACAGTCGGTGGTTATTCAACATAACCGAGCGTTGTCCCGCTTCGTCGAGCACGGCAACATCTACATTTAGACGGCATTCTCGAAGGAGTATCGGCCCAGCCTCCATTGCGATCGGCATCCGTTGACGTGGGGCATTCCCGAAAAAGTATTGTCCGACGTAAATGTAACATGACAGTTTCCGATAGCGATCACATGCACATTCAATCTCGGCCAAGGACATCGTGCTTTGCACTCAAATGTCTCAATTTCAAATAATGTACTTGGCATATTTTTTTCATATTAAAAACACCTGATAAAATAATTGTGCATGGTCACACAGTCAAATTGAACCATAAAGCGTGATATACTCTCTTTTTAAAATTCCACGATTTTATATAGTAATTAAAACATTTTTGGTGCCAAAAATTGACACCCGATATTTTTCTAATTAAATACCAAAATTTTATATTTTTGAAATAATAATTCAAAAAATCACCAAACACTCAATTGCATAAATTAACAACCAATTGCACAAACCAATACAACCATGACAATCAACACAAAATTCTAACAACTGGCTGTCCCGGTATAATTTATGCTAATTAATAATTAATTAAATAAATTGCATTTAATTAAATAAATTGCAAAATATTTAAATTATAACACTCAATTAAATTAACATAAGCTAACTGGGCTAATCTACTTAAAGTAATTAATCTAATTTAACTAACTAACTACATTAACTAATTAAGCTAACTATATAGTCTAACTAGCCATCTAACCACCTAATTGGTCTAACTAAATTATCCTAACCAATCTAGTCAAGCTAACTAAATCTCACTAATCTCAATTAATCCTAAACTAATCCCCCTAAGAGTAATTAACCCCATAATTAGAGCTTAGGATGTTAACTCACCGGTTTAGTGAGATAACGGGTCCAAGGCGACGGCGGCGCGACGGTGACCACAACTCGGGTTTACAGCGACACCAAAGGAGGCTCGGAAGGGTGATACCATTGAATGGACCTAAACTCCGAATCAGGGAGGACGAAATTAGTTTTCTACAGGTATGCCTTCCCACAATAGGCGAACCTCTCATTCAAGCCCTTCAGGGACATCCTGTTAGCAGAAAACCACTCCATCCCTTAATTTAGAACCTAGAGACTATCAGATAGAACAAGGATAGTAACATTTCTAACTATCTGAGCTGCATTTCTCAGAGGATCCTACCAGGTTGGAGAATATGAAAGAGTTTAGAAAGCCATAGAAGATTTCACAAAACACTCATTTACTTCAAGGGACTCTGTCCATTACAATACATCCTCCTTGCCTTTTATAGGCAATAAGAGATCACACACAAACAAGGACCAAGCTCACAGTTCCTGAAATAAACAGAGGCTTCCGAAAATCTCGGTAGGGAATTATTCATATGGTATGAACAATAACAGTGAACAGTGATTTCCATAGCCTACTGCTACAATAAAAAGTAAATAGTAACTTGCTACAGTGAAATTGTATTGACATTTAGCGGTCTCGTCCGTCACGAGCATTGTAGTCATAATTCGAGTCATCTGAGCTGTACACTGTTGCTAGAAGATGTTTATTATATTTTTGTTCAAGAGCTTTAAGATCATCAAATGAGAGAATCTGGTTCAACTCATATGATGATGATGCTCCTTCTTTTTCCCAGTTTGTAGTGTCGTCAGGAATGCTTGGCTGAAGCCAATTGGATGGCTGTGCATAGTGGGATGTGTCCTTGTTTTGGGATAAGGACAAAGGTCCTTGATCATAGAGGTCCCGGGAAAGAGGGCCTCCCCATATAGCATAAGGGTCTTGAGAGGACTGTGCAATGTCATTTGTGTCTACCATTTCATGCTCCTGTGATGATGCAACTTGTCTGAATTCTTCGAGTGCATCCTTGGCTTCTGATGCTAGTTCATAATGATCCCATGTAATGGGTACATTATAATTCCATGCATATTCAGGAATGGTTTTATTTTATGAGCACAAAATTCTCTAGAATTCTCGATATTGGTGCTCACAGCAAACAACAGGTCCTGGATAGAACTTGTGAACTCGAGCTTCTGCATTGAGTGGAACAGGTTTATAGGATGACGTACCTATACTTAGGGGGGCATTGATAATGTTGCCATTATTTGTAAGAAAAGCCCATGTTCGTCGGAAGAACAAAATAGTATGAATCTCAATGTTTGGTTGTGTGTTTCTCAGTTCTTTCTACAAGAGTAATTTCTAGTGAGTTGGAGGATAAAACCAATTAAAAAAATCTAAGAGGTTTTTGTCACTCTTATTCTTAATTTTTCCTTTGCTGAGTCTAAATATCCTGGTGAGGTTGGTAATGAATCTTTTGATTAGAATTTCAATAGCTATTAAGCACTTATTAGTTAAGTACTATAATAACCATCGAAGTTGATTAGGGAAATCATTTTTCTTCCATATTAGAGGATGTATGAACGGATAATTTGCATTTAAACCAAAAGGATAAAGAATTGAACCTCCATTAAGTCTGAACAGATCTGTGTGGCATTGCCACATGAGTTTAGCCAAATGTTCAGTAAAATTGTCATTATGGATTTGTTCAATGATTTCCTGGGGGTATCGCTAGCTTGGCCAATCTTTGATCTTTTCAATTTTGTACTTTTCATTGTGATGAAAAGTATGAAAAGCATGCCTCATAATATACATGTTGATTTCTCCTACTGGCGCCTTTGGTCTTGACAAGAAATTAGCAAGCATATTCTTTTTCCAGGCGATATGTTTAGTTTCAAAAGAATATTTTGAAAATCATTCAGCCCATCGAACGAGTTGAGAATTTGGAACCTGCTTTTGTTTGAATTTGGTCATATGAGGGAAAGATTCCATATCCAATTCTACTAGGAAATGATGGCCAATGAGATGGAATTCAAACTTTTTTATCCCATTTTTTACTGCCAAGATTCCTTTAAAAGTGGAATGATAATGCATTTCAACTTGTAAATTTTTTTTTTCACTTTTATAGGCACATAAATGCCTCTTATCATCAATTTCTTCGAACAGGATGGTGGTCCAGTATTCATCATTGGCGTCAGTCTGAAGAATTCTCTTTCCAGTTGATAGGATTTGCAATGGAGGAAGAGTCTGCATAATCTCCTTAAGTTCAGCAACTGCTTTAGTCTGAGATATTCCACAAGGTGGGGGATGTTTATTTAATATTGTCTGTAATGGAATCAGCAGCTTTGCAAAATTTGGAACAAAGTCGCTAAGATAATTAAGTATCCCAATAAATTGCTAAACTTGCTTTATTGTGAAGTTTTCTTTAGGAAATTTCAACAATTCCTGAGCAATGTGTGATCCTGGATAGTATGTACATTTGTTAAGGTGCATATCAAGAAATTCAATTTCTGTCTGAGCAATGTTCATTTTTCTTTGAGAAAGCACAATCCCATGTTTTCTCACAATTTTAGCAAATTGTTCAAGAAGTGGGCAGTGTGATTGCTCATCACTGTAGAGCAGAATATCGTCTATGTACACTGCTGCACTTGACATGATTGGTTGGAAGATTCGACACAGGGCCTTTTGGAAGAGAGATGGTGCAACTTTTAGGCCAAAAGGAAAAACTTTCCATTGAAAATATTGGTTCGGGATACAAAATCCTGTCTTGGGTCTGTTTTCAGAATGAATGCCCAATTGCCAAAATCTGACTTTGAGATCAAATTTTGAGTAGATTTGAGCCTTGGATAATCTAGCAAAAAAAGAGTTTCTGAAGAGTAAAGGGAATTTGTCATCTTAGAGGAAAATGTTAAGAGGTTGGTAATTAATTACCAATCTCATCTTTCCTCTGTTTTGCTTGGCACACTTATTGACATAAAAGGCTTCACAAGCCCATTGAGAATTGGAAGTTTCAATAAGGTCTTGTCGCAATAGTTTTGAGCATTCTCTTTAAGCTAAAATTAAGTGTTATGGGTTCATTCAAATGTGGCTCACCTTGGTTGGATTGATATCTTCATTCTTCTTGAAATGGAGGCGAATGAAGAATTCTGGATTCTTCCATAAAGGATGGGAACACTTTTGAGCGAATTCAGAATGATATTCCGAACAGGATTCCAACAACTTTTGCATAATAGGATCGAACAGACTCATTTGAATGGAAAAAAATCTTTAAATATTAACAAATTCAGAAAATTGATTTTTATACTTAAGACATTTTCCAGGAATAATGCGAAGTTGAGAAATTTGATTCATGATATCCCAACCAATGATCAAATCTTTGTTGAGAAGACTAGAGCCAAAGATTTTTGTAGTTATAGAGCACTGTGGAAAAAATTGAATAGTTATCAGAGTGGTTCTTACATTTGTAGAAAAAGTATCCCTTGAAGCAAAGTTGGAATATTGAACACAGGAAGTCTAATATTCTTTAGGAAGAAATTTAGTCTAAGATTGAAGAAGATGCTCCATTGTCTATGAGAGCAATAACAATGATGGACTTGGCAAACTTTGAAGTGAATATTTTCCCAAGGAAATGAGGGCAATGAGTTTGGCTCAAAAATATGTCGGTGCTTTCTTCTGAAGGAGTAAGAGATATGTGGAAAATATCTTCAAAATCTGAATTCGAATCAGTTTCACTGGGAGTTTGGTAACAAGGGATGACACAAAGAGTTTGTTCAGATGATTTTTCATCCATAGAAAATAGAGGTTCGATATCATCATTTTCAAGAAAATACTAGTTTCATTCTATATATGATGTATCAGACAGTTTTGACTTTTTTTTGCTCGGGGACAATTTTTGACAAAATGTCCTTTTTGATTGTAGATAAAGCATTGACTTTCCTTTTGCGTAGGTATTGCCATTTCTTCTTTTTTCGGAAATGCTTAGAGTCATGTCTGGAGTTGTGAATCCACAAATTTTCAATTCTGTTTTCTTCGAATGAATCGGATATTTTATTGATGTGTCTATAGGGTTATTCTCAAAACTGATCATTATTGAGATAACTAGATTATCTGGAGAAATTATTAGGAATTTTAAGGCAATAGACTTGAGAATTCGATCAAGAATCGGCTTATCGACCGTATTTATCTTTAGAGGCTATTATGGCACAATTAAAATCGATTTGAAATCGAGATAGACTGGATCGATAGAGATGTGTGGCTAATCGTGGGTGACACCACTAAATTAGAAAATTCATGTCGATTAGCACTAGACTGATTTTTCTTATTGTTTTGGTACCTTGTGTCTGTATTTGGGTTCTCAGGATTTTCACGACAATCGAGAGTCGCCAATAAGTTGAGTGGGTTCATAGTGGCTCGAAGAAAATCGACCATGGGTCAATTACACTTAAAAATATCTAAAAGTTACTCAGTAGTTTAGGTCATGCTAAAAAGCGCCGAATAGAAATTAACCGCCAGTTTGAGTCCAATTTCAGAAATTGAAGATTCTGTCATGTCACAATAAATTTTAGGAGTATCGACTTAGTCTCGAAGATTTTCTAATAGCCGACACTTTTTGGAAAAAGTTGTCGTGTGGCCATTTTCGTTCAATTGAAGCCGGGATTATTTCGATTGTGAAATTGAGAAGCATGGGGGAATTTTGAATAAGGAAAATAATCAATTTGATAATGGAGATATCAATTGATTTTTTTGTTGGAAGTCAGTTGAGAGAAATTCAAGAGGAAATTGGATGCAAAGTGCTAGTGGGGACCAAGTTTCTCTCTCCCTCTTTCTTTCTTTCTTTCTTTTTCTTTTTCTCTCTCTCCCCTTTCTCTTTTCCCTAGTGCGAATTGCCCCCCTTCCACCGAATGCTTGGCTAGCTTCCACTTTGCTTTTCTTCTTTGACTTTTCAAACTTCTCTTTCTCTCTTATCTTCTTCTTCTTCTTCTCTCTCTCTCTCTCTCGACACTCTCCCTCTTTCCTCTCTTGTTCGTGCGAAGCAGAAGCGGAACCGAAGATAGCAGAATGGAGCGGCTCGCCTGAAGATCGGAGCTGCTGTCGCTATCGTAGCCATGCCGAGTCGCCGTCTGCTTTGCCCGCATGACGTTGCGCCCTCCACCGCCTCACACCCGCGTCTGTCGTCCTTCCGTGCAACCCCAGCCCTGTTCCATCTCTATTCAACCACATTTAACTACCTACGGCCGCCACCCAGCTCTGCCTAGCCACCACACGGCCTTCCTGGAGTCCCGCTCACCCTTCACCAGCCTTGCTTCGCCGTTTTAGCCGCCGGGACAGCTCCATCTAGCCTAGAACAGCGGCTGGAAAAGTGGGTCTCCAGCCCTGTTCAAGGCCCGTTTTGGGCCGTTTTTGGGCCCCGATCCCAAGAGTCGCTTTAGGAAGTATCGTTCCTCACATCACCCCTATCGGATTGATTCGATATGCATGCAATTCCGGTGAGTAATCTCACTAATCCTTGCTTGGTGGAATAATTATACTTAAGGGTTGTTTAGTTTTAATTAATTAGGTTTAGGTGGTTAGATTAATATAGATTAGTGTTTGTTAGTCAATTGTGATGCGAATTAGGTAATTTGATGGTGAAATTAGCACGTAGATGTGGTCTACTATTTATTGAAGGTAGCTTGGGATTTTTCCCGACCCTTTTCAGGCTTCAATTTGGCAATTCGGGCCTAAGTGGAATTTTTAGTAATTAAATATTATTTTTCGAAATTAATTTAATTAATTATTTATTTTCCAGAAATTAACTGGGGTGGTCGACTGGAATTTTATGCTGATGATCGTGGTACAGTCCGTTTATTTAATTGGGCTTTATTTTGAGCTAAATTGAATTTTTAATATTTATTAATTAATTTTCGAAATTAATTAATTAATTAATTATTTTCGGAAATTAAGGTTGAGATAGCCGGCAATCAAAATTTCGTGCTGATTGTCCTGGTATAGTCTGTTTATTTAATTGAGCTTGATTTTGTGCTAAATTGATTTATAAGTGATTTTAGGATTTATTCCTAAATTAAATAACTTTGGAAAAGCAATTGAAAAATAATCGAGCATCGATTGATAATGCCGAAATATTTTGTGGACTATAGAGAATGGTGGGAATTTGAAAAAGGAAATTATAGCATTTTGGCCAAAGCTAATCGTGTACCCACACACGGCTATTTTTATCGAGTATGATAAAAATAATAGGAATATTGGACGATGGAGATGGTATACTATATCGGCCTTCGGGCGATATGTCAGCTTTGGGTGAACAATATACCGGTATTCTATATCGACCTACGGGCGATATGTTAGCTTTGGGTGAACAGTATACCGGTATACTATATCGACTTATAGGCGATATGTCAGTTTTGGGCGAGCATATACATAATATTATATTATCAGCTTTGGGCGAGCTATACTATCTATTTGTCAGTTTTGGGTGAGCAGCCTTGATTTGATAGGACTTTATAGATAATAATGAATGTGCCGACCAAGCATGGGTCGTGATGACATGTAATCGATTAAGTCAATTGATTATTGCTTTGATATGATGTTGTGAATTGATTGATTGAATGGAAATGATCGATGAGTAGTCTTGTTGACATGTAATCGACTAGGTCGATTTGATTGATGCTTTGATATGTGATGTGATTGCTTGGGTGCCTATTTGATATGTGCTAATATGCAGGTGGGATCTGAGGCCAAGGTATGTCCTTTGACTCGTGCTATGTTTAGGCAACCGTGTGGTGTATTGATTCCCTAATTGAGTCTTAGTGGGGTAGAACTCGCTAAGATGTGGTCTCATTGGTTATTGAATAACCATTTCAGGACCCTAAGGAGGAGCCGAGGAGGAGGAACCTGACGAGGAGAAAGATTTTTTTTTTGAAGAAGATGATCCAGAGAGGGATCTTGAGTACAAACCGGATGTGGATTGAGATCCCATCCCTTTTGTGAACCCTATCTTAGTGTAGATAGGTGTGAGACAAGTATGCTGTGAATAATATTATAGATATTCTATGAGTTGTGCTGTTAATAAAAGTGTGGTTGTGAATTTTAATATGAAAAATATGGCCTGCTTTTTTATCCCATTGTTTTATTGTCTGGGGATTTATAACTGCTTCCGCATGCGTAATAAACAGAAAGAGTCGGTGATACTTGGCCCTGGGATATCTCACTTTAAAATTGACCAAAGGTAAGGGATGTGTGCGTGCCTGAGGATCGGGGCATGACAGGAGTTGTTTATCCAGAGCTTCTTGAAATGCTTCTTTTTTCTGGAGGATTTGCCATAAGAACCATCACAATCTTTTTTGGAGTATTTGATCTTTAGCTTCTAGCGAGAACAGACTCTATCAAGCTCTCCTTTTACATGGACATAAGTCTGAATTATTTGACGCTATATACACAATTTTTCTAGGCACAAATGAATTTCTTGTTGGAATTCTCCCAATGGGACATCCTGGATCCTCATTTGTTTGGAGAGAAAGGTTTTCTCCACTGTTTGAGATAATTCTTTAGGAATGGAGGTTAGGAAGACATGCTTCAAGTTTGGATCAGCTCCAATTTGATAGAAGAGATTAAGCATTTCACAATAATGCTTATCAATGTGTTTTTTCTGAAGAGAACATCATCTTCTTTCGAAAAATTCTCTTCTCTTAAGCTCTATGAGGTCGACGGATTTTCCCATAAAGAAATGATATAGAAGAGTAATGGCATGACCAAAATTTTGTGAGAGCAGAAAGTGAAGTTGGTCTTGTTCTCCTACAGATTGCCACCAAAGTTTAAGGCTTCCTATGAACCTTATGACAAAATTGAAAAGAACATCATACTTATCCTAGTTGGTAATGGCTTGGGTATTTAGCCAAGTATGAAACTCTTCAAGTCTTTCTGGCCATTTGTGATAAGGAATGTCATCAATAGTGAAAAACTGTTTTGATGAAGTGGACACATTCTAAGAGGATTGTTTGGCTGGACAACCTTTGGCTTAGAAGGGTTTGATTCCATGTCATGGTGTGGCACCCCCGAAACGGCCCCCAATTTGTTAGGGTCGCCACAATTCACTTACCTTTCACATGACCTAATAATATATCACTCCGATACCATAGAATAATAATGGGTCCATAAGTCCTGGGGGTTTATATCATTTAGATCAGTCCCAGCGCAGTTCATATAACGGAAGCATAATCAAAATCTTCCTATCCCAAACTCAAACAAAATAATGCAATGTACACCAACTACACATCTTATATAAGTTAGAGCCGAACACTTTTATTTACATAACTTGATGAACATCATGAGTCGGTACATCAAAAGGCCAAGACTTTTCTAAGATCGACTATAACCAAAAGTACCTGACTCCACAGCAGACATGTACATCGGTCCATCATTCAATGTCGGTGGTCCAAAAAGCTTCATCTTCCATCCATCGCACTCAGTCACACCCAGCCCGGTCCGTCAGCCAGTGGTGGCGGTAGCATCCCCAGCATAAAATCCCATTGCGGCAGATATGCATAGACAAAAACTCCTGAATGATAGGGCCAGTGGATGATCCAACGTCGTACAAAACCAGAACCCGCACACAAACAAAAACTAACCCCTGTATCCTGGGGTGATGATGCTCCGTACACTCGCACTCGACATTGGTTGGTATACCATAGAACTGGGGGTGAATGGCGACAGAGACATATTTCCTAGTCTGAAATGTTAGTCCCCAAAAGGGGTGAGTACAACCACTCAGCAGTAAAAGATCCACCAAACTACACAATGCAACAAGCAAGACAACCAAGATTTCATGCACTTAACATCTATGCAACCATGCATATAAATCCATAAGGTTCATCCCATACCTTAATAACCACATTTTCAATGCCAAATAATACCAACTCAAAATTCATAGACAACTCGTGTACCATGCCATATGCACACACATGTACACAATTCATTTCCCATTTTGATATTTAAAAATATCTCATTTTCCCCAGGGACCAGTGTTTGCATCCCTCCGGGCTTTCGCATCCAATCTTGGCATCGCGAGACTTCTGGCACACACCTCCGGGCATCTCATACCCCAACTGGCGTCACAAGGCCTCCAACACACACCTCCGGGCATCCGGCACACATCTTCGGGCATCTCGAAACTCTCGAGGACATCCGGCACACACCTCCGGACATCCAATCTGCGTCGACTCACTCGACCCTATGGGCATCCCGACACTTCTGGGGCATCATTGACTTAGTCGTCTGACGGTATCATCAACAACATGATATATATACATGTATATGTCTCATTTTGAAAATAACATTTGATGCCATACGATATGTTAAATGTCACCGCATCCATTGTATAAACAAAAACTCAAGACATCACAACTCATAGAGCAATTTAATTGTTCTTGAAATAAAACAGTTTTCGAACAAAACAGAATGCACTTCACTAATTGAAATCAGTTGAGCAAAGTCGGAGTAAAACAGCTTAAAAACCAGAATGTGCAGTTTTAATGAAAATTTCGGAATAACCCATAAATAAACTCAGAAAATTATGAATTTTGGATATGTTATAGATAAGACCTAGAGGTAAAATTTTTGTGAAGAAATCTAAGTCAAATTAATTGTAGATCAACAGCTATAATTGCTATAACTCTCCCTAACCCTCTGTAACAGTTTCCAGGATTAACATTTACAGAGAAAAATTGTTTCACCAACCAATACTTGTCCGTTTCTTCTAAAAGTTTATTATGTTACTCCTCAAGATGTCATATACAACTTTCATCAAGGAAATGAAGTCAGATTTCAACAAGATAATTGCATAAAATTCACGGAGTCGTGAAAGGTCAAGCTGTTTTTCCATGAAACAGTTTGCTAGTCCTAAAGAACTACTTCTGTTCTTTCGAATTCCAGCATCCAGCATCACAATTCAACCATCTCCAAAATCTATTACAATTCACACACAACCAAAGCATATTGTAGATCAATGGACTTCACTTGCCTTAAGTCCAATGCAACCACAGCAAGAAAAACAGCAACTTGAGGACTTCGGGCGCGGCTTGATCGACAGCGAAGCTAGGTGACGTCGACGGTGGCAGCAGGCGCACGCATGGCGGGGCTGGTCTCCTTCTTCCCCTCACCGATGCACCCTCACAACTCTCCCTTTCTCTCGGTCACTCTCCCTTTTCTCTCGATCACTCTCTCTCTCCCTCGGTCATTCCCTCATTCATTATGCCCCTTTCTTTTCCTTTTTGTTTTCTTTTTATTAGCTAGTAATCATGAGGTTTTGCATGGGAAGGACAAGTGGAAGATGGTTATGGACAAGTGTAAAATGGCATGCTTCTTCCTCCGCCCCCCCTTGTCCAATTCTCTTCTCCTCCCTCCCCCTTTCTTTCGGTCAACGGCTTTAGGGCCTCCATGGGCTGCTTGAGCCCAAAAGTTTTGGGGCCAAAAGAAAGTCCAAATAAAAAGGCCCATAAACTTTATAATATAACCCATAATCTTTGCACCATTATGATGCATTTCATTATTTCTCTTAAAGAAATAAATTTTGCATTCTCATAATCCAATTGCTTCATATACAACTGCATAACCAAAGTTCTTGCATGGAAAAGAAATTTGATCAAGCAGCAAGATTTCTTTTCCTTATTTGTCGAATCGCACAATGAAGAGACGTACATGATTCTCAAGTTCGATCAAACTCCTCAAAATTTTATCCTTAAATTTCAGCTTGCATGTTCCTCATGCAGGACCGAATTCCATCCCTTCATAACTAGAAAAATATTATTCAATCATAGTCCAAAGTTTTTCTCTTGTTGCACGGCTAATCGGTCCATTTTCTAGACATATCATATCAATCCAATAAACAAATACGAATTAACGCCCATAAATGATATCAATGCCACAGTCCGACGATACTCACATCGATTGATCATGACTGTCACCTATCCGAGGATCGTCTAAATTTTTGGATGCCACACATGGTTTGGAGGATTTGCCATAAATATTGATGAATTTACTAGTGCTATAGGAAAGGAATCAATGGTAAGGATTGAAAAAGATGATGAAGAAGAAATAGATACCGAGTCTGATTCAGTATCAAAGATGTTTTGAAAGGTTGATACTGTTGGAAATAGAACCTGGTCTGTCGGAATGACAGGATCAATCTGTAGTGGAGGTTGCGAAGTAACAGGATCAGGCTAGGGTTCCTGATTACTCAAATCTCTTAAGAAATATTCTAATGGATTTGACAACATCAATTGATCTGGCCTTTCTCTTATAACAAGTGAAGATTCTTAGGGCCTTTTCTCCTTTCCTTTTTCCTTCCTTATTCAATCTAGTTCCTTGAGACGATTTTGCATCTTAGCCACATCTGTCTTATCTTGTCTGACAAGAATAAATGTGATACTAGCAAAGATAAATGTCTGAGGTGGTGAAGGAGGGAGAGATTCTGTTCTCAAAGTGGTCGGAAATGGAGTGAGTCTTCCTTCTTTAAGGATCTGGATCTGCCTTTTGAGCTTTTCTATTTTTGCCTTAGAACTTTCAAGATGATGATACCCCAAATGTTGTCCAGATTCCAAGGCATGAAGCCTCTTCTAGAAATCTGAAAGCATATTCTTGGTGGTTTCATCATATCTTCGCAAGTCTTGTTGCATATTTCCAATCTTGGAATCAATTGCTTTGAAAGTATTGTTATGTGCTAGAAGAGTCTCTGATTTTCAATTTAGGACTGCTTTAGCAACATGAGTTCTTTTTTGTCTTCCATGCTCATCCACATCAGTGGGGGTAGGTATCTTAGGGACATGCCTATATCTGTCTTGTGAATCAATAAACTCTTCTGGAGTAGGAAATGAGAGTTTGGAATTTTCCCTAACAAGAGGGGGAATATCTATTTCTTGGAACATGGCGATGGAAGAGCTAGGTTGTGTTTCTATTGGGACCTCAATTGAGTAGGAATGTTTCTTTGCCCATTTTACAGTAGGCTTATAAAACGGAGATATGACTGGTTTTTCTGAGGAAGTGATGGTGCATCTGGTGATACAGAGGGATGACCATTGAACTCTGGTGGTGAAGTTGGTGCATAAGAAACCATAAATTGAAATTTATCACACTCACCAAGAATATTAATGGAAGGATCTCCGTTCAAGTACCTATGGTACATCGGATCTTTTGGCCATTTATGCTTCCTTCGAGGTGGAGGTTTTGCAAATGGGTCTACCTCATTAGGAGAATTTATACAATAAGAGCATTGACAAAAAGGATCCCAAAAACAATGACCATACTGGTCTTTGTAGTAATAAACATGATGCTCTGATACCATGAATGGGCCTAGAGTTAGAACCAGGGAAGATGGAGTCAATTTTCTGCAAGTATGCCTTCCCACAGTGGATGAACATTTTCCATTCAAGCCCTTTAGGGACAGCTTTTTAGGAGAAAACTAGAGATGTCAAAGCCTAGAGACACTCAGAGATATCAGGATGGAAATGTTTTTAATATACACGAGCTGCATTTCTCGGAGGATCCTACCAGGCTGGAGAAGAAAATGAGTTTAGAAAGCCATAGAAAGGTTTTTCACAAAACACTCACTTTACTTCGAGGGACTCTGCCCAACACAATACACCCTCCTTGCCTTATATAGACAATAAGAGGTCACAAATATATAAGGACCAGGCTCACGGATCCGAAAATAAAATAAAGGCACCGGAAACTTTTGGGAGGGAATTATTAGCACGCTATGAATAGTAACTGTAATGTGAAAAATACCTTCCATAACCTAGTGCTATAGTAAAAGTGAACAATGACTTGCTACAGTGAAATTGTACGGACAACGGCTTTTCACTGATCCCATATGTCACAAGCATTGTAGTGATAGTCTGAATCATCTGAGCTATGCATTGTTGCAAAAAGATGTTCTTCATATTTCTGTTCAAGAGCTTCAAGATTATCTGGTGAGAGAATCTGATTTGGCTGGTACGATGAGGATGCTTTTTCATGTACTCAGTGTGATGCTTCTTCTTGTTCCCAGTTTGTATTGTCATCTTCTGTAGTGTCGGTTGGAATGCTTGGCTGAGGCCAATTAGATGGTTGTGCATAGAAGGATGTGTTCATGCATTGGGATAAGGACAAA
Source organism: Eucalyptus globulus (assembly GCA_014182545.1). Lineage (NCBI taxonomy): Eukaryota > Viridiplantae > Streptophyta > Magnoliopsida > Myrtales > Myrtaceae > Eucalyptus > Eucalyptus globulus. The sequence goes on from CM024721.1 coordinate 47,371,196, forward strand.
GGGTCCTTGATCATAGGGATCTTGAGAAAGAGGACCTCTCCATCTAACATAGGGTTCCTGGGTCGATTGGACAATGTCATCTGCATATGTCATTTCATGCTCCTGGGATGACGCAGCTTGTCTGAAATCTTTGAGCACTTCTTTAGCTTTTGATTCTAGGTCATAATGATCCAATGCAGTGGGTACATTATAGTTCCAGACATCTTCAGGAATTGTTTTGTTTTTTTGACATAAAATTCTTTGAAGTTCTCGGTACTGGTGTTCACAACATCCAACAAGTCCTAGATAAGATTCGTGAATTCGAGCTTCTCTGTTGTCCAAGTGAGGTTTATAGGATGTGATTCCTATAATCTGTGGGGCATTAATTATGTTACCATTATTTCTGAAAAAATGCCATGGACGTTGAAAAAACGAGATGGTATGGACTTCAAGATTTGGTGTCGTGGTTCTTAGTTCTTTCTCTAAGAGGTATTTCCAGTGAGTAGGAGGATAGAACCAATTGAGAAAGTCTAAGAGATTCTTATCACTTTCTCTTTCAACATTACCTCTGCCAAGTAAGAATATCCTTGTGAGGTTGGCAATGAATCTTCTGGTTGGAATTTCAACAGTTATTAAGTACTTATTGGTTAAGTACCATAATAACATCTTGAGTTGATCAGGAAAATCATATTCCTTCCAGATAAGGGGATGCATGAATGGATAGTCTAAGTTTAACCTAAAAGGATAAATGATCGAACCTCCATTGAGTTGAAATAGTTTAGTATGGCATTGCCACATGAGACTATCCATATTCTCAGTGAGACTGTCATGCTGGATTTGTTCAATAATCTCCTGGGGATATTTCCAATTTGGCAAATCTTTGATCTTTTCAATCTTGTATTTTACTCCATGATTGAGCATATGGAAAGCAAGTCTTTTGATGTACATGTTGATTTCTGCTGGTGCTTTCGACCTTGACAAGAAGTTGGCAAGCACATTCTTCTTTCCAGGAATATGCTTGGTTTCAAAAGAGTATTTTGAAAACCATTCAGCCCATCGAAGCAGTTGAGAATTTGGGATTTGCTTCTGTTTGAACTTGGTCATCTATGGGAAAGATGCCATAATTCTACCAGGAAATGATGGCCGATGAGATGGAATTCAAATTTCTTGATTCCATTTTTTACTGCTAGGATTTCTTTGAAGGTGGAATGTTAATGCATTTCAGCTTGGGAAAAATTTTCACTTTTGTGAGCACAAAGGTGTCTCTTACCATCAATTTCTTCAAGCAGGATTGCTGCCGGTATTCATCACTAGCGTTAGTTTGGAGAATTCTTTTTCCTATTGATGGTATTTGCAATGGTGGGAGATTTTGCATGATCTCCTTAAGCTCAGCGACTGCTTTAGTCTGAGTTTTTTCCCAAGGTTGGGGATGCTTCTTCAGCATTGACTAAAGTGGAATCAGCAGCTTTGCAATGTTTGGAACAAAATCCTTGAGATAATTAATTATCTTAAGAAATTGCTGAACTTGTTTTGTCGTGAAATTTTCTCCAGGAAACTTCAACAATTCATAAGCAATATGTGGCCCTGGGTAGTATGTACCTTTGTTGAGGTGCATACTAAGAAATTCAATTTATGTCCGAGCAATATTCAATTTCCTTTGGGAAAGCATAATGCCATGCTTCCTCACGATTTCTGTAAACTGCTCAAGAAGTTAACAATGTGACTCATTAGGACCGTAGAGCAGGATGTCGTCAATGTAAATTGCTACACTTGACATAATTGGTTGGAAGATTCGACACATAGCCTTTTGGAAAAGGGATGTTACTACCTTTAGGCAAAAATGAAGAACTTTCCATTGGAAGTGTTGGTTTGGAATATAGAATCCTGTTTTGGATCTATCTTTAGGATGGATGCCCAATTGCCAAAATCCGACTTTGAGGTCGACTTTGGAATAGATGTGGGCCTTGGTTAAACCAGCAAAGAGGGAGTCTCTGGAGGGTAAAGAGAATTTATCATCTTGGAGAAAAAGGTTGAGAGGTTGATAGTTGATTACCAGTCTCATTTTTCCCCTGTTTTGCTCGGCACGCTTATTGACATAAAAGGTTTCACAAGCCCATTGAAAGTTGGAAATTTCAATAAGACCTTGTTGCAAAAGTAGTTTTGAGCATTCCCTTTGAGCCAAAGCCAAGTGTTCTGGCTTCATTCCCATGTGACTCGCCTTGGTTGGATGGATGTTTTCATTCTTTTTGAAAGGAAGACGAACAAAGAATTCTGATTTTTCCATAAATGATGAGAACACTTTTGAGCGAATTTAGAATGGGATTCTGAACATGATTCTAACAATTTTTTCATAATTGGATCTAATAGACTCATCTGAATGGAAAAGAGTCTTTGAATATTGACAAACTCAGATAATTGGTCCTTATACCTAAGACCTTTTCCAGGAATGATACGAATTTGAGAAATCTGAGTCATGATGTCCCACCCAATTATCAAGTATTTATTGAGGAGATTGGATCCAAAGATTTTTGTAATTATGGAACACTGAGGAAAAAAATGGACAGTTACGAGTAATTCTCGACATTTGTTGTGGCACCCCGAAAACACCTTAGGTCGCCAAACGATACCTATCACTCCACTAGTTACATCTTTTAGTAGAAGCATCGCAGTTTATAGGCTTTTTTTTTTTTTTGAAAACGGTCCCAGTGCAACTTATCAGCGGAAGCATAATTGAGTCTCACCATCTCTCCCTCCAATAACCATAATGCAATGCACACCAACTACACATCATATGAAAAGATAAGGCTGAACCACTTTTTATTTACATATTTTCATGATGGGTTTCTCGGGTCGGTACATCCAAAAAGAAAAGCCAAGACTCTTAACTATGCTTGGCCATAACCCAAAAGGTATCTCGACCCCTATATCGATGTGTGTCATCCCCCATCTACAAGTGTTGGCTACTCTAAAAAAACGTCAGCTCTCTACCCCTCATGCGGCTATCACACCCATCCTGGCGTGCCAAGCGGTGGTGGCGGCAACATCCCCCGAATCACTCCATCTTGGCGGACGTGAACCGACAAAAACTCCTGAATGACCGGGCCCTCAGCCAAGCGCACATCGTACATGACCAGCACGCAAACTCGCACAAACATCAGACTAGGGATGGTAATGCAATCTATCTCCGAACACTCTACCTCCACATCAGATGGGAGGCCATAGAAGGTACCCCGCGTGACAGTAGGGAGCGGCATTTTTCTAATCTGAAATGTTGGTGCCCAAAGGGGTGAGTACAGCCACTCAGCAGGTAAAAGATCCAATAAACTACTCAATGCATCACACAATACAATCACCACATCATAGCATAGTACATGTCATTCATGCATCCAACCATAACTTACCCCGAAGCCATGCATATGTCATCATACCATATGTACATACATCCTCATGTACTCATCACCATCATATCATACATGTACCATCATGCCATAGGTGCACACACAACCATGCAGTCATCATCATCATATCATAGCCATGCATATGCAATCATACCACATGTGCATGATTCAATTTCCACTTTTTATCTTTCAATTTGATCACCACATCTTTCTTTATTAGGACCAGTAATTGCATCCCACATTTTATCCCTTGCACCCCAATCCAGGCATCGTGAGAAAACCTTCGGCACTCACCACCGGGCATCCGGCACCCCCACATTCCGGGCATCTCGCATCCCAAGTGGCATCACGAGGCATTCCCCGGGCACAAACCTTCGAGGCTTCCGGCACCCAACCATTCCGGGCATCTCGAAACTCCTGAGGACATCCAGGCATGTATCTCAATACAACCGGGCATCCTGACACTCCCAGGGCATTATCAGCCCACCTCCAACAGTTTCCTCATTCATCATAATTCATATTCGCCAATTTATGTCTCACAATCAACATGGCACATGATGTAATGGCAACAAAGTCAAATTCAGCATTTGATCCTATATGTGATGCCAAATATCATCACATGCTCAGCAAGATTCAACCACCTCAATCAATATAAATAATGGGGCTCATCCAAAACAGAATAGTCATAGACTTCAGCTTTTGCAATTCGCACAATCCAGCTTGCACAGTTTAGAAAATACTTCCATGAAATACCTAAATGGCCTTTAAAATTATGAAATTCGAACATGTGATAGTCAAGACATAATGGCAGATATTTCATACAGGACACTACACCAAAAGATCCTCATATCATACGGTATAGACCGAACATCACAGCACCATTATCATAATCACTTAACTTGCACAGTTTTCGAATTTTTTTTTTGTTAAATAGGCAAATGAACTTCAAAAATTATGAAATTTTAATATGTTTCAGGGAAGACATAAAAAAAAATACTTCATCCAGAAAACTTTTCCAAAAGAGTTTCATATAAAATGATATGACCCATGCATTGAAACTGATTAAGTCCGAACGCGTCAGATTACAGGGCTTTTGAAATATTTCCGAATTAATACCCAAAAGACCTTCCAAATTCATGAAGTTCGACTATGTTGTATTCAAGATCCTAAGGTAGGTTTTTCATGAAGAAACCAAAGTCAAATTCGTTCTAGATGATTTTATATAGACGGTTGAAGCTTCTGTTTCAATACCGAAATTTCCAGATTCAACACCCTCCGAAAAACCACGAATTAACCTACCTATTCTTGTTGGATTTCTCTAAATTTTTGATATGTTAATCCTCCAGATGACCTTTACAACTTTTGTTAAGAGATCAAGGTGAGATTTTCAAAGGAAGATCACTTTATAATCCACAAAGTCACTGGAGCTCAGTACAACATTTCCAGATCTAACGTCTTCAAAATAAAAATCGTTTCACTAGGCTATACTTGTTCATTTTATCTAAAATTTTAGTATGTTATCTTTCAAGATGTTCTCTACAACTTTTGTGAAGGATTCGAAGTGAAATGTTCAGTAAAAAGTTACATGCAACACCCAAAATCACCAAGAGGTCAACAAAACAGCTTCAGATCTAACATTTTCGTAGAGGGAGGGTTTCACCTCTCAAAACGCAACAATTTTGCCTCAAATTTTAGTATGATATACTATAAGATGTTATATACAACCTTCGTGAAGAAGTCGATGTCAAAATCTGACTCAAACATCGCATGCAAGCCACTACAACATTCTGGGTCAGACTGTTTACTCGAGAACAGCTTTACTACTTCAAAACAACGCCCTTAAAACTTCGGTTTTTCACTCTCTAGACATCCGAAATTCATCACCATTCAATAACACATTCTAGACACAATATGCAAGAGTAGATCAAAGGATCTAACTTGCCTCTAAATCGAGCTACGGCGAGCACGACGGCGGCGGAACACGGCGGCGACAAGCGACGGACGAGCGGCTTCCTTCTTCCTCACGTGGCCTCCTCCTCCTCTCTCTCGGTTTCCCTCACTCTCTTGACAGCTTTCTCTCTCTCCCTCTCGCAAAAACCGGTCACTCCTTCTCCTCATTTCCCTTTTATTCAATTATTTGTAATGATTAGGAGCTGCCCAAGGTGCCAATGGGTGTAACTCCCCTTTTTGCCACTTGGCAAACCCCATGCACATGATGGGCTTGAAGATGGGCTGGCCTCTCCCCTCCTTGTGGTTGACGGCAGCCCTTCATGGGCTTCATGGGCCGGCCTTTTGGCCCATCTTAGGCCCATCCCTCTTAGGCCTAAGACCCAAGTTTAATTAAATCCAATTTTTAACCCCTTTTCAAAACTAATTATATCCCTATTTAATTAAAGCACTAAATTGCAAATTAAGATTAACTATATACTTGAAATTATAAATCCATAAGTTCCCATTTATCATACATATGGCCAAAGATAATACTTCCTTTCCAAATTTGATCCATTAAAGATTTGGCCATACATCTCATTCGCGAATCATGGATTAGAAGGCTACAAAATACAATATCAGTACTTCCCGTGCCTATCCATGGTTCATGGCATATTTAGGGATTTCATGAAATTTTAGGATGCCACATTTGTGGAGAAAGTATCTCCAGAGGCAGAGTATATTTGACAAGCTTTTTTGGATCTGACTCGAGGATTGACTCAGGAACACATGATTCAATCATGAAGAGGGTCTGGAAGATGGAAGAACTTTCTTCCTTCTCTTTGCCAAATTTGATGGAAACAGTTCCATCTTTCTTTCTAACAAATTCGGAGTCCGAAGATTGGAAAGGCTCGTTGTTCTGATGCAACATTTCATAGTTGGTGATCTAAGTCTCTAGAAGGAGTTTGGCCAACTTTTCCTTCAGGATTTATCTAGGAACGTGAATACAAGATGCTTGATCATTATGCATGGAAATGAATAGGGCATCTTCATTCCCATTGTGGAAATTCAGGTCAAGAGCATGATTCTGCACTCGATAAACCATTTGGTAGTGCAATGTTGTTGCTACAAAGTCAGCAGTTTGAAGAGCTCTAGTGAGCTGGACTTGGACCTTTAGAAAAGAAAGCAACTAGGGATCTAAAAGAGCAATATTGAAGTTTGGATACAGAGTCACAAAGATTGTTCCAGCATTCAAAGTGGTTTGAACAGCACCAATACAAGCATGCCGATATTCTAAGAATCTGGTATCCAATAATGCAATTCTCGCCACCATTGGCAATCCTCTACGACCATGAAAAGTAAGAGCAAGACAAACAGCTCCATAATGCACATGAGAATATTCCCGCTGAATCCATTGTCTGGGAAACTATAGAGAGATTTGAAGAGTAACAAAGTACTCATTTTCAGTAGTAGGAATAGGATGTTGATCGAATTTGGAGGACTGGATGTATTCTTTTACTTCATTGAGAGTTTGGCGAATGAGTTGTCGAATAGAGCGAATAGGAGAAAATGACGAAGTGGGTTTAGCAAAAGCAGAATAGGGGTTCATCAGGGGAAGCTGGGTCTCAGAGATCTTAGTTTCATCACTAAGAGAGACTTCATAAAGATAGTCTATCTTAGAAGCATTCGAAACTCGAAAATCTGAAGGGGTTGAAGTAGATGGAGATGCAACAAGTGAAACAAGAGCTTTTAGTATTTCTAGATGATCTTTCATGATGTGAAAAGATCTCCTCAGCACTGGATTCACCTACTAAGGTTGAGTTTCGGTTTTGCGAAGCTGTTGGAAGGCTAGTCAAAGGCTCGGTTGGGGTGGCGGACATGGAGCGGTGGTGGTGTTGGCAGCCAAGCGAGAGTTGGCGGGCCGAAGGGCAGTCGTAGGTAGCGCCGGGACCTGACTAGACGCACGTTGGACTTGGCAAATGGCAGAACGGCGTGAGGCGGAGAGGCGGAAGGAGCTGGCATCGCGGGGACTAGCGCGACTAGGGTTGGTCGCGGGCAAGTTGAGGTTTTGGCAGGCTAGCTTTGCTTATTTGTTTCTGAGTTGCAACAAGGAGCAATAGAAATGGAGCAGGTGAAGTGAAGAGGAAGAAGAAAGAAGAAGAAGAAGAAGATGCAGCAAAGGGGGAGGGACCGGTCGCATACTAGAGGGAGAAGGGGGACAAGAGGGGACCAAGGGGCTTGGAAGTCTTGATGCTGGTCAATGAGCATCCAAACACAAATATCTTGCACTCATGACTTGCCAACAAAGTCTTCAGCCCTCCTAAGGTCAAGGCATGCACCAATGGCCATTTTCTTCACAAATCTTCACCAAAATAAGCCAAATTGAAGACCAAAAATCAGCAGCCAGCACCCCCTACGAATTTGCACCAAATTTCCTTCCATTTCCTCACCAATTAAACCAAATTGGCTTCCAAAAATACCAACTAAGGTGCTCATATGAATTTCCATAATTTCCCTCACAAACTAACTCACTTTGAAGGTAAAAAATCCACTTAAAAATGCCCCTCCGAATTTCCTTGAATTAATTTGCCAATTTTGATTTTCTGCCAAAATTCTGGGCTCGACGGAAAATTCCCAAAAGATGAGATGAGATCCTAAAAATAAATCGTGACATGTTCGAACTTTCGATTTTCGAAACCGAGTTCAATTTCATGATTAATTTTGATCGAACACGATTTTAGCATGACCTAACCACCGGGTAGCTTTTAGAGATTTTATCACACTTAACCCGTGGTCGATAATTCTCGATCCACGTTTGTGCATCTTTGACTCATCAGTGACTCTTGGTTATCGTGAAAATCTCAAGATTTCAATTACGGACATCAAGTACAGAATCGATAGAAAAATCGATTTATTATCGTTCGACTCGAATTTTGCAATCAGGTGGAATCACCCACAATTTAATTATATGCTTCTGTCGAATCAACCTATCTCCGGTCTCTAATCAATTATAATAGTGCTATATTGACCATTCCTGATTAGCACGGTCGAGCGGTCGATTTCTAATCAAATTCTGAAGTCGCGTTAATATTCCTTAATGGCTTCACCCAATAAATTAGTTATCTCGTGAATGATCAGCTTAGAGAAAATGACCATAGATGCGTCGATGAAAAGCCCATTTCATTTAATCGAAACAAGGTAAAAAATCAGGATATCACACAAATGGCCTAAATAAGGAGTAGCTCCTAGCAAGCTTATAGGATGGTGAAGGGAGAAGGATAGAATCAAATTGTGCATTGAATAGGGAGTGAGTGATTGTGATATATATAAGTGTAAAATTTGGAATTAACTCATGAAAACGTCTTTCGACGTAACAACATTGCTTAGCTTTGAAACTTTAAAGATAAACATGTTCAAGTGGGGGCACTTGTAAGATGGGTGACCTCCTAGGAAGGTGTCCACCTATGAGACTTGGTAAACCAAAGTGGACAATAGCTCAGTGAGTTAATCTAAGGATGTCATAGGCCTAAATGAGGCACATATATAGTCACCATCCTATACTATGGTGCTAGGTCCATATGGTGACTAGGTTGTTAGTGCATCTAATCTCGTGTGCTATCTCACAATTTCAACACTTCAAGCCTGTTTAAACGTACTTGTATGTGTCGCACGATAAAAATAATACATGAATGTTCTTATTGATGGAGGTAAACTCGTTCTTTATGAGGTTGAGCAGGTCAAGTCATGTCCAAAGCATTCTGTGTTTACCCCGATAGTGTTTTTGGTTTTGATAATCCACTAGCATGACATAACTAGTCGACAACCTGAAATAAAGTAACACAACAACCTAAGTAGCACCAATACTGACACACGACATGCAATACAACACGACACCCGACACGTCGTTTCTAAAAAAAATAGAGAATTCCGACATATTGGGTCACATTGTATATTAAATATTTATTTTTATATATACATAATAAATTATCATTTTTATGATTATTTCAATCAAATTAATTTTATTCAAATTCATAAATATATAAATAATTAAAAAGGCTTGGAATGAATTTACACTAAAAGCATCAATTCACCATTTATTAATATCATTCATTATTTCAATTTGATAAATTCAACTTTATTTCAATAATTCATAAAACTTGGAGAAAAAAAACAAGCGATTGACGTTCCGGACTCGCATGTCAAATATGTTGGAAGAGGGGAAAAAAAAAACTTAAGGGATGAATTGTATATCACAGAAAGTGGAAGTCAGAAAAGAATAAAAAAAAAAACTAGATTTTTCTTCTTTCTCCATTTATTATTGCTATTATTGTGTTTGACATATATACATTTTGACATCTCATTTATTAAAAAATTAAAATTGACATCGTTATTGAAATCACGTATCAAAAACTCGTATGTTTGAATTCCGACTCGAGTGTCGGAAAAGTTGACTAGGTGTCGGATTTTCCAACACGTGTTGACCGAGTGTCCGAGAGTATTGGAGAGTGTCAGACATGTGTCGAAGTGTCCGACATGACACGAAGACTCTTGAAGAGTATCGGTGCTTCATAGACAGCAACCCACTGTCATAGCCCCTCACTTAAATCTAAGTTCCTCAGGGTAAGAATGGAACCTACATCCATTGCTTTTTGAGCCAAAATCACGGGTTGGCGATTTCCATTGGGTCAATCCCGGGTGGGCTTTTAACCTGGCTGGACTCATTTGATTACAATCTTGGGTCAGTTCTAATGTGTGCAAAGAGGTTGAAACTTTAATGGGACGTAATATCCTAAAGAGTCATAAATAAGTTCTGGGCCAAGTCAAATTTAAACATTTCTTGAAGAACATATGCCAACAGATCATTGCTGGTCATTGAAGTCATAACATCTAGAAAAATGATTGCTTTGACCATATTGTATCATAGATGAACTTGACTGTGGAAGAGTCGTGTCAGAATGGCAACTAGGACTTTTTGTAGATGAATTTCCACCAAGTCTTCCTAATTTGGTCAAATTTTTCTATAGTTTAGTGGTTGACTCTTGATTATCAGAATTTCCGGGATGCATCAGAACAATGAGTCTATTGACCAAATAATTACTATCGCATCATATTTTAAAATGCAGAAAAGGATCATTGCAACAATATACAGTTTCTTGGCTGGGAAGTAATATTAGAACTTCAACTTGTTCTGTTGCAAGGGTGAAATATTAGAGAATACCATAAGCCTATCAAAAATGAGCAACCGGATGATCTTTTCGACTTCTTCTCTCATGAATTTTCCTCTTGGTTTGTTCATGTTCTTCTTGTCCTTTCACATACTGCACTGCTATGCACTTTACCAAATTACTCCATCGCAACCACTCTTTCAGAACCAAACACTCATGTCCTCCAGTCAAATCTTTGAGCTTGGCTTCTTCACACCCAATAGCTCGCAAAACCACTACATAGGAATGTGTTACAAGAACATGACCCCCTCGAAAATCATTTGGGTAGCCAATAGGGACAACCCTCTCTCATATAGAGACTCATATGCCACCTTAACAATAGGCGGTGATGGAAGTCTAAAGCTTCTCGACGGTCAACAAAACATAGTTTGGTCAATTATTGCTTCTATTCAGACAAAACATGCTGCAACAGTTTTAATGGACACGGGGAATTTCGTCTTACGGGATGTTCATTCGGGAAATTATTTCTGGCAAAGCTTTGATGATCCTACTGTTGGAGAAATCCTCGTGAAGTGTTTTGAAGTTGACAAAATGTTTCCATCAGTCTAGTCTGAAGGCTTGCAGACTCTGCTATTTAAAGTCTGAAGACCTCCAGACAGCCAGACTCAAGACTCAAAGTCTATCATCATTGATAGTTTCTAATCCGTTGAAGAAAGGCTATCCATAACTGGATGTTTCATTAAGGATGTGGCCTTATCGACTAGAGAAGATCTCTTGGCTGGATATGACATGACGGAATCCTTTATTTGATCATAATTGAATTGAAGATTAAGGATCCGTTGATTGGCAAAGTATACTTAGAAGGTTCTACTTATGGAAACCGAGATCCTGATTGTATGGGCGAACATGATTGATGGGCTATCGACATGTTCCTTTAATAGCTCGAATGATCTTCCTAATTGATTCCGTCCAACAGGTAGATTGGAGGAATTCATTTGGTAAGTGCCAACGGGTATGATGGCATGAAGGAGTATATAAGGAAGACGTTCCAGTTGTTCGAAAGAGTGCACGATAGAAGAATTCCAAAGTCTGAAGACTCTTGTTCTTAGTCAATTCATTTGTTGAGCAAAATCGTGTAAACAAAAGAGAGTCTATATTCGTGAGAAACCTTGAGGAAGTGTGGTAGATTATCTACACTGTGGAATCAAGGAAAAGCTGTGCTGTAACTTCTCTTTTGTTCATAGTGAAATCCAGCCGGTGGACTGTCAATGCGGAAGAGTGGACGTAGGCTTGGAATAAGCCGAACCACTATAAATCTTGTGTTCATTTCTCTCTTCCCTAACCTTTACTTTTACTTTGATCGTATTTTCCTTTCTATCGATTGCCTAGAATCGCTTCCGTATCTCGAAAATTTGTTTGTGCACCTATTCACCCCCTCTAGGTGCTTATACTAGCTATCTCAATTGGTATCGTAGCTCGTGTACTCACTTTTGTTGAAGTGTTTTACTTGAGTTAAAGATCCATGGCTAGTATGTTGGCCCCGTGGCTGGTAGAAGGGCAAAGCAATACCAGACCACCTTACTTTGATGGAAAGGATTACAACATATGGAAAAACAAGATGAAAGCATTCCTAAGATCAAAGGATCCTCTAGAATGTGATGTTGTAGAAAAATGAATCATTCCTAAAGCTGCATCTGTCTCAGAAAGAGAAAAAGATGTTGTTGAGTCTAGCGAAATGACTTAGGAAGAGAAAATCAAGAGACAAGCTCTTGATGCAAAAGCAATTTATTCTTTATATTGTGCTCTATCCCCTACTAAATATGACATAATATCTTCTTGTGTTACAGTTAAAGAAGTATGGGATAGATTACATATTACCTATGAAGGAACCGATTGAGTGAAAGAGACTAGAATCAACATTCTCCTCGGTCAATATGAAGCCTTCAAAATGAAACCAGGAGAATCTATAACGGATATGTTCAGTCGCTTTACAGAAATCGTAAATGGTCTTGAAAACCAAGGTCAACCAATTTCTGATCCCATGAAAGTAAACAAGCTACTGCGTGGACTCTCTAAGGATTGGAATCACATAAAGACCTTAATCGAGAGACCCAAAGAATCATGCCACTATCTCGTTGATGAGTTGGTTGGGACTCTTCAGTCTTATGAAGTGGAACGAATTAATGAAGACGAAGACCCTAAAGGTAAGAAGTCCATTGCATTAAAATCTAATGATGATTATGATGTTTCAAATTCTGAAGACGATATGGATGATGAGGAACTTGCTCTCATGATAAGAAGATTCAGAAAGCTGAACAGAAAAGGAAGAAGATTCAATCCAAAGAAACAAAGTTCTCAAGAGCAAATGTACTAAGTCGGTGAGGATGATGAATCAAACAAAGATGTAGTCCGCTTTGAATGCAAGAAAAATGGACACATCATACCAAACTGTCCTCTTCTAAGGAAGAAGAAAGGAAAACTGAAAAGTATCGAAAAGCTCTTAAAGCTGAAACCTGAGTGATACAGAGTGTGAAGAAAGTGATGATGAATATGCCAATATATGTCTGATGGCTCAATCGGATTCAGATTCAAATTCCGAGACAGATTTAGACTCAGAAAGCGAATTTGAGGTAAGTAACTTCAAAATCCTTACTAAGGTTTCTAAGTATATTGATGAATTGTGTTTTAGTCTTAAGACTTCTCTTAAAAGAATTTCCGAACTCAAGAAAGAAAATTATGCTCTAAAACAACAGGAAAATATTTTGAAAGAAAAAGTGATAAGTTTAGACAAGAATGTTTCTTCTCTTAAAGAAAGTGAAGATAATTTGTTAAAAGAAAATGCATTCTTGAAAAATGATATCTCAAATATTTCCAAAAGATTTTCTATAGGATCTGAGAAATTGGAAAAAATTCTCTCTGTTCAAAGACCTTATTTCAATAAATCTGGTTTGGGAATGACTGCTGAAACCATTCCTTTAATAGATTTTCCTAAAGTGAAGGAAAGAATCAAACAAAGACCCACAAGAGATGCTTACAAAAATCATTTTAAAAGGATCTTTGTAAAACCAGTTGGTCGCAATGCTCTCGATGCTCAAAGTGCAATAGTGTAGATCATTTTGAAAAAGAATGTCCCATGATTTGGAAACTTGTTAAGAACGTATTGGCAGAAACCGCATATCATACTAACACCAATGGACCCAAGAAAATATGGGTACCAAAAGAAGGTTTGAGTTTCTTTTTTTAAATGCAGGTCACTATCAAGAAAATGTAAAATGGTATCTCGGATAGTGGATGCTCAAGACATATGACAAGAGACTCAAATTACTTCATAAAGCTTGTTCAAGTAAATGGTGGAAAAGTCTCTTTTGGAGGAAACAACAAAGGAAAAATTGTGGGATTTGGAACTGTAAAGATTGGAAATCTTAAAAATCAGCAATATTTCCTTAGTGGAAGGGCTCAATTACAATTTGCTCAGTATTAGTCAGCTATGTGATATTGGTTTCAAAATCAACTTTCAAGAGGGAATATGTTATGGAATTAGTAAAGATTCTACTCAGTCATTCATGGGTCGAAGACATGGAAATATCTACCTCTTGGATGTGAAACTAGATGAATCACAATGTCTAATCTCAATCCAAGACGAAGCAAACTTATGGCACAGAAAGCTTGGGCACATCAACATGAAGCAAATAGCCAAAATCTCGGCAAAGAAGCTTGTTTGTGGTCTACCCAATTTATCATACCAAAAGTCTGATCTATGTACACCATGTATATTGGGAAAACAGGTAAGAAATTCCTTTAAACCAATAAATCAAGTTTCCACTAACCGTGTACTGCAGCCTTTCGCATATGGATCTATTTGGACAAAACCAGAACACAAAGCATTGAGGTAAGAAATACTGCCTGGTAAGAAATACTCACGATTCACTTGGGTATATTTCTTGGCAAGTAAGCATTGAAAAGTTTGCTAAAAAGGTTCAAAATGAAAAAAAGGGTATGTTATCTCAAGTATAAGAACAGATCATGGAGGTGAATTTGAAAATCATGATTTCACAAAATTCTGTGATGAATCTGGTTTCCAGCATGTATTCTCATCTCCATATACTCCGAGCAAAATGGAGTTGTGGAAAGAAAGAATAGATCTCTTCAAGAAATGGCTAGAACTCTTTTTAATCGAAAGTAACATCTCTTCACGTTTTTGGGTTGAAGCAGTTTCTGACATGTTACATAATAAATAGAGTTTTCTAAGGCCTATTCTGGAAAAAACCCCTATGAACTATTCAAAGAAAAGAAGCCTATTGTTTCATATTTTCATGTATTTGGATGCAAATGTTTTATACTGAAAAATGCAAATGATCGAGTTGGTAAGTTTGAAGAAAAGTCGATGAAGGCATCTTCCTTGGATATTCAACCACGAAAGCAAAGCGTACGAGAGTCTACAACAAGAAGACTCAAACAGTAGAAAGAATCAATGAATGATAAATTCCAAGACTCTATGCAAAATGAATCCATTCGGACTCATCTTGAAGAACCTGAACCTGCTTCAGACTCTACAAAATCTAAAATAGCTCAGACTTTGAAGGACCAGCAACAAGTGACTGTTGAAGATTCAAGTGAAGGAAGTGACCATCAATCTGACAAATTAACCAGCAACTGGAAACATAAGTCCAGTCATCCCAAAGATCTTATTATTGGAGACATCAATGAAGGAATTCGCACAAGATCCAAAAGGCGCGAAGAGTCTAGTGCTGTGGCTCTTGTTTCTGAAATAGAACCCAAAAGCATATAATAAGCTTTATCTGATGAAAGCTGGATTGAAGCTATGTAAGAAGAGCTCAGGCAATTCAGTATTAATGATGTCTGGGAATTGACTCCTAAACCAAAAGGTAAATCTGTTATTGGAGCTAAATGGGTTTTCAGGAACAAGATGAACGAGAAAGGAAAAGTTATAAGAAACAAGGCAAGACTCGTGGCCAAGGGATACACACAAGAAGAAGGGATAGACTATGACGAGACTTACGCACCAGTAGCAAGGTTAGAAGCAATTCGATTATTACTTGCTTTTGCTTGTTATAAGAATTTCAGGTTATTCCAAATGGATGTCAAAAGTGCCTTCCTAAATGGATTCATCCGAGAGGAAGTCTATGTGGAACAACCACCTAGGTTTGAAGACCCAAGGAAACCCGACTCGGTATTCGACTCAAAAAGGCTTTATACGGCTTGAAACAAGCACCTTGAGCTTGGTACGACACCGAGTAAGTTTTTAATTGAAAATGGATTTGTTAAAGGTAAAGTAGACACTACTCTTTTCATTAAAAGAGAAAGCAAGAGTTTTCTACTTGTTCAAATATATGTCGATGATATTATTTTTGGATCCTCTAATGAAAGTCTCAGTGCAAGAAATTTTCTAAGACTATGCAAGATGAATTTGAAATGAACATGATGGGTGAGTTAACCTTCTTCCTTGGACTTCAAGTGAAACAACTGAAGGAAGGAACTTTTATTCATCAAGAAAAATATGCTAATGATATTGTGAAGAAGTTTGGACTGGACAATTGCAAGAAGGCTGAAATACCAATGTCAAGCTCCGTGAAGATAGATAAAGATGAAGAAGGAAAGAAAGTCGACCAAAAGTTATACAGGCGTATCATCGGTTCACTTCTTTATCTTACCGCTTCTAGACCCGATATTTTGTTTAGTGTTTGCATTTGTGCCAGATTTCAAGCAGACCCTAAAGAATCACATTTGAATGCTGCAAAAAGCGTATTATCAAATATATTGCATCAACTTCGAGCTTCGGTCTCGGTATCCTAAAAGGGGAGACTTTACTCTTCTTGGGTACTCGGATGCAGACTTAGCCGGATGCGAGAGTTGATAGAAAGAGCACCTCGGTACCGTCAACTACTTGGAGGCGGGGACGGTGTCTTGGTTTTCAAGGAAACAAAGTACAGTAGCTCTCTCTACAGCAGAAGCAGAATATGTAGCTCTTGAAA
Source organism: Eucalyptus globulus (assembly GCA_014182545.1). Taxonomy (NCBI): domain Eukaryota; kingdom Viridiplantae; phylum Streptophyta; class Magnoliopsida; order Myrtales; family Myrtaceae; genus Eucalyptus; species Eucalyptus globulus. The sequence continues at coordinate 47,387,660 of CM024721.1, forward strand.
GCTGTTGTTCACAAATTTTGTGGATAAAACAACAGTAAGAGACTTTGAAATTGAAGATTCATGCACGGAGATTAAATGTGACAACACCAGCGCAATCAATCTCACCAAAAATCCAATTCTTCACTCAAGAGCAAAGCATATAGAGATACAACATCACTTCATTAGAGATCATGTTCAAAATGGAGAAATCTCGATTCAGTTTGTTGACTCAAAGAACCAACTGGCGGATATATTTACAAAACCTTTGGAGAAAAATCAATTTGAAATTATCCGTTCCAGACTCAACATTTTGAGGTTTGAAGAAGTTAAAGTTTAAAGACTCTCAGACTCAGACAAATAAGACTTTGACTGCAAGACTTTAACTGTAAGTTATTCTCTCTCTCTCTAATCTCATTTTGAAAAGGTACGATTATTGTTATCTCAAACGCTATCTCAATTGGTATCTTTAATTGATGAAATTATTACATCGTTTCTTTTAGAAAAAGAAGTTATCTTGATATGACCATTTTTTGAAAAAGGCAGTTATTTTTTTTTAAAAAGGCATCTTTTTACTTACCATTACAACGGTTGGTATCCCCTCCTTTCAACTGTATTATATACGGTCGGTTTCCCTTCGCTTAACTCCAAAACCCTAAAAGCACCAATCTTCCATTCCTGTTTTCTTCTCTTGTTTAATCTTCGAAAAGTTGTCATCTTTCTTGGGAAAGTCAAGCAAGAAATATTTCAAAGACTAAGAAAGATGTCGTCTTCAAGAAAGTCTTCGAGGATCGCGGGGACCACGGCGAATGAGTGAGGGGCCTACGCACTTCGATCTCACTAAAGAAGAAGTGTCTCCAAATCAGCAGCAAAGCCCACAACATTCTCAGCAGCGTCATTCTCCTCCATCTAGTCCTCAAGATGTTGATCATCATCAAAATGAAGAAATCATTGAAGATGCAGACCTTGTAAGAGTTCAAAGGCCCTCCTTTATTTATAAGTTGTATCGTGCTTTAAAAGGGACTGGTACTCCATTGAACTATGTGGATGATTTTCTTAAGGACAAAGGATATGGAAATGAATATATCTTTTTGCGAAAAATGGAAAGTTTGGGAATTGCTCGTAAGGGGGTGGCAGAAGAAACCCTTGCGAATATCCCAAGTGACCCTCGTGATTGGGGAGTTAATCCGGTGGATGGAAATGATGATGATAAATTATACAACGAATTTCAACCAAGAATGGGAGTTGCGGCGAAAAATCGAGGAAAAATGGGAGAGTTGTTTAGATCGAAGGAACAAAAGGATCTATACTCAAAATTACTGAAGCGTGGGGTGATAAACCCTAAGAGTGTGGATTTTGACTTTTCGGATGCTTTGTAAATGTGAACTTAAGGGAAAAGTTCGGTCATCTTCAACTTGAGAAATTCTGCTCGACACAACGAGAGGCCTATCCTCAACTAACGCATATTTCTATTCAAATCTTAGTTTCTTGGATGCGAATAGATTCTCCTTCGATGTCAAAGATCAAGACTTTGTTGTGAATATGGATATCTTTGGCAGATGTGTTAGGAGTTGAGAGAGGAAGATATCAACGGATAAAATTTTTTGTTGCTCGTACTACTACGGAACTTGTTAAGGACAGGAGAACGAGGGAAAGCTTTCCTACTCAAGGATGAGTGCATTTAACATCTTACTACACAAAATTGTAATCAATTGCCTCAAACTGAAATCAACTTCCAAGACTGATGTCTCAAGTTCAGAGGCAAAGCTAATGTATGCTATCATCTCTGGGAAAAGGTTTTCACTTCCTCACACTGTTATGTTCCATATATATAGAGCTATGATGAAGGACAGAGGACAACTTCCTTATCCAGGTCTTGTGACGAAGTTATTCAGACATCTGAACATTCAACCTTCGCAAATTCTTTGTGTTCGATCATGCGATCATATGGTGGTAGGACTGAAAATGGTAACCAAGATGCGTGCATCGAAGGAACTAAGCAAGGCATTGGAGAAATTTAAGGAGAAGACTCAGTCAAAACTCATCAATTTTCTTCTGCAGGAAAAAAGAAAAGGGAAGGAGCCCATGGGTGCTCCATCCAAGAGAAGAAGAGCTCTTCTCGTTGATGATGAAGATGATGAGGAAAACATCACTATTTCTGCTTTGAATGTTCCAGATAAAGAGTCAGAACAGCAGACAGAAGAAAGAGCAGAGAAAGAAGCAGAGGAAAAAGAAACGGAGGAAAGAGAAGAAGAAGAAGAAAGAGATGCTGAGCAAGAGAGAGTTGAGAAAGAAGAATAAGAGAAAAGAGATCAAGAAGGAGAACATGAGGAGTACTCTCCACCCGAAGGCATGAACACGAAGGGGGAGACCAAGAGAAAAGAGGAATGTCCTCAAATCCTACAACCGGTGAGGGAGTCGCCGATCCCCGAGCGAGATCCGAGATGAGGTTTTTGCCTCTCGGTTTCCGAGGAAGGTCATGAGGTTTCTTCGCCAAATCTGGGTGATTATGCTAATCTACCATCGTCCGCATTTACTCCATCGATGGTGCTAATGCCGATGCAGACCAACAATTCAGCAGACTTTCGCGAGTGATGGATATTCTCTTGGAGATGCAAGGTCGATATATGCATTGGGATGTGAAGTTCGAACTTGCGGGAATGCAGGACAAGTCTCTTCGGGTTCATTAAATGATCAAATCCAAGCCCTTTCTCTTGATTCAGGCAATGCTAAGGGTGAGGATGTTGCACAACCGAAGGAAGACTTAAAAAGGCTGGAAGGCATCGTTCAGTCGATGGGAGATTTCCAGCTTGTTCGTGTTCCCAAGAATCATTGACTTCATTTTCATCTCAATCTTTTTATGCTGACAAAAAGGGGGAGAGTTGTGAGACTTGAAAAACTTTGAACTTAAATATGTCGAATTATTGGCTTATTTGGTTTGTGGTTTGTTTTGACTTGACTTTTGAGTCATGTGTGTCTGGATGTGGACTAAATTTGGATTTGGATTTGACTGCTTATTATTAACTACTATTGATATCTTATGGATGGCTCTACCGCATACTAGACTAACCTATTTTATGTGGTTGCAGATTCTAGTGTTATTTATTTAGCCATTTATCTCTATAAGATATGCATATGTGGGTGAGAAATGTTTTGCAGGTCAAAGTTTTCAAAATCTGCAGGAAAGTTTTGTCACCATAAAAAAGGGGGAGATTGTTGGATAAATCCTCGTGAAGTGTTTTGAAATTGACAAAATGTTTCCATCAGTCTAGTCTGAAGGCTTGCAGACTCTACTATTTAAAATCTGAAGACCTCCGGACAGCCAGACTCAAGACTCAAAGTCTATCCTCATTGATAGTTTATAATCCGTTGAAGAAAGGCTATCCAAAATTGGATGTTTCATTAAGGATGTGGCCTTATTGACTGGAGAAGATCTCTTTGTTGGATATGACATGACAAAATCCTTTATTTGATCATAATTGATTCGAAGATTAAGGATCCGTTGATTGGCAAAGTATACTTAGAAGGTTCTACTTATGGAAACCGAGATCCTGATTGTATGGGCGAACATGATTGATGGGCTATCGACATGTTCCTTTAATAGCTCGAATTATCTTCCTAATTGATTCCGTCCAACGGGTAGATTGGAGAAATTCTTGTGGTAAGTGCCAACGGGTATGATGGCATGAAGGAGTATATAAGGAAGACATTCCAGTTGTTCAAAAGAGTGCACGATAGAAGAATTCCAAAGTCTGAAGACTCTTATTCTTAGTCAATTCATTTGTTGAGCAAAATCGTGTAAACAAAAGAGAGTCTATATTCGTGAGAAACCTTGAGGAAGTGTGGTAGATCATCTACACTGTGGAATCAAGGAAAAGCTGTGCTGTAACTTCTCTTTTGTTCATAGTGAAATCCAGCCGGTGGGCTGTCAGTGCGGAAGAGTGGACGTAGGCTTGGAATAAGCCGAACCACTATAAATCTTGTGTTCATTTCTCTCTTCCCTAACCTTTACTTTACTTTGATCGTATTTTCCTTTCTATCGATTGCCTAGAATCGCTTCCGTATCTCGAAAATTTGTTTGTGCACCTATTCACCCCCTCTAGGTGCTTATACTAGCTATCTCACCTACTGATACTCTTTAACCAGGCATGAAGATGGGAATTAATACAAGAACAGGGCAAAAATAATATTTGATCTCCTGGAGAAGAGCCAATGATCCATTGCCTGGAGATTTCATTGCGGGCATCTCGTCTGAGATACCTGCCCAGTCTTTCGTCTGGAAGAGGTCCGTTCCTTTCTGGCGAAGCAGACAGTGGGATAAGTGAACATTCATTGGCAGACGACAGATACTTGACTGGATTTACTCTTGAGCAAGACGTAGAACTGGGAACGGCTTATTTGTACACAGAAAGTTGCAAGAATCCCCCATTCTGTTATTCGTCTGTTTCATCGAGGGGTTTCCTGGGCTTCACCTATTTGGAAGAAAAGGTGAAGAAGTGGGAAATGGATTGGGAAGCACCGAGAAATCGCTGTGAAACTTATGGAACTTGTGGTCCTTTTGGTGTTTGCAACGCATTCGTTTCACCTATTTGCAGCTGTTTAAAAGGGTTTACACCAAAAATGATTGCAGAATGGAATAAAGGAAATTGGACCACTGGGTGCGTCCGGGAAAGGGAACTGATTTGTCAAAAGCCAAACTACCATAAGGATCTACTTTAGGGGGCCCTAACTACAGTAAAATCCCCAAGCAAATGCAATAGAGAAATCAGCTCTATATTGAATCAGTCCATTCCAATGCATAATCAGAAAATTTTATTGAAAGACCATTACAACATCAGAGCAAGCAGGGTATGGACCCCAGTCTTCACATGGCCAATTTTTAGGGCTACCACTTTAAGGAGTAAATGTACATTTTCTACTTAGTCTTGATTTATGCAATGCCTAAAGACTGACGGGATGGAGTCGATGATCTAATGATGTTTAAGTGAAAAGAGTCCATGTCTAACTGGTAAAAGAAATAGCCACCATAAGAATAACTAAACATCCTTAAAATGACCTTGTTCTGTTAGAAAGCATTGGAGCTAAAGGATTGCGGGAGGTATGATCCAGCTAAGAGATTTTGACGGGACAACGAACAATAAGGAGGGGCGGAGAATTTTATTTGTCCTTGATGATTGACATGATGGACCTGGTTTTCATGATTGACTTGAAAAAATAGGTAGGCTTTCACACTTCGCTACTTCTAGGAAGTTAACCTAACAGTAGTTGGCTTACAAGGGTCGTTCATGGGAACGCGATTACTAGTTTCGTGCACATTCATGAAAGTTTTTTATTTTATTTTTGATATTTTTATATGGTGATCAGGAACCTTACACAAAATGTCTTGGACCACACACACGTTCCCGAAAGTTGAAAAGTTCAATTACACAAAATGTCTTGGACCGTCTTCCCACTTCCTCACTACCTAGGGGCAATTCTTGTTTGCTTGCTAAATATCCATATGTGGATCCTTCACTATTGAGAAGTGACACAATCAGACGATCCACAAAGACTGTTAGCCGTGTGGTACGTCGCTACAAGCAAATCTTCATCAATTATTGGATCACGGAACCAACACATCACGAGGAACTTCTCCACGGCTCTAATCAATTCAGCGTACACCGGATTTTCTATGAACTTGATTCTTTATCCTCCTCCTGCTGTAATATTTTGACTTAGTCAAGAGTGGTGAGCCCAAACGAGAAAAAAATAAAAGGAAAATTGACCTCAATAATGAAGCAACAGTGGACGCTTCAGATTAAATAGATCTAGAGTGCGCGCAGGAAGGAAAGAGAAAAGAAGAAAAAGAAGGGAAAGAAGAAGAAGAAGAAAAGAGAGGGAAAAGAGAGGGGTTTTGCGTATTCCCATCATGGAGGCGATGTGTCGCAATGCCTGGTAAGTGCTCGCGTCTCTTGGTCATCTAATCGGAGTAGTTTTCAAAATTAGATTGTATATTTGAAGTTTAGTGAAATTCGAGCCATGAAATTTGATTTTTGAATTGTGAAACTTTGGGATTTTTGGGAAATGGTGGATTATGACAATGTGGACCCGTGGAGTTTGACAAGAGTTTTTTAAAAGCAATAGTTTGGTCAAAGTGAGAATTTTAGGGTTTCACTTATGAATCCCACGTTACGAACGGCTTGAATAATCATTTTGGCTATGCTATCTATTGACTCATTAGAGTTATTTTGTCAACGTTTTGTAGCATAGCCATTTCGTAATTGAGGTAGCGCTTACTCAATTTTAATGTTGTTCTTCGCTTATTTGATAGAATTGTGAATATGACGGTTCGAATAGTTTTTGTTGTTTAATTGTAGTCATTCCGATATGAGTGGTAATATCTCTTCTTCGAGTTGTGACTTCATGTTTCAAAAGTGATGAATTAGCATTTTTATTGCAAAAAAAATTTGAATTGGCATTTACTCCTCTTCGGTTATCTGAGAGTGATTTGAGAAACGTGTTATGGAAGTTAAAAGTTTATATATAAGTATTACGTTGTGAATTGGTTTATGAAAGAAATTCTAAGATGATTTGAGAAACATTTTACATGAAACGTTACAATATACAAAAGGTTATACCTATCAATTTGTGAATTTCATTTATGAAATGATATGAGAAATGATTTACGAAAAATTATTTCTATCATATGAATTGAGTTGCAAAAAATTACATATTTTGGTTTATGAAAGTGAGTTATGATCAATATTATGGATTGACTTTGTAAATATTAGAGGATGTGGGTTTGGTACTCAATATCACTGAGTCCATTGAGAGGCTTGTGGGTATGCATATCGGTTTATGATATCTTTATGGGCCAAGCCACTAGCTTTGTAGATAGAGACCATGTCAATGGAGAATCTTGATTGCCTTATTACTAGACGTTGGTTTGATATTGAGTGAAAAATTTAGTCGATTTTGTGTTTTGATATGAGATGGATCATTGGAATAGACCATTGGCATGTAATTTTGATGAGACTAATCAATGGACTTGATCATTGATGTTTATGATGATTTAATGAGTATTTTCTGAATTGTATAAAGCTTGTCGAAATGAAACAACTTATATATGATTTGATTTGTATATCAAAGAGTTTGATTATGAGTTTTTGGTAGTGATCTATATATATGCATAATGACTGCTTGATTTACTTACAAAAGACATGTACTACTCATCAAGTTGTGGTTGCTTATCTTATTCTTTCCAAATTTTTTCAGGTCCGTGGCTTAGCGGCTGTTAGGGTGAGATTGTTATAGCTGGAACTTTTGGGAGTCGTATTTTATTACATTGAGGTTGCATCCTTTCGGTGGAAGGATGGCCACGTCATCTTCCATTCTTGATGGTTTTGGGTGTGACACCTGCTAAGTCTATTTGCAAGAATGAAAGACTAATATGGACAGTCCATTACAAGATTTATCTAGCAGATGGATATTCTGTGTTTTTCTGTACTCTATTGTATTTCAATTTCATTGTTTTCGCTGGCAGAAGTATGCAAATCAGTTGATGTGTTAAGCTCATCTGAGCCAATTCGTGATGGTGACACTCTAGTTTCGGTAGGAGAAAAGTTTCAGCTAGGTTTCTTCAGCCCTGGAAACTCCAGCAACAGATTCCTCGCAATATGGTACCACAACATCCCAGAAAAGACCATTGTTTGGGTGGCAAATGGAGACAATCCAGTGAATGATTTGACAGGGGTTCTGAGGATAGGTAATGAAGGTAAACTAGTCCTTGTCGACCAAGCAGAAAGAGTCTTGTGGTCGTCGAATAACATGAATACTTCTTCGCAAAGCGTAGTTGCTCAGCTCCTGGATTCTGGAAATCTAGTTTTGAAAGATGACAGTGAAAATGTCTCCGGAAACTATCTTTGGCAGAGTTTTTATCATCCCTCCAACACATTATTGGCGGGCATGAAGCACGGGTGGGACCTGAGGATGGGTTTGGACCGGCACATGACATCCTGGAAGAGCGCAGAGGATCCCTCAACTGGAGACTTCACCTATGGTGTCGATCTTGGAGAAATAATTCCCGAACTAGTCATACGTAAGGGACGTGTCAAATACTTCCGAACTGGGCCTTGGAATGGAATACAGTTCAGCGGGGTTCGGCTCACTCCTAATCTGATATTCATCCCCAAGTTCGTCAACAATTCTCAAGAGGTCTACTACACGTTCAACAGTTTCAATGAGTCCACCATCACTAGGTCGGTATTAAACGCTTCAGGGAATCACCAACTGTACCTGTGGAATGAGAAAACGTGGGAGTGGACCATGATTTATACGTTGCCGCATGATGCCTGTGATGTCTACGGGAATTGCGGGCCCAATAGCATGTGCACGATCAGCAATCCTCAAATATGTAGCTGTATGATTGGTTATCAACCGAAGTCACAGGTAGAGTGGGATACATTTGTGAAGAGAAGCGGGTGTGTCAGTAAGAACCCATTTAATTGTTCTAAAGGAGAAGGGTTTAAGAGGCTCAAAGGTGTGAAAATGCCTGATTTGTTGCAGTTCACGATGAACACTAGCATGAGCCTTAAGCAATGTGAATTAGAGTGCTTCAAGAACTGTTCATGCAGGGCCTACGCAAGCATAGATGCCACAGGAGGTGGAAGCGGCTGTCTCCTATGGTTTGGAGATCTTCTTGATGTAAAAAAAAATCAGTGAATATGCGAATCAAGATCTTTACATTCATGTTTCAGCCTCAGACCTCGGTAGTACATATACCTTTTTTTATTTTTTATTCCTGGACACTCGATAATCGTATTGATCATTGATTTTGATCACCTGTAACCTCTCTCAATGTTCTCAGATTCAGCAAATTCCATGTGGAAAGAGTGGGTGGCAGTGGCGATTTCCGTGGCATTTGTCGTGGTTTTGGTGGTGCTTTATTTCTGCATATTTAGGAGGATGGAAAAACATGCTCAAGGTACTCCAATTCCTAAAGTTGAGTTGAGCTCTTGCTTTATAGCAATTGTGGCTCTGACTATAATTTGTTTTCAGAACCGCAACTACAATTCTCGGTTCTCTCTTTTCGTATCTTGGCGTCAAGTCATAGCATTGCTACTTTTGTTACTATTCAGTTTTCCTTACTTCTGGGTTAACAATCAATAATGAAAGTTGGTAGCATACGGAAAAGAATCTTATATTTTCTCATCAAGACAAATGAATTTTAGATCTATTGATACTTGGAAAGTTCATTGCTGTGGCCTCATTGCTAACACTTGTTTCTCAGTTGATACATGCAACAACTGTTCATTGCCTGCATATGGTTCATTTATTCTAGGGGAAAAAAGGACATGTTCTGATGAAAGTTCCCTGGTCAACAGGGATCGCATTCGACCTTCAAGCTAAAGATGAGAACAGCTTACAGCTTCCGATCTTTGATATGGTTACCATTTTACGAGCAACTAACAACTTTTGTGATTCAAATAAGATAGGAGAAGGAGGTTTTGGCCCCGTATACAAGGTAGAATTTAGTCTACAATTTCATGCGTCGTACAAAAGAGCACTACTCTTCATTCATGCATTTCGTTTGAATTTTCCCATGTCACTTGGGAAAAAATATGCAATTCACTTGTCAGGGTCAGCTGCCAAATGGGCAAGAAATAGCAGTCAAGAGATTGTCAGAAGACTCTCGGCAAGGTCTCAATGAATTCAAGAATGAAGTCATGTTGATCGCGAAGCTTCAGCACCGAAATCTTGTGAGGCTTCTGGGGTGTTGCACTGAAGAAGAGAGGATGCTAATCTACGAGTACATGCCTAATGGAAGCCTAGACTCTTTCATATTTGGTTTGATTTGATCGATACCTTCTGTGTTTGATTTTGATTTTAATAGTCTTTTGGAAACGTTTTCTCATCTAGATTACTGATTAGAAAAAGGTTTGTTTCAGGTAAAACAAGGGAAAATTCTCTAGTATGGAGAATGCAATTCGACATAATAGTAGGAATTGCGAGGGGCCTCCTTTATCTCCATCGGGATTCGAGATTGAGAATCATACATAGGGATCTCAAAGCAAGCAATGTACAATGAGATGAACCCTAAAATATCAGATTTTGGCATGGCTAGAGTCTTTGGCGGAGATCTATCTCTAGTGAAAACTAAGAGGATAGTCGGCACTTAGTAAGTAGTGAGTCAGATTTTCATGGCTTACACATTCCTTTTCTTGTTATGCATATTATTTTTCCTGCAGTGGTTACATGGCGCCAGAATACGCAATAGATGGGCTTTTCTTGACAAAATCAGACATTTTTAGCTTTGGAGTATTGTTGCTGGAGATAATAAGCGGAAAGAGGAATAGAGAGTTCAATCATCCAGACCATTGCTTCAATCTTCTTGGACACGTGAGACAACCGTATTAGAAGTCAAATTCTTATAATAAAGCAATACTTTTGCTGGATATGGCCTAAAAATTCACTTTTTTTTTTGGTCAGGCCTGGATGTTGTGGCTTGAAAGGAAGGCGAGCGACTTCGTAGATCCACAACTTTCGAATTCTTTCGAACTGTCAGAAGTCGTAAAATGCATACATGTCGGGCTATTATGCGTGCAACGGCGCCATGACGATAGACCAAATATGTCGACTGTGCTTCTGATGTTGGACAGTGAAAGCGCTTCGCTGCCACAGCCAAAGCAGCCCGGTTTCTACATTGAGAGGAGCTCTGAAAACACAAATGTTGAAATGAGTCGAAGAGATTGTAACTCAAATGAGATTACCATAACATTGTTAGAAGGTAGATAGATTGCCAAGCATGTGTAGTCCCTCACTTCTGCTAGGTATTTCCACTATGAGATACGCTCAAAGTTCACTGAAAGCGATGTACCTAGTCATTGAAGAAATCAAAAAGGTGAAGTTTAACGCTGGTCCTCTTCCTCCACCTACCGAAGCGGTTTGGTAAGAAAGACATTTTTTAGCCAGGAAAGCGGGAAACAGCCTCCCCAGCCCAAACTCTGAGCATATACTGTTGAGTTACTTTGTCATTGTTTATGTGTAGTTTAGCCATTCTATTGTTGATGTAGAGTTTTGTTGGTAATTTGTTTATAAAACAAATGAAGATGTGCCTTGTCCCACATCGAAAAGATGTGAGTGTGCACGTGGACGAGATTTGGCACTAACCGACGATCATTAATTTTATTTATTGAAAATTCAGACTTTTTTTATAAAAAAAAAAAAATTAACTATAAAGTCTTGTTGAAACAGTCTAACTGTTTACAAAAAATTACGGTTATTTTTTATTTATTATTCATTTGATTCTGAATTTTTTTTATGTCTTTTCAATGTAACATTTGAGACGTACTTCTTCACGAAAAGTTGTCTTTGTTCTTTTTGCAACCTTTTGAAATGTTGCCTCTATTCAAAAAACAAAGATAAGTACGTTTGTTTTGAGATCAAAAAACATATCTTCTTCCATTTTTTTGTTTTCTTTCAAGAGAAATTACAGCTATTGTTTGTAATTGTTTCCCATGAGAGACCCTAGAGAAATATTAGAATTGCTATTTAGTAATCTCATTTGAAACTTTGTCGTATCCTAGAGAAAATTTGCCGGTGACCATTAGTAACTTTGTGGGGAAAATAAATCCTTAAAGAAAGTGATATCACACCTCAAAATCTGACTTTATTATTCTACTCAATTCAAATCCATATTTTACCAACAAGTTTTATTTGGTTTTAATGTCAATTCTCATTTAATTGTTAGGATTACGAGATCGTTGGCTCGTTTAGCTTCGCATTCTTTGGTGTTGGGCATTCCAAATGAGTAGTGCAATCTTTCCTAGAATTTGCAATTTCATCTTTTTAAAATGATAATAATTTGATATATTGTGAGTTATGAATAAGTATTTTGTTGTATAAAATTTGAATTGGATATTTACTATATTTTGATATTTGTAAATAGTGTGAGAACTGTTTGGTGAAAAAATATATTTTGTTTGATGAACGAAGTTGAGAAATATTATATATTTTAGATTTGCGAAACCTTTTTTATGAAAAGCTCGACTTTAAGTATGGTTTATGGAATGTTATATATATATATATATATATATATATATATGTATATATGTATATATATATGTATGTATGTATGTATAGATTTGTGAAATACTGTGTGACGTGCATTTGATTTGATTTGGTTTGTAAAACTGATTTATGAGACGAGTCTTGAAATGATTTTAGATATATTTTACGAAAAATATTTTTGGTGGATGAATCAGTGGTGAAAGGTTATGTGAATGATTTAAGAAATCTAGTATGATATATGAGATCATTTATGGATTGACTTTGTGGAGATTGGAGGATGTAGGTTTGGTGGTTGATGTCATTATAAGCTCATTAAAGGGCTTGTAAGTACGCATACTGATTTAAAATATCCTTTTGGGCCGAGTCACCAGCTTTGTAGGTGGAGACCTTGTTAAGAGAGGAATTTTAATCTCCTTGTTACCAGGCATTGTTTTGTGACCATGATTTGATATTGAGCAAAAGATTGATCAATTTATGGACCATCGATGTGTGGTTCTATATGAGATGAATCAATGGAATAGACCATTGATGTGTAGCATTAAATTAACAGATGAAATGGACCATTACCGTGTGAATTAACGAGATTAATTAATAGATTGGACCATTAATATTTTTTATGATATTATTAATTTAACAAGTGTTTTCTCATATGTATATGATTATGTTAAAGCGATATAACTAATTTATATTTTGTATGTATATTATATATTGAAATGGAGATAAAAGAGTTATGATATTATTTTGTAAGGTGCATAGTGGGTGGTCGATCTGCTTAGGAGAGATATGCACTACTTTTTGGGTTATGATTGTTCATTCCATTCATATTTCGCCTTTTTCAAATCATTAAAGTGAAAGCACTATGATGGGGAGTTGAGGAGTTGGATTTGAATGGTTAGAAACTGCGTCCTTTGGATGGAAGGATGGCCATATTATTACCCCTATACCTATAGGATTTCAAGTGTGACACGTTATGCACTTTACAAAACAATTTTCAAAACTCATTTATTTCAATTCTATTATAATACACATACAAAATAACAATGAATTATTTTGCTATAATGCAATCATATACATATCAGAAAACATTCGTTAAATCAATAATATCATAACAAATATCACTGGTCCACTCCATTGATCAATCTCATTAATTTGCATATCAATAGTCTATTCAATTAATTAATTTCATCAAAATCACATGCCAATGATCCAATCCATTGGCCAATCTCATGCTTAGATATCAATCGTCACAATGCATAACGTCTCGTGACAAGGTGACCAAGCTCCCTCTTTGGCAAGATCTTCATTATATTGTCGGTAGTTGGCCCCTGAATTAGTATGCGCATAGCCACAAAACCTCAATCGGGTTCACAACAATATTGAGCATCAAACTCACATCCTCCAATACCCACAAGTTCAATCCGCAATATATAACATGAATCAGTTTCATAAAGTAAAATATATAATTTTTCGCAACTCAACTCATACACCAAAAACACTTTTGCAAAACATTTCTCAAATCATTTCATAACTCATTTCTTAAACAAGAATACATTTCACATACCATTTCTCAACCCATTTCATTAATCAAATTGACAAATCAATATACACAAGTCAATGTGTGTGTGTGTGTGTCTATATATATTTAATGTTTCACAACACCTTTCCTTAAAAATTTCTCAAATTATTCACAAATGTTAAGACGTAGTAAATGCTAGATCTAGATTTTTATACAACAAACATACTCTTTCATAACTTATATAATATCAAATCTCTATATTTTTCAAGACATGAGTTTAAAATTTCACAGAAGATATAGCACCATTTACTTGGGAATGCCCACAAACATAACTATAGGCATTGACGATATTGTAATCATAGCAAATAAACGAGAATCGGCATCATCTTACCAAAAAAATAAAAAGGAGAATCAACATCAAAACATAGTAAAATACTACAACAATCATTAACTTGCTAGCAACATTGAACTCATAAGCAAAATCCTAAAATTTCTCCCTGACAAAATTGTTGCTCCAAATCAATTTTTGTCAAAACCCATAGCTTTACAATGCCAAAATCCACATTTCCGTGAAATTCCAAAACTTAATAACCCGGAAATTGGATTTCTTGGCTAGAATTTCTTGAAACTTAGAATTTCAAGTAATAAGTCTAAATCAAGTTCCGTAAAATCTTACAGCTCCACAATACCCTAAACTATCATTTCAATATATAGTTGCAGCTCCACGACTCCTCAATCGAACTTCGTAATTGAAAATCCACAAAGCTCCAAATTTGTGCTCTAATACTAAGTATTACTCCGTTTAAATGAATGAAAGGCATAAGCACCTACAGGGTATTGCAATTAGCAATTGATTTGGCTTAGTGAACACGCGAACCTATTTCCTTCCCGCGGACAAGTTCCCTCTCCTCTTCTTTTTCTTATTTTTTCTACTGCCTCCCTCACTTGAATAATTTAGAGAAGAGAAGAAAGAAGATGGGCTGAGTTTGTCTATTAAAGACATGGGCCTAGGCTTAATGAGCCCATTTATTTCAGATAAAAACGTATAACCACTGTAAGAATGACTACCGTCCTTGGAATAGTCATGTTCAGTTCGAGAGCATTTAGGATAAACGATTGGAGGAGGAATGAACTAGCTAGGAGAATTTGATGGGACAAAGAACAATAATGAGGGGAGGAAGTGTTTATTTTGGTTCCTGATGATTGACGTGATAAACTTGTTTTACATAATTGATGTGAAAAAATTGGCAGGCTTTCAAACTTTGCTATAGTTAGAAAGTTGACCTAACGGTAGTTCCTTCGTGGCAACGCAATTCTTGTTTCCTGCACGTTCACGTAAGTTGAAAAGTCAAATTTACCCAAAATATTTTAGACCATTTTCCTCCTTCCAATTTGGCTGGCGCAATTCTTGTCTAGCTTCTACAGGTCCAAATGATGAGTCCTTCACGTGTGAAAAGGGACGCTAAAACAGATTCAAAGTCTCGAAAAGTCTATAAGGTATGTGGTAGGCTGCTAATGGCAAATGCTCATCAACTATTGGATCATCGAATCATAAAATCAAGAAAACTATTCTACCTCTCTATCATTCCAACTAACCCCGGATTTTCGTGGAAATCAACCATCAACTATGGGGTCATGGAACCAACACATCATGAGGAATTCCCGCTTTCTTCATTTCACCAATCACCGAATTTCCAATGAACTCGATTTTCTCCTCCTGCTAGTTCTATTTGCAAGCGTGAAAGGCTAATAGATGGAAATTCCCTGTTTTTCCATACTGTATTTCATTTCAATTTGTATGTTTGCACTAGAAGTATGCAAGTCAGTCGATGTGTTGAGCTCATCTGAGCCAATTCGTGATGGTGATACTCTAGTGTCGGCAGGAGAAAAGTTTCAGCTAGGTTTCTTCAGCCCTGGAAAATCCAGCAACAGATTCCTCGCAATATGGTACCACAACATCCCAGAAAAGACCATTGTTTGGGTGGCAAATGGAGATAATCCGGTGAATGATTCATCAGGGGTTCTGAGGATAAGTAACGAAGGTAAACTAGTCCTTGTCGACCAAGCAGAAAGAGTCTTGTGGTCGTCGAATAACATGAATACTACTTCGCAAAGCGTAGTTGCTCAGCTTCTGGATTCTGGAAATCTAGTTTTGAAAGATGACAGTGAAAATATCTCCGGAAACTATCTTTGGCAGAGTTTTGATCATCCCTCCAACACATTATTGGCGGGCATGAAGCTCGGGTGGGACCTGAGGATGGGTTTGGACCGGCACATGACATCCTGGAAGAGCGCAGAGGATCCCTCAACTGGAGACTTCACCTATGGTGTCGATCTTGGAGAAATAATTCCCGAACTAGTCATACGTAAGGGACGTGCCAAATACTTCCGAAGTGGGCCTTGGAATGGAATACAGTTCAGTAGGATGCCGATGGTTCCTAATTTGTTATACTTCCCCAAGTTCGTCAACAATTCTCAAGAGGTCTACTACACGTTCAACCAATTCAATGAATCCCCCATCACGAGTTTGGTGTTAAACGCTTCAGGGAACTTACAACGGTACCTGTGGGGCGAGAAAACGCAGGAGTGGACCATGATTTATATGTTGCCATATGATACCTGTGATGTCTATGGGAATTGCGGACCCAATAGCATGTGCACGATCAGCAATTCTCCAATATGTAGCTGCATGATTGGTTATCAACCGAAGTCACAGGCAGAGTGGGATACATTTGTGTGGAGTAGTGGGTGTGTCAGTAAGAACCCATTTAATTGTTCTAAAGGAGAAGGGTTTAAGAGGCTCAAAGGTGTGAAAATGCCTGATTTGTTGCAGTTCACGATGAACACGAGCATGAGCCTTAAGGAATGTGAATTAGAGTGCTTCAAGAACTGCTCATGCAGGGCCTACGCGAACATAGATGCCACTGGAGGTGGAAGTGGCTGTCTCCTATGGTTTGGAGATCTTCTTGACGTCAGAAAACTCAGCGTACATGCGAATCAAGATCTTTACATTCGCGTTTCAGCCTCAGACCTTGGTAGTACATATACCTTAGTTTTACTTTTTATTCATGGACTCATGATAATCCTATTCATCATTGCCTTTGATCAGCTTTAACCTCTCTCAATGTTCTCAGGTTCAGTGAACTCCAAGTGGAAAGAATGGGTGGCAGTGGCGATTTCCATGGCATTTGTCGTGCTTTGGGTGGTGCTTTATTTCTGCATTATTTGGAAGAGGAAAAAACATGCTCAAGGTACTCCATTTCCATTAGTTGAGTTGAGCTCTTGCTCTATAGCAATTGTGGCTCTGAATAGAATTTGCTTTCAGAACCATATTTTGAGGATTATGACCTCAACTACAATTCTTGGTTATCTCTTCTCGTATCTTGGCGTCAAGACATAGCATTGCTACTTTTGTTACTATCAGTTTTCTTTACATCTGGGTTAACAATCAATAATGAAAGTTGATAGCATACAGAAAAGAATCTTATATTTTCTCATCAAGTCAAATGAATTTTAGATCAATTGATACTTGGAAAGTTCATCGCTGGGGCCTCATTGCTAACACCTGTGTCTCATTGGGTACATCAACAACTGTTCATTTCCTGCATATAGTTCATTTATTCTGGGGAAGAAAAGGACATATGTTCTGATGAAAGTTCAATGGTCGACAGGGATAACATTCGACCTTCCAGCTGAAGATGAGAATAGCTTACAGCTTCTGATCTTTGATAGGGTCACCATTTTACGGGCAACTAACAACTTTTGTGATTCAAATAAGTTAGGAGAAGGTGGTTTTGGCCCCGTATACAAGGTAGAGTTTAGTCTACAATTTCATACGTCGTACAAAAGAACACTACTCTTCATTCATGCATTTCGTTTCTATTGTCCCATGTCACTTGTCAGGGTCAGCTGCCAAATGGGCAAGAAATAGCAGTCAAGAGATTGTCAGAAGACTCTCGGCAGGGTCTCAATGAATTCAAGAATGAGGTCATGTTGATCGCGAAGCTTCAGCACCGAAATCTTGTAAAGCTTATGGGGTGTTGCATCGAAGAAGAGAGGATGCTAATCTACGAGTACATGCCTAATGGAAGCCTAGACTCTTTCATATTTGGTTTGATTTGATCGATACCTTCTTTGTTTGATTTTGATTTAATACTCTCTGTTAGAAATGTTTTCTCATCTAGATTACTGATTAGAAAAAGGTTTGTTTCAGGTAAAACAAGAGAAAATTCTCTAGTATGGAGAACGAGATTCGACATAATCGTAGGAATTGCGAGGGGCCTTCTTTATCTCCATCAAGATTCGAGATTGAGAATCATACATAGGGATCTCAAAGCAAGCAATGTGTTACTCAACAATGAGATGAACCCTAAAATTTCAGATTTTGGCATGGCTAGAGTCTTTGGTGGAGATCTATCTCTAGTGAAAACTAAGAGGATAGTCGGCACTTAGTAAGTAGTGAGACAGATTTTCATGGCTTACACATTCCTTTTCTTGTTATGCATATCTTTTTTCCTGCAGTGGTTACATGGCGCCAGAATACGCAATAGATGGGCTTTTCTCAACAAAATCAGACATTTTTAGCTTTGGAGTAGTGTTGCTGGAGATAATAAGTGGAAAGAGGAATAGAGAGTTCAATCATCCAGACCATTGCTTCAATCTTCTTGGACATGTGCGACAACCATATAAGAAGTCAAATTCTTAATAAAGCAATACTATTGCTGGATATGTCCTAAAAATTCACTTTTTTTTTTGTCAGGCTTGGATGCTGTGGCTTGAAAGGAAGGCGAGCGACTTCATAGATCCACAACTTCCGAATTCTTTCGATCTGTCAGAAGTCGTAAAATGCATACACGTCGGGCTATTATGCGTGCAACGGCATCCTGACGATAGACCAAATATGTCGACTGTGCTTCTGATGTTGGATAGTGAGAGCGCTTCGCTACCACAGCCCAAGCAGCCCGGTTTCTACATTGAGAGGAGCTCTGAAAACACAAAAGTTGAAATGAGTGGAAGAGATTGTAACTCAAATGAGATTACCATAACATTATTAGAAGGTAGATAGATTGCCAAGCATATGTAGTCCCTCACTTCTGCTGAGTATTTCCATTGTGAGATACGCTCAAAGTTCACTGAAAGCGATGTACCTAGTCATGGAAGAAATAAAAAAAAGGTGAAGTTTAACGTTGGTCCTGTTCCCCCACTTGCCAAAGCAGTTTGGTAAGAAAGACATTCCGTGGGCAGGAAAGCGGGAAACAGCTGCTCCCCCTGCTCCCCCCAAACTCTGAGCATGTACTGTGTTGGCAACATCAATTTCAATACCATGTTTTGATTATAGCAGTGATAGGAAAAGAATCTTAATAAATCAATGAAATACTCGATAATTTTCATACCAAATAATGTTACAATCACATATAAGAATATGACTTGTGTCACTTTCTTAGCAAGAAACTTCTTGCACTCTCGACAAAAAGATGGAAATGCTCTATCACCCTATCTATTGCATGCTTATATTTATTGACCTGATCACTAGGCTAGGCATTTCCAATGATACGTGAAGTTCCACATGCTTCAACCTCAAATGAAGCATCGGGTTGAAGAACCGGGTAAAAGATGTCATATCTTGAATCCTACCAGAAGGGGGAGCGACATGTCCATCCTTTCGTCTAAAAGGACGTACCTCAAATCATACCAAAAAACCAACTCCCAAAATTCCCCATTAATAGCACTCTCATAGTAATAACTCCCAATGGAGGCACTTGTAAAGATTGAGAAGGAAATGGGTGAGCAATCACAACTCAGTAAATAGTACATACCTCTTTTAAGCAATCAAGCATCCATTATTTAATAGTGTTGATCAACAAGTCAAAAGGAACCCTCCCCCAAAAAAAAGAAAAGAAAAGAAATTTTAGATTGAGCCAAGCATAAAACAGTGGACGTTCTACTTTACAAAGAATTGAGAACTCCCTTGACAAAAAAAAAAAAAAATAGAGGAAGAAAAGAAGAAAAATGGGCAAAAAATTATCACGATCGCCGATTTGGACACCTCATGTGACATCTTGATTTTCGAGTCTAATTTCGATGAGATGAAATGGGTTTTTCATCGACGTGCCCATAGCATTTTTCTCTCGAGTGGCCACTCACGAGTTAACTAGTCTATCGGGTGAAGCCGTTAAGGAATCCAAATGCAATAATCTTGAGAATTCGACTAAGAATCGACTGCTCAACCGTGTTAATCTGCAAATGTCATTACGGCACCGTCAAAATCGATCAGAGACTCGGAGATAGGTTAATTCGATCGAGATATGTGATTATTAGTGTATGGATGATTCCACCTAATTACAAAATTTCTATCGAACGGTACTAGACCGATTTTTCTATCATTTTCGTACCTTATGTCCGTATTTGAAATCTCGAGATTTTCATTGACAATCGAGAGTTGCCAATGTGTCGAAGATGTATGTTATAGCTCGAAAATAATCGACCATCGGGCAATTGCATTAAAATTTCCTAAAAGCTACCCGGTAGATTGGGACACGCTAAAATCACATTGAATTGAAATTAACCGCGAAATTGAACTTGATTTCAAAAATGGAAAGTTTTGTCATGTCATGACTCATTTTAGGAATACCGACTCATCATTCGAAAAATTTTCAGAGATTCCGAGATTTTTATAAAAAAATCAATTGGATGATTCAGAAAACGAGCAGAAATTCGGTTTAGCTCATTTGAAGGGAATTTCGACTTTTAAGCGGAGCTACTGGGTGATGGAAATTTGTGGAAATGTGTGGGATTTTTCTTCGACGAAATTGGATTTCGAATTTGAGAAATTGAGGATGAAATTGAAGTCTAAACTAAGTGAAATTCGGAACTAAGGTTGAGGGGTTATATTTTGGCATCAAAATGGTTAATTTTGAGTTTAATTTGTTGGAAATAATTAGGGGGCGGGGTGGATAAACTCTTGACTTTTGGCCCCCCAGGCCGTGACTTCCCAGCACGTTTGACCGCCGCCTCTCCCTCCTTTGCTGTCTCCTCTCTCTCTCGACGCATCTGCTTCTCACTTCCTTTTTCATTTGACGAACTCAGCCTCTCTGTCAGCTGTTATCCTTCAATCCTTGCCGCCTGCTCCATCTTCGGACTCCTTTGCCATCCACCGAGCTCTCTTTCTCTTCCCACTAAAGCTGCCCATCATCACGCCCACTTCCACCCCCTCTGAACTCTCCTCTATCGGCCACCGAGTCAACCAGCTATTGAGTTTCCCCAGCAAAGTTGACTCCTCGGCCAGCTGCACAGAAGACCAGCATCCCTACCTCGTGTCTTCTGTTCCGTCGAAGCCAACCAGCAAGGGTCGATCGAACCCAATTTCCCCACGCGTCCGTGAACTTCATTTCCACCGAAGACCGAAGTAGCTTCATTTCTTCATTCTACTTCTTTTCGCTGGCCCTCTTCCGCTCGGCCCACAGCCCACCAAAGACCGAATGGTGCTCCACCGTTCATCTCTCTTCTTGAGTCAACCAGTGAAGCCAGCAAATTGACCCGCCAGCTACCCGTTCCCCTCCACCAGCAACGAAGACCACAGCTCCTTCTCGGTATCCATTTTCAGCCGCGAGCCCAGCCCAACCGAAGCAACACGTCCTCGAGCCAGCAAGTTTTTAGCTCGAGCAGCGAGCTTGTGGCCGATTTCAACCGGTCCAAGCTTCCCTCGGCTGCCGTTGCGCCGCCATCGCCGTGAGCCGATTTTCATGCTAACCGGTGAGTTGTGTTCTAATCCTTAATTAGTGGGCTAATGACACTTAGAGGTGTGTTAGTTGGCTAATTGGTGGATTAATTAGGCTGATTAGACTTAGGATAGCTTAGTTAGATTAAGTTTATAGCTAGTATTAATTTAGTTTAATTAGTTTACTTAGGTGGATTAGTTAGGAATTAGTTAGTTTATTTAGTTAGTGTACGTAGATTAAATTAAATAGAATGCTTTAAATTTACTTATTTTGTAATTTATTTAATTTCCTGTAATTTATTTAATTATTAATTATTTTCTGGAAATTAGATCGGGATAGCAGGTGACTGGAATTGCGTGCTAATTACAGTGGTGTGGTTAATTTCTACAATTGGATGTTAAATTGTGCCAATTGAGTACAGATTGGAAATTTGAGTATTCCAAAATTTATGAATTTCAATAATTATTCAGAAAATCCCGGGTGTTGGATTTTAACACCGAAAATGGTTTTATATACTATATAAAATAGTGAGATTTTAAATTGGAGATTATGAATTTTCTAGGTCCAATCTGACTGTGTACTCACACACAACTATTTTACCATGTATTTTTAATACAAAGAAAATAGACCAGGATCACTATTTTAATTGAAGCATTTGAGTGCAATGCACGATATCTTGAGCCGAAATTGACTGGTCATGTGTTGATTAAGAGAATCCATCTCGAGCAATTAAGCTGGACGTTACTAAATCTCTTTTCGGGTTACCCATGCATTAGGGTATCGGGTCACAATAGATTTTGGACTTATGCTCTTTCGGGAAAGCCGTCAATGAGACGTAGCCGTGCTCAATGGGGAAGAGACAATGCCTAGCTACACCAGTAGATAGCCGAACATGGGAGTCGGCTGTGCCTTGAGTGGCTTAATTAATAATTGGAATGCACGATTGTTTGAGGTTGATGCGCATGATTATGAGACAAAACTGTATGGCATGGTATGAGACGTATCATAATAATTTGGCCATATAATCAGAATCTCTGTGATTAATTGAGTTGATGAGATGTTTCAATTGTTATATGCATTAATTATATGCATTGTGATATGAACTATGCTGACGCGCAGGATGGAACTGAGGCGAGGTAAGTCCTCTGTGCTAATTGTGTGATAATGTGGCTAAGACACTTCTTCCCTTCTAATCGGAGCTTAGAGCGTGAACTCGCTGAGATTTATATCTTACCCCATTGCAGGCTTAAATTTTTCAAGACCGTAGAATGGAGAGTTTGGAGCCGAGCTGAGGTGACCTGAAGAGTAAGTCAGATAGGATAGCCTCTTTTTGAGAACTAGCCTTTTGGTTATAGACTTATATACATGACTCAATGTGTTATAAAAGCATGTTTGTTTTATGAATGTGTTATCCTGCTTTTCTATCTTGAGATGGTTACTATTAGGGAATTTGTTATTCGTTTTTGTATGTGCAATAAAATGAAAGGGTCGGCGACTCATCCTAGGAAGTCCCAAATTTTTATCGACCACAGAGGGATGGGTACGCTCTCGAGGATCGAGGCGTGACACCTCACCAGGCCAATTCAACTCCTTAACGCATCGCCTAGTAAGTCGTTTTTGAGCAATGATTTGGTTGGAGCAAAATTTTAAGATTTCACAGGTGAATTTTGCATTGTGTTTAGATGTGAATAATTGCTTCAAGTGATTGATTCGTTAGTGGGTTTGACTCATTTTATTAGCGTTTAGGCATAGTTTAGTCATTCCATTGTTGAGGTAGAGTTTTATTTGGTTTTAATGTCGATTCTTGTTTAATTGTTAGGATTTCAAGATCATTGCCTCATTTAGCTTTGCATTCTTTGGTTTTGGGCATTCCAAATGAGTATTGCAATATTTTCTAAGAATTTGTAATTTCATACCTTCAAAATAATAATAATTCGATATATTATGAGTTATGAATAAAGTATGTTTACTGTATAAAATTCGGATCGAGCATTTACTACGTTTTGATATTTGCAAATGGTGTGAGAACTATTTAGTGAAAATGTATATTCTGTTTAATAAACGAAATTGAGAAATATTATATATTTTGGGTTTGTGTAATATTTTTTAAGAAAAGATTGACTTTAAGTATGGTTTATAGAATGTTTGAGATATATATTGATTTGTGAAATAAGTTATGACATGCATTTAATTTAATTTGGCCTATTAAACCAGTTTAGAAGATGACTTGTAAAATGATTTGAGTAATGTTTTATGAAAAATATTTCTTGTGAATGAGTTCAATTGTGAAAGGTTATGTGACTAATTTATGAAATGTATTATGATATATGAGATTATTTAAGAATTTACTTTGTGGATATTGGAGGATGTAGGTTTGATGCTCAATATTACTACAAACCCATTAAGGGGCTTATGGGTATGCATACTGATTTAAAATATCCTTTTGGGCCAAGCCACCGGCTTTATAAATGGAGACCTTACTAAAGGGCGAATCTTATTCACCTTGTTACCAAGCGCCATGTCGTGAGCATGGTTTGATACTAAGCAAAAGATTGGTCAATGGATGGACCATCAACGTGCGATTTATATGAGATGGATAAGCGAAATGGACCATTGATGTGTGACATAAGATTAACCAATGAAATGGAGAATTGACATGTGAATTAATGAGATTGATCAATGGATTTAACCATTAATGTTTGTTATTATATTATTAATTGAACAAGTGTTTTCTCATACGTATATGATTATGTTAAAGCGATATAACTCATTTATATTTTGTATGTATATTATACACTGAAATAGAGATAAAAGAGTTAAAATGTTGTTTTGTTAAGTGCATAGTAAGTGCTCCATATGCTTAGAAGAGATAAGCACTACTTACTGGGTTATGATTGCTCATTTCATTCATATTTCGTGTATTCCATGTCGTTAGAGTGAGAGCACTATCGATGGTGATTTCAAGTGTTGGATTTGGATGGTTAGAGGCTATGTCCTTCGAGTGAAAAGCCAGTCGTATCATTACCCCTATCCCTATAGAATTTAGGGTGTGACACATTATACACTTTACAAAACAATATTCAAAATTCACTTACTTCAATTCTAGTATAATACACGTGCAAGATAACAATGAATTATATTACTTTAACATAGTCATATACATATAGGAAAACATTTGCTAAATCAATAATATCATAGCAAATATCAATGGTCCACTCCATTGATCAATTTCATTAATTCGCATATCAATAATCTATTCAATTGATTAATCTCATCAAAATCACACGACAATGATCAAATCCATTGGCCAATCTCATGTTCATTTATCAATCATCATAATGCATAATACCTTGTGATAAGGCAACCAAGTTCCCTCCTTGGCAAGTTGTCTACTTATATTGCCGGTAGCTAGCCCCTAAACTAGGATGCGCATAGCCATAAACCCTCAATTGGGTTTATAGTGATATTGAGCATCAAATATGCATCTTCCAATACCCACAAGGTCAATCCATAATATATAACACAAATTGGTTTCATAAACTAAAATATATAATTTTTTGCAACTCAACTAATACACCAAAATACTTTTCGCAAAGCATTTTTCAAATAATTTGATAACTCATTTCTTAAATAATAATACATTTCACATACCATTTCTCAACCCATTTCATTAACCAGGTTCACAAATCAATATACACAAATCAATGTGTGTGTGTAATGTTTCACAACACCTTTCCTTAAAAAAATTTCAAACTATTCACAAACACCAAAACACCAAAACATAGTAAATCTTGATCTAGATTTTTAGACAATAAACATACTCTTCCATAACATATATAGTATCAAATCTCAATAGCTTTCAAGACATGAGTCTAATATTTCATAAAAGATATAGTACCCCTTACTTGGAAATGCCCACAACATAACTATACGCATCAACAATGCCATACTCCTAACAAACAAATGAGAATCAATATCAAAACCTGGTAAAATACAATAACAATTATTAATTGGCTCACTCAAAGCAATTATTCAAATGTAAACGCAACGTTGAATTAATTAGCAAAACCCTAAAATTTCACCTTGACTATATTGTTGCTCCAAATCAACTCCTATCAAAACCCACAGCTCTACAATGCCAAAATCCACATTTCCATGAAATTCCAAAACTCAATAACTCGGAAATTGGATTTCCTGGCTCGAATTTCCCGAAACCTAGAATTTGAAGTAAACGATAAGTACAAGTCAAGTTTTGTAAGATCTTACGGCTCCACGGTACCCCCAAACTATCGTTTCTATACATATTTACAGCTCTACGACTCCTTAATTGAACATTATAGTTCAAAATCCACAAAACTCTAAATTTGTGCTCTAATCCCAAGTATTACTCCGATTAAATGAACAAAAAGGCATGAACACTTACCGGGTATTACAATTAGCAACTGATTTGGCTTCGTGAACGTGCAAAAATTTCTTCCTTTTCACCCTATTTCCTTCCCGTGGACGAGTTCCCTATCCTCTTCTTTTCCTTATTATGTCTGCTGCCTCCCTCACGTGAATAATCTTGACAAGAGAAGAAAGAAGATGGGCTGAGTTTGTCCATTAAATACATGGGCCTCGGCTTGATGGGCCCATGTGTTACAGATAAAAACGTATAGCCACTGTAAGAATGACTAAACGTCCTTGGAATAGTCAGTTTGAGAGCATTTAAGATAAACGATTGGAGGAGGAATGAACCAGCTAGGAGAATTTGATGGGACCAAGAACAATAATGAGGGGAGGAAGAGGCCTTTCGGTTCCGATGATTGACGTGATAAACATATTTTTCATGATTGATGTGAAAGAATTGGTAGGTTTTCAAACTTTCCTATGGTTAGAAAGTTAACCTAACGGTAATTCCTCCATGGCAACGCAATTCTTGTTTAATGCACGTTCACATAAGTTGAAAAGTCAAATTCACCCAAAATATCTTAGACCATTTTCCCCCTTCCAATTTGGCTGGCGCAATTCTTGTCTAGCTGCTACAAGTCCAAATGATGGGTCCTTCACTTGTGAAATGGGACTCAAAAACATATTCAAAGTCTCAGAAAGTCTGTTAGGTATGTGGTAGGCTACTAATGGCAAATGCTCATCAACTATTGAATCATCGAATCAAAAAATCAAGAGAACTTTTCTACCTCTCTATCATTTCAACTAACCCCAGATTTTCATGGAAATCAACTTTTATTTGCAAGCACAAAAGATTAAAATAGATAGTCCATTACACGATTTCTCTAGTAGATGTATATTCTGCATTTTCCCGTTCTCTATTGCATTTCAATTTCTTTGTTTTCACTAGCAGAAGTATGCTGAGCACTGATTATCTCTATTTGCTATGGAGACACTCTAGTGTCGCCAGAATAAAAGTTTCAGCTGGATTTTTCGGCCCTGGAAGCTCCAGCAATAGATACCTCGCAATATGTTACCACAATATCCCAAATAAGACCATTGTTTGGGTAGCAAATAGAGATAATCCTTTGAATGATCCATTAGGTGTTTTGATGATAGGAAACAAAGGGAAACTAGTCCTTGTCGAGCGAGCAAAAAGAGTCTTGTGTTTGTCGAACCACATGAATACTTCTTTGCAGAGCAGAGTTGCTCAGCTCCTAGATTCTGGAAACTTGGTTTTGAAAGATAGCAGCAAATATATCTCCGAAAACTATATTTGGCAGGGTTTTGACCATCTCTCCGACACATTATTGGCAGGCATGAAATTCGGGTGGGACCTGAGAATGGGTTTGGACCGGCACATGACATCTAGGAAGAGCACAAAGGATCCATCAACCAAAGACTTCACCTATGGTGTCAATCTCAGAGGCATAATTCCCCAATTCATTGTTCATAAGGGACATGCCAAGTACTACCAAACTGGGCCTTGGAACAGAATTCAGTTCGGCGGGGTTCAGATGACTCCTAATTTGATATTCACCCCAAAATTCGTCAACAATTCTCAGTTGGTCTACTACACGTTCAAAGCTTTCAATGAATCCACCATCACGAGATTGGAATTAAACAGTTACGGGAACATCCAAAGGTACCTGTGGAATGAGAAAATTCAGTAATGGACCCTGATCTATATGTTGCCACATGACGCTTGTGATGTCTATGCGAATTGCGGACCCAATAGCATGTGCACGATTAGCAATCCTCAAATATGCAGCTGCATGACTGGTTATCAACCGAAGTCACAGGCAGGGTGGTATACGCTTGTGTGGACTAGCGGGTATGTCGATAAGAACCCATTTAATTGTTCTAAAGGAGAAGGGTTTAAGAGGCTCAAAGGTGTGAAAGTGCTTGATTTGTTGCAGTTCACGGTGAACACTAGCATGAGCCTCAAGGAATGAGAGTGCTTCAAGAACTGCTTATGCAGGGCCTATGCCAACATAGATGCTATGGGAGGTGGAAGTGGCTGTCTCCTGTGGTTTGGAGATCTTCTTGATGTCAAAAAACTCAACAAATATGCGAACATAAATTGCTGTGTGTTCTGGTCCGCTTGTCAAGAGTCCCGGTCTGGATTTGAGTCTCAGTCGAGCCGGAATCTCTCGTTCCTCTAGCATATTGCACTTGTTCGATAGAATGCCACAACGAGCTCTAGTCTCCGTGCCTTCGTCTTTGGTTGAAATCGAGTTGTCCGGGCGCGTCACGCTCTATTGTGATGTTCCGGTGGTGTTTGGTAACCTTGGGCACCAGCCGTGTGGTCGTTCGCTACGTTCCCATCGTCACCGTTTTGTGTTCGATGTTTGGCCGAGGAGGGTATGTTGAATGCAAAACAAGTAATCCTAAGATCTCTATAACCAGAACAAGAACATATATAATTGAGTAGAAAGATGAACGCCTTTTGAAATCCATTGTTCTTGATGTGGAAGTGGAAAATCAATGATCCATGCGTAAGTCCTTCTCTTCTATTACTCTTCATATCACTAGCTCAATGAAACGGCATCCTCACCCTTTAGCACTAGGTAACGCTCCTTATGTTAGGATACTTGTAAGAATTAGGTTTAGAGTAAAGACTTGAGTACTATTTATAGAGTTTCCAATCAAGCCCTATCATTATGGGCCAAGCTCATCTCGGCCCACACTGGTCAGCCCCATATTAGACTAACTATGAAACATTGTGACATCCCGATTTTCCCGATTCTATTTTCAATAAATTGAGACGGGCATTTCGTTGGCACGCATATAGTTCTTTTCCTTGAGTTGGCCACTCATGTGGAAACTAGTCTATCGGGTGAAGCTGTTAAGAGTTTCTAATGCATCAGACTCGAGAATTTGACCGGGAAGGCGATCTTTCGACCGAGTTAATGTGCAAGGGTCATTACGACACAATTAAAATCGATTAGAGATCGGAAATAGGTCGACTCGACAAAAGCATGTGATCAAGTGTGGGTGATTCCACCAGATCGCACAATTCTTGGTCGATAAACACTTGGACCGACTTTTCTATCGATTGGGTACCTGTGTTTGTATTTG
Source organism: Eucalyptus globulus (assembly GCA_014182545.1). NCBI lineage: Eukaryota > Viridiplantae > Streptophyta > Magnoliopsida > Myrtales > Myrtaceae > Eucalyptus > Eucalyptus globulus. Next base: position 47,416,427 of record CM024721.1, read on the forward strand.
AAACCTTGAGATTATGCCGACAACCGAAAGTCGCCAATGTTTCAAAGATGTACATTGTGGCTTGAGATGATCAACCACGAGGTCAAATGCATGAAAGTTTCTAAAGGCTACCCGGTAGGTTGGGCGCGCTAGTATCGTGCCAAAGTGAAATTAACCGTGGAATTGAGATCGAATTCAGAAATTGGAAGTCTAGGTGTGTCACAAATCATTTCAAGATCATTGAATCATCTTTGGAAGATTTTTCATGCAAGCCGAGCTTTTTAGCAAAATAATCAAGAAATGGCTAATTTGGCTCGAGAAATTAGTAGACCCGCTTTTGGTCGTACTTTTGGGACTTAAGTTGATTATATAAATAAGTGAAGATGTGAATTATAGTGCGGTGACATTTGATTAATTTTATGGACTTCAATTGGACTCAATTGGAAGAGAATTGATGGGAATTGAAGAAATTGGATGTACAAGAATTGGACCCCGGCGGAAAAATGAAAGTGCAACCATTGGAGAAGTTGTGGAGGATTTGGGTGAGTGGATTGTGAGGTCATCCTAGGTCATGGTGGGCCACCTTGATTGGATGAAGGAAAAAGAGAAAAAAAGAAAGGGAAAAGAAAAAGAAATGGCCCCCCTTCTTCTCTCTCCTCCCTCTCTTCTTCCTCTCTCCCGTGCGATTCCTCCATGGGCATTTTCTTCTTCTTCTTCTTCGGACATCACCAGAGCAGCAGCAACCGTCACAGCCACCGCCGGGCGAGAGATCCGTCGCTGCTCGTCGCCATCATCGGAGTCGTCGCCGTCCACACTCGCTCGCCGGTGCAACCGGTCAGCTCGCCGCTCCTCCCCAGCAGATCTGAGATCTCGTGCAGCAGCTGACCGGGACCAGTCGAGCTCGACGCCGCACGCTCGTCGCCGGAGCTCGCCGTCGCTGCCCGTCCGCCCGCGCTCGCCCGCGCTTGGCCGACGCCCAGCCGTCTCCGTGGCCTCTGCTCGTGCGTCCCGGGGGCTATTCGGCCAGCTCAGGCCGCGATTCAGCCACCTCCGGCCACCGTGAGTCCCGCCGGAGCCGCCGCCTCACCCGCTAAGTTGCAGCCGCCGCTTCTCCGCCGTTCCTCCGCCCGAACCGGCGCCGGATCTGCTCCCTCTCGGCCCCGATCAGCAACCCGGAAAATGGGTATGGCAGCCCATGTTTGGCCCGTTTTGGCCGCCTTCCCGAGCCCGGATGCTCGGCCCGCTTTGAGGAAAGTTGTTCTCCTCGGCGTCCCCGTCGTTTTGGTCCGCTCGGTTCGCTAATCCGGTGAGTTTAACTCACTAAACCTCGCTTAGAGGGTTAATTATGCTTTAGGTGTGCTTAGTTTATGTTAAGTGTGATTAGGTGGTTAGTTTGATTTATTTAAGTGTGGATTATATTAATGTGTTTAATTAGCTTAATTTGTGTTTAATTTAAAGTTAAGTTGGTGTTTATATTAATATAAACCTTGATGTGACAAAAAGGAATTTACTTTTGATTTATTTAAATATTTCGAAATTATTGAATAATTAAATAATATTTTTAATATTCGAAATTATTAAAATATTATTATTTAATTATTTTCGGAATAAATTTAATTATTTATTAAATTCCGAAAATTTTGGTCGGGACCCTAAATTCTCAGAATTTCGTGCCGGTCGCTACGGTACATTCGGATTTTGAAATTGATGATTGGATATTTTAAATTGAGTGTGGACCGTGAAAAGTATGGATATTATTATTATATTAATTTTCGGAATAAATTTAATTATTTAATAAATTCTGAAAATTATTTGGGAACCTTATTCTCTCATAATTTTGTGCCGATCGCTGCTGTGCATTTAGAATTTGATATTGATGATTGGTTGTGGCGAATTGAGTGTGATTGTGATTAATATGGATTCTTTATAAATTTCTAAGTGTGGAAAAATTGATGGGCGATTGGCCGTGATATGCCACCTATTAGAGGTCGCGCCCGATGGGGCCGTTATAAACCACCTATGAAAGGTCGCGCCCAATGTGGCCGTGATATGCCACCTACTAGAGGTCGCGCCCGATGGGGCCGTGATATGCCACCTGATAAAGGTCGCGCCCAGTGGGGCCGTGATATGCCACCTATTAAAGGTCGCGCCCGATGGGGCCGTGATATGCCACCTATAAAGGTCGCGCCCAATGGGGCCGTTATATGCCACCTATTAGAGGTCGCGCCCGATGGGGCCGTGATATGCCACCGATAAAGGTCGCGCCCGTGGGGCCGTTATATGCCACCTATTAAGGTCGCGCCCAATGGGGCCGTGAATTGCCACCGTTTAAAGGTCGCGCCGAGTAGGGCCGTAGTTGAGAGCAATGATTGATTTGCTAAATGACATGTAATCGGCGAGTCGATTGATCGGCCGAGACGATCCAAGTGGTTGAATTGTTTTGATAATGTGATTGAGCCATGGTTGTTTGGTTATCATAATTGCACGTGGTTGGTTTGTATAAATTGTGCTAACCTCGCGATGAAGGGCGAGGCGAGGTAAGTCTTCTGTGTGATGTGGCTAGGCCACCCGAGGCGTATTTTCTTTCTAATAGGGGTTTAGGGGGTTGAACTTGCTGAGACGTGGTCTCAGTGGTTATTGAATAACCATTTCAGGTCCCTGATGGACGGAGCGGCCAGATAGCTTTGGTTGGCCTTGAAGAGTTGGAGAAGTGAAGTCATAAGGATTGGAGATCGTGTACGTCTTGTAGGTCGTAGGATAATCTCTTTTTAAGAGCCGATCTTTTGTAGACTTTTGGCCGTAGACCTCTCGTTTGTAATTTCGTTGATTTACGAAAGTGTTATGTTGTGATTTTGTTTCCCGCTTTTCTATCCCAAGTTAAATGTTGTCGTGGGGGATTTGTTTCGCTTCCGCATGCGTAAAGAAATGAATGGGTTGGCGACATATCCCGGGATGTCGCATTTTGATCGACCGTAGTGGGATGTGCGCGCTCGGGTTCGGGCGTGACATCCTCGTTTAAGTGGTATCAGAGCATGGTCTGTGTATGGAGTGATAAGGTGCGATGAGTCTTGGGATAGTTAGTAGGAAAGGCTTTTAATATGCTGATGCATGTGAGTGATATCTGATTGGTAGCTTGTTTGTGGGGTCACTCAAATTCTAACTTGATGTTGGAATCGAAAGCAGGCGTCGATAACGAGCCTGTAGCATGAGTGACCAGGAGTGGAGAACTCCTTGGAGGAGGTCGGTAGGACCTATACCTCGGGGTAGGATGCTGACAAGAGTCGGTACCCGAGGTAGAGCGCAGGCTTAGACCAGCGCGAGTGTGAGAGTACCGCCGCAAGTCGGTACTGAGAGTGTTATAGCACCGAATGATCCTAGGTTTGTCGGGATTGTTCAGGCGCTAGTGTTCCTTGGAAGCTCGTTGGGTCAGTAAGCTCAGGATCGAGCCGCCGCTATTGCCGTTGTTTCTACTGTTGCCGGTGTCGTAACCGCTGTTGTTGCCGCGCTTGTTGAGGCCCAATATGGAGTTGTGATCGAGGATCAAGCCTCCGATCTGAGTCAAAGTTAAGTTTAGATAGAGATGAAAATTGATTGGGGAGAAGGGCCAATGTCAGAAGAAAGATGCCCTGTTTCACCCAACCGGAAGAGTAGAGTTGGAAGGTCAGTGCTCAACTCGATCGATGCGTGTCGTGTCTGTAAGAAAAGACATGGATCTGTTCCGTGCTGTAAGAGGGAAAGGACTTGTAATAGGTGTCGCCAGTAAAGCCATTTGATCATAGATGGCTCGCATAGATGGATGGAACCACAGTTGTTTCTGTCATCGCCGTTGATAAGTCAGAACAGAGGAAGCATGCTTCGGGGCGTTTAATGGGGTACTTGGAACAGACCCCAGTGCAAAGAAGGGTGCATGATATCACTTGATGGGAGGTAGATGACTCACCGATTGTGTGCTGAGTTTGTGGAAAAAAAAAAAAAAAGAAAAAAAAGAGTGAGTCAGCCCAGTGTCAGAGTAAAAAGGGAAACATGCTTCGAGTGTGGCCAGCATAGCCATCAGGTTAAGAACTGTCCGTGTAAGTTCAGGAGAGTGTAAGCACTGCTACTGCAAATAGAACGCCACTAGGATGGCGAAGGGAATAATAATGGACTGACCATGCATTGATCAAGGGAAGAATGTCTTTGAGATGTTTTTATCAGAGTAGTGCATCAGAATTTTCAGTGAAGGTTGTAGGATTTTCGTTGTGGTAATAAAGTGATAGAAAGACGGATCTCTGGCTATAATTGTATCTGATGGGTTTGCTTATGTATGACTTGGAAGTCATTTATAAAAAGGTTTGGCTCGAGGAGCTTTCTACTATTATGAATCGTGGCAGTGACATAATTCAGTTTGTTCAGTTAGCGTGTGAAATTTTTGAATCACTGAAAGTCGAAGAGGAACTTCGATCCTTGTTAATTGTCACTGAAGATAACTTGGTTCTGGTTGTTGGTTACTGGATCTTCATGGCAGCTGTAATAGATGCGTCAGTTGAGAAGCCAGATATGAGAAACTTAGCCATGGTACAGAAGTTTTCTGAGGTGCGTCAGGAAGAATTGCTAAGTCTGCTGTCAGAAAGAGACATAGAGTTGCGATTGAATTAGCACCCGAAACAGAGCCAGTCCTTAAGGCTCCTTACCGGATGGTGTTACCCGAGTTAAAAAGGACTGACGGTATAGACGCAGGAAGTGTTGGATAGGGGATTCATACTTTCCAGTGCATAACCTTGGGGAGCACCAGTTCGGTACATGAAGGAGAAATGTGGTTCGTTGTTGTTGTGTATCGATATTCCTCAAGATCGACTGGAGGTCAGGGTATTATCAATTGAGGATCAGGAAGAAGGACATACTGAAGTTTGCATCTCGCACTTGATACGGTTGTTATGAGTTCACTGTAATGCTGTATGGTTTGATGGACACCATAGCTATTTGTTTGGGTCTTATGAGCAGAATGTGTAAGGGTACTTGAATCAGTTGTGATCATGTTCATTGAAGTTATCCTGGTGTGTTCAAAGAGTACTGAGGAGCACGAGAGACATTCGAGGATGGTACTTCAGACTTTGAGTACTTTTGGATTTTACGATAGGTTTAGCAAATGTGGGTTTTGGATGACTCGTATTGCCTTCCTAGGTCACGTGATTTCAGGTGAAGAAATCTCTGTAGACCCTGTCCAATATTGAAGTAGTGAACAGTTGGCCGAGATTGACTACAGTGACAGAGATTGGAAGTTTATGGGAATTAACAGGATATTATAAAAGTTTTATGGAAGGGTTTTCAGCGTCAGCGTTGTAGTTGATTCAACTACTAAGAAAGGAAGAGAAGTTCATATGGACATGTAGGTGCGAGCGTAGTTTCAAGAGCTTATGTAGAAGCAGACTACCGCACCTGTGCTGACCATTCCATCTGGTCCTGAAAGTTATGAGGTCTGCAATGATGTGTCGTTTAAAGGATTTGGTTGCTTGTTGATGCAGCATGATAGAGTTATTGCATACGCGTCCCGTCAGTTGAGATCTTGTGAGTTAAATCATTCAACGCACATCGTAGAACTTGCAGTAGTTATGTTCGTTTGGAATTTTAGAGGCACTATCGGTACAGAGGAATATTGCATATCGTCAATGACTATCAAAGTCTCAAGTATGTATTCTAAAAAAGGGAGTTGTATATGAGACAACATCGCTGGATGGAACTCATTAAGGATTACGATTATGGTATTTCGTATCACTCTGGAAATGTGAGCAAAGTTACAGACGTACTGAATCGAGAGTCCTTAGTTGCACAGTCGGTACTCAAGGATTTAGATATTATTTGAGAAAGTTCGAAATTCAATTTTCGAATCTAAGGTAGGCCACCTTTTGGAATCTTATGACCACCCTCAGAATTGAGCGGAGAGTATAGATCATAATCAAATCGCTTCAGTGGACAGATTCAGAAATTCAGAAGATTCTATAAGAGAATGCAATTGAGAGAGAGGTTGATTTTCAGATTTCTAATGACAGAACGCTAAGGTTCTGAGGACGATTGTATGTAATTGAGAATGCTGAGATTAAAGAATAAATCTTATGGGACGCTCATCATAGCAACTTCAGCGTTGTCCAGACAGTAAGAAGATGAGTCAAAATCTACATCATTGGGATTGGTAGATCAGTAGGACGATAGATATCGCCGAACAAGTTGTAAGTGTTGGATGCGCCAGTAAGTGAGAATTTGGTAATGTAAGCTAGGAAAGCTTTTTCAAGTAATCTTGGAGAGAGGTTTGTGTGAGAATGAAAGTATAACATGATGGAATGTTATGACAGGTTATTAAGGAGTCGGGAAGAGCATTGATTCCTTATGAGGTTGTAGTCGACAGTGATCGAGTCAACTCACCTTAATGCACGAAAAGATCTCGATTGGAATAGGTATACCGAAGTGTGTGTATATCATATAAATCACCGACATGGAGTGCCGAGGATAAATTGTATTTCAAATCTAGATCGATGTTCCAAGTTTGCGAGCTTTCGAGATGGTTCCTTCTTAAGCGGTGCATAGCGAGAGAGTGCAGAATTTCGATTGCTTTGAGATGAAATTAGGGAAAGAAATATCACGAGCCAAGGTCGAAACGTAGTCGGTGATTGTAATTGCCGAGATCAGTGTCAGAATTATATCAGATCTTGACCAGAGGTTCTCAGTTTCAGCAAGTGAGTCAGATAGTTTCTCTTTAATCAATGCATAGCAAAGTGTACAGGATTTCAGTCGGTTGAGATGAGATCAAAGATTAGAAAATCGCAGATTTTGTGTTGAATACCTTTGGAATTTTAAGTGGGCAAGCATTTACTATTTTGGAACTCGAAGTGGTTTGGGCAAGATAGCAGTGATTTGGCAGTATTGGTACTTAAGGTTACTGAAGGAGCAACTAGAGAAACCGAAGATTCTATGAGACGATTGTACCCCCACCTTTCTGTTTAAGAATTGGCAAAGGTTTAAATTTCGAGGACGAAATTTTTATAAGGGGGGAAGAGTTGTGACATCCCGATTTTCCAATTCTATTTTCAATAAATTGAGACGGGCATTTCGTTGGCACGCATATAGTTCTTTTCCTTGAGTTGGCCACTCATGTGAAAACTAGTCTATCGGGTGAAAGTTAAGAATTTCTAATGCATCGACTCGAGAATTTGACCGAGGAAGCGATCTTTCGGCCGAGCTTAATCTGCAAGGGTCATTACGACACAATTAAAATCGATTAGAGATCGGAAATAGGTCGACTCGACAGGCATGTGATCAAGTGTGGGTGATTCCACCGATCGCACATTGCTTGTCGATAAACACCGGCCGACTTTTCTATCGATTGGGTACCCTGTTTGTATTTGAAACCTTGAGATTACCCCGACAACCGAAAGTCGCCAATGTTTCAAAGATGTACATTGTGGCTTGAGATGATCAACCACGGGTCAAATGCATGAAAGTTTCTAAAGGCTACCCAGGTAGGTTGGGCCCGCCCAGTATCGTGCCAAAGTGAAATTAACCGTGGAATTGAGATCGAATTCGAAATTGGAAGTCTAGGTGTGTCACAAATCATTTCAAGATCCTTGAATCATCTTGGAAGATTTTTCATGCAAGCCGAGCTTTTTAGCAAAATAATCAAAGAATGGCTAATTTGGCTCGAGAAATTAGTAGGCCCGCCTTCGGTCGTACTTTTGGGACTTAAGTTGATTATATAAATAAGTGAAGATGTGAATTATAGTGCGGTGACATTTGATTAATTTTATGAACTTCAATTGGACTCAATTGGAAGAGAATTGAATGGAATTGGAGAAATTAGTGTACAAGAATTGGACCCCGGCGGAAAAATGAAAGTGCAACCATCGGAGAAGTTGTGGAGGATTTGGGTGAGTGGATTGTGAGGTCATCCTAGGTCATGGTGGGCCACCTTGATTGGATGAAGAAAAAAAGAGAAAAAGAAAAGGGAAAAGAAAAAGAAATTGCCCCCTTCTTCTCTCTCCTCCCTCTCTTCTTCCTCTCTCCCGTGCGATTCCTCCATGGGCATTTTCTTCTTCTTCTTCTTCGGACATCACCAGAGCAGCAGCAACCGTCGCAGCCACCGCCGGAGCGAGAGATCCGTCGCTGCTCGTCGCCGTCGTCGGAGTCGTCACCGTCCACGCTCGCTCGCCGGTGCAACTGGTCAGCTCGCCGCTCCTCCCCAGCAGATCTGAGATCTCGTGCAGCAGCTGACCGGGACCAGTCGAGCTCGACGCCGCGCGCTCGTCGCCGGAGCTCGCCGTCGCTGCCCGTCCGCCCGCGCTCGCCCGCGCTTGGCCGACGCCCAGCCGTCTCCGTGGCCTCTGCTCGTGCGTCCCGGGGGCTATTCGGCCAGCTCAGGCCGCGATTCAGCCACCTCCGGCCACCGTGAGTCCCGCCGGAGCCGCCGCCTCACCCGCTAAGTTGCAGCCGCCGCTTCTCCGCCGTTCCTCCGCCCGAACCGGCGCCGGATCTGCTCCCTCTCGGCCCCGATCAGCAACCCGGAAAATGGGTATGGCAGCCCATGTTTGGCCGTTTTGGCCGCCTTCCCGAGCCCGGATGCTCGGCCCGCTTTGAGGAAAGTTGTTCTCCTCGGCGTCCCCGTCGTTTTGGTTCGCTCGGTTCGCTAATCCGGTGAGTTTAACTCACTAAACCTCGCTTAGAGGGTTAATTATGCTTTAAAACCTTCTATCTCACCTTAGACCAACCCCGTAAAACGGTAAATTACAATATTAATTAATGTAGTCCACATTATAAAAACTCTTACATGCTCCCACTTGGACTATATTAATTGAAATTGTATTGTATGTGCGCACATTGGTCTAAAGATAATTCTTAATAATAATCATGGCTGTAATTGCATGTATACACACAGAGCTTTCCATGGTCACGAGTGCTTTCAACTTTATTGATATGGATTCAATATGGTAGTGTGGCAAATGGATAACATCTCTCATAAAGAGATCACATTTGTTAGTCACCATTCTCTTAGTCGTCACAAAAAACTTGTGCCACTAGAGAATGTCTTTATGATTTCAATGAACCCACATATATGCCTTGTCTTTATGATTAACCTTTCTTTATTTATAATAAGATATATGCACAATGCTAAAAACCGGATGCCCCTCGCCTTCACTCAAGATTTATACAATACATTGAGATTTTTATCAATATGTATTCAACATAATGACAACACATTCAAAAATATTTTATTGAATACAAAAGTTGATACATATCAAACCGTTACTAAGTGTAACGAACATAGATGTAAACTTTATTAGAATAAAACTAAAATAACTCCCACTAAACAACAACATCTCATAATGTTCTTAAGCCCATATTAATGACATGTCAGAGTGAAGTCCTTTAGTTAGTGGATCTACAACTATATCATCTGTGGAAATATGTTATATTATAACGTCACATTTCTGTATCGTTTCTTTATGGTAAAAAATTTGACTACCATATATTTAGACCCCTTAAGACCTCCGTTATTAACAAATAATACTACAAATTTATTATCTTAATACAACCGTATGGGTCTATCCATAAAGTAAAAAACAATCAACTCCTTAATGAGGTTCCAGAGCCTATTAGCCCAAGTAACAGCTTAAAAGAATGTTACAAAACTCTACTTACATAGCAAAATATAACATGGAACTTTATTTACTGCACTTCCTACTAACATAAATATACAATCCGTTATTGATCTCATATCATCTTAACAGCCAGCAAAGTTTATATCTAAATACCTTACTAGCTACAAGACTTGAACATGTATGTAAATCAGCATACATTATACTTTTAAGTGCATTGACATAAAGTACACCCTTTAAACAAGATTTTCTCAATATCTAAACAAGGACAATGTAATGGATTCGGTTCATCACCCTTAATGACAAGAGCAATTCCTGACTTATAGTGATGTATATTGAATATTTTCAAAATACGATCAGCAAATTTCCTCTGAGATAAATCCGAAATATATGGCGAGAACAATCCTTACAAACCTCAGTGCAAAGGACAAAAGATGCCTCGAGATCACTACTTGTAAGCAAAAAATCGTGTACATAGAGTATGAGAAAAATAAATTTCCTCACACTGACCTTACAATATATATCTACTGAATTACTTTGTTCCCAACTGAACGAAATGACAACATTATAAAACTTTAATAATATTATCTGGAAACTTGATTAAGACCATAAATAAGACTTTTCAGTCTGCACACAAGTTTACTTGAATCACTTGCTGCAAAATCCTCCGGTTGCACTATATAGATTTTGTTATCAACGTGTCCATTTGAAAAGATAGTATCTATTTGGCATAACTCTATATCAAAAATAAACTATTAATGCCACATTCACTCTGAAAGAATCTTTAAAAATACTAGAAAGAAATAATTATTTCTTCACTATTAACTATCCACTTCTCTTCCAGAGTGAAAACTTTAGCTACCAGTTTAGCTTTAAACTCCACAATCTTTCTTTGAAATCCTTTTAGTTTTGTACACCTATTTGTAACTAATGAGCTTGTGATCTTTAGGCAAATCAGTAAGTTTCCAAACACTATAATATTTCCTAGATTGCATATAATCTTTTATGGCATCTAATCGCATACTTGATTGATGATAAGAAACAACATTTATATAAGTCACTAAATCAACCATGCAGTAGATATTGCAATCATGCTCTCACAAATAGATTATATAATCTAATAATATAACTGACCGTTTTTCCATAACAGATCTCCTGATACAACCACTTCAGCTAGCACTTGAGAGGTTTAAGAAATTTCATCATAAACTATATCAAGAATAGTATCTTGAACCTCAACAATAATTTATGGTATATGAGATTCCATAATTGTCTGTATAGACAAAGACAAAGACACAGTAATCCTCATCGTATTATTATTCTTAGGCTCTGTTCGTTTCGTGGAAAATGATTTCCGGGAAAATGTTTTTCGCATTTTCCAGCGTTCGTTTCAAAGAAAATGAATTCCTGAGAAAGATGTTTTCCATGAAAGGAAAAAAGTCTTCTGAATTAAGGGAAAATGTTTTCCACTTTTGAAAAGTAAAAAACATTTTCCTCATTTGATCTCTCCTATCTCACACCTCTACAAATTCTTCCGTTCTCCTCCCCTTTCTTTTTCTTCTTTTCTTTTTTTGCTCGAATTATTTTTAAATTTTATTTTTCTTTTTTTATTCGAATTATTTTTAATTTCCTTTTCCATTTCTATTTCTTTTTTTTTCTTGTTTTTTCTTTTTCTTTTCTTTGTTTCTCATCTTCTTCTTTCTTGGCTAGTTGTCGGCCGTTGCCAGGCGAACCTCGAGCTCATCGATCTCAAGCTCGCGCCTGCACTCTTGCTTATCCTTTTCTTCATTTATTCTACCATGCAGTTGTACATTGCTCAAGCAAAGGGCTCTATATGTTTTGCTTCTTATTTCTTTTGTTTATGAGAACACAAAAGACGCAGGGGAGAACATGCCACTCAACTAGAAGATTCTCATGAGGATTGTACATGCTTTGCTTCTTTTTTCTTTTGCTTCTTTTTAAAATCCATACGAACATTTTTTTAGAATAGATGAGCGTTTGGCGACAATGAGGGAACAAAGATATGAAGTAAGTTTGTCTGAATTTAAAGGCAAGTTCATATTTGATGGATTTATAAGTTGGTAAGTGATGCATGCCTATGTGGTGAAGTCTTATAAAATATTTTCCTTATCGAACACCGGAAAATATTTTCTGAAACATTTTCAGATTTTAGCCGAACATCAGAAAATATTATCATTTTCTTGGAAAATGACTTATGGGAAAATATTTTCCGGAAATGGCCCATTTTCCGCGAAACGAACGGACCCTTAATAGTCTGAGAGTGGCTATCCTCTACAACTATGTCGAACTCTAGAAACTTTACTTTATGTGATTTCATAATTATTGTACCTTCATTTAGGCTATCAAATTGATATCCCTATGAACAATCTGGGCAAGATACAAAATAATTTCAAGTGGATCTAAATTCCAACGCACTTAATATTGGATTATATGACTTCACTTCTGCATGACATCTCTAAATTTTAATATGATTTAAGTTCGATTTACATCCAATTCATAACTCAAAAGAAGTTTAGGGAACAACTTTGGTAAGAAACATGTTTTGTATGTGAAAAGGTTGCTTTCAAAATATCAGCCCACAGATGACTAGATATAATAGTCTTACTCATCATACTTATCACCATGTTGATTATGGTGCAATTATGCCTTTCGGCCAAATCATTTTGTCAAGATTTTCAAGCATAGTAAATTACGTTACCACCCAAGAATTTACCTAGTATTTGACAGATAACCCTTTAAGCTATTCAGCATTACCATACTTGTCAAAATACTCACCGCCACTATTAAGCCTGACAACCTTTAAGATTAATTCTAACTATTTTATTCTTTATCTCAGTCATTTTACTTCCACAATAATCTATAGAAGTCTTTAAATAACCGTTAAGAATAGACAGAATATCAATATTGTCAACTTTTTTACTCTTTCTTTAGACATATGTGAGATTATCCCTTAGACAGAAAACTTTTGGAAACAACATTTTCAACCGTATACGAGACGTCTATATCATTATATTAAAAAGTCCTTGCAGATATGTCATAATTTCGGTATTAGACAAGATATAATTTCAAGCCACTAAGGCTTACATAATCTTTTAGGAGTGTAGTCAGTTGGTAAACCACTTTTCAAATGTTCCTAAATGAAATGCTTCATGAATAACAAGCAGATCCGATTGGTCTTTTACCAAATAGAAAATCCTATTTCCACTACTTGAAATTTGAACCAATAAAAACCTCAATAATAGTGGAGTTATTAATTACAGAAAATGTGACTGGAAAACTAGTAATGTATATAATTAGCATCATGTGAGCACTGTGTAACTTGACGTACAAGTACACATCCATATAGTTACATGCAAAATCATATAATTACCTTTGGGCAGAATACATGACATACAATTGTACACTCCCCACATGATAGCGGTTATGAGAATATATTCTAACCTCCGTGAATTCATCACCGTTAAGCATATGAACCACTAGGATCAGTCACTCCTCCACCACACCATCATGTATCCCTCCATGAACTAATACACAATCACCTCCTTTGGGAGTATGACTACGCATTAGATCATAAGACATCCTAATCATTATATGAGACTGATATTTCTCAAACCCAATCAAGTGTGCCACTTTGGCGGTCACTACTCAATTGAATCCTTGAAACTCTCTCATACCGGGGATATAAACTTTACTTCTCACATACACCATATACATGTGATTTTAACTTTAATGATAGGGCAGTAAATAACCAAAATCGCATATCATGCTAATTACACTACTTTATTCATCCAGGAAAATCAATCATACATATATATAAAGGGCTTGAAAGACAGACTCCAATGAGATCACCGATCACAGCAACACAAGAAACTTCTCATAACATAGGAGAAAGCATCTCTTGTACACCCAGATTACAGACTACTAGAACATCATAAAAAAAATGCTGATCTAGAGGATCTCTCACAAGTTAACATCAATAGCAATACATGGTACTCCAGATTGACAAGCCTGACAACTAATCCACCATTGCTCATGAGTTTTATAAGGGAAACTATGTCTCCAAGGTCAATGGCTAATCTATTAGCCAATTTTAAGTAACAAATTGTCATTGCATCAACCGATAGCCTATTAATTGAGTCAAACCACAGAACCAAATATCTAAACTACAACAATAGATACTATTGCTCTGCGTAAATGTTGTCATACTTCTTAACCATAAAAAAAAATGTTCAACTTGATAGACATCAACCAGTGACCAGATGAGTTTAGGTATAATATCCAATAATCTAACTAACATGCATTACCCACATTCAGCAGATGTGTTAAGTAATACAATCAATTTGGTTACAAGTTTTTAAGACATCCATCATTCAAAGGTTATCAAAAGAAACAAAAATACATCAAGATGCGTGTAAATGAGTATACTTGAGCAACAAAAGTTTCATAACATTTTACTATTTCCCATCACCTCAATACATAGTTCAAATTCTATCTCATAATGGTTGTATCTCATTAAGCCAGCTTCAATTCACAATAAAGTTTAACTTTTACTAATGAATCACACTTTTATAATGTTTATGTGATAACATACCTACAAAAGAAAAAATATAAGAAAAATACGCAAAACCAACACTTGTATTTCCAAAATCATGGAAAAATATAAGAAAAATACGCGAAACTATACTAAAAATACACATATTTAGGTTTTCATATGTATTTTCACATCCATAAAATCATCAAACATGTAAAAAAAATATACCACAAGATAGAGAATGGTCTTACGAACCAGCACCCGCCAGCCACGCGCCGATCGGAGCCTCCACGCACTTGCACGCGCAACCTGAGTGCGCGGCGCGTGGATCTCACGTGCGGGCGTAGAATCAGGTCAAAATCGGTCTGACTAGTTCTCGGCTCGACCGTCTGGTCCAACCGACCGGTCCAGGTCGGGTCAACGGGTCAGGTCGAGTCAATGGGTCACGGGTTAGGTCGGGTCTCGGTTGTTGACGTCATCGTGACGTCAGCCTTAGCGCGTGCATCGCACACGCAAGCGGCGCCCTATAGGTGGGAGCGCATGAGGGTGCGTGACCGCGCGTGCTCAACGCCCGGCGGCGCGTGGCCGCGCATGGGGGCACACAGGGCCTCCCTCGGCGACGCGCTGCCCACAAATTTGCTCGTCTTGACGAGCCCAGTTCGAATTTGTAATTTAATTTTATTTTAATTGAACAAAAAAGGTCACGAAATCACCAAAATAGGGCAAAAATTCTATGCATTCGAGTTTTAGGTTATGGTTGCTCTAATACCACATGTTGGATGCAAAACGTGCAATCCGAATATTTCCATAACTAGAACAAGAGCATAGATGATTGAGTAGAAAGATGAACGCACCTATTTTGGAATCCATCGTTCTTGATGCGGAAGCAGAAAAGTAATGATCCACACGCAGGTCATTCTCCTCTATTGCCCTCCGTATCACTAACTCAATGAGACGGGTTCCTCACCCTTTAGCGCTAGATAAACACTCATTATGTGAGGATATTTGTAAGAATAGGGTTAGAGGAGAGACTTGAGCACTATTGATAGAGTTTCCAACTAGATTCTCTCATTACGGGCCAGACTCAACTCAGCCCACACTAGCTAGCCTTATATTAAACAAATTAAGAAACATTCTATCTCACCTTAAACCAACCCCGTAAAACGGTAAATTACAATATCAATCAATGTAGTCCACATTAGAAAACTCTTACAGGATATGCTCGGTTGACGGTAGGGAGGTTGGCCAACGAGTGGCGGTCGGAGTGGATGGCCGATGAAGGGTGGTGGTTTGGCGGCGGCTTGAGCTTTGACCTAGGCTTGTCAAGAAAAAAAAAACGAGCTTTGGGGCGATGAACGGCGCTCCAGAAGAGGAGGGACGTCGTGAAGAAGACCAAGAAAGAAGAAGGTGCAGGGAATAGGACAAAATAAGAAAAAGACGAGAGAAAAATAATTGGAAAAATAGAAAAATCATTAAAAAAATAAAAAATGAAAAATTTCTTTTCTTTTCTAATCCGAATGGGTCGGGTCAATGGGCCGGATTGGGTTTTTTTTTTTGGAGCCCGAACCCATTTTCCCGAATATAATAACATTAAACATTAAAAATTTCAACATTTCAAAAAATTTCAAAAAAAGTTCAAAAAATTAGACAAATAATAAAAATTCAAAAACTTTGAAAATTAAAAAAAATTTAAAAAATTTGATTTTTAAAAAATTTCAAAAATTATTAAATAATTTTCAGAAAATTCCAAAATTCAGAAAATGTTTAAAAAATTCCAGTAATAATTAGAAAAATAATAAAAAATCAAAACTCAAAAAAATATTAAAAAATCCAGAATTTTTCTAAAATTCAAAAATTCAATTTTCCCAAAAAATCCAAAAAAAAAAAAAATCTCTAAAAAATTTTAAAATTAAAAACCTAAAAACGTTCAAATTGATCTTTTGGGTTATTTTCTCTTGAAAAGTAGAAGTCTTTCAATTTATGATTATGCTTAAGGTTGACCAAGTCCTTAAGACTCTACCTTAGGATTTCTATTATCCATAGAAATGAATATCCTTCATTGTGCACTTTCTTTATGTTGATGGTTTCCCTTTGGATTGTTTAGCAATGGCATGCTCCTTATTTGATAATGCTAGATTCTTACTCTTCCGATGCAATTTACCTAATGTGACTCTAGTCGCCCATTGTTTTATTACTAATTACACACCCATATAGTCATTACACATGTTAGTGGATTGGTCTAAAATTAATCCAAATTGCATATCAAAAATCTTTTTTAAAATGAATAAGATTAGATACTAAAATGACACTTAATTGGTTAAATAGTGTAATCAAGTTCTCGACTTTAGATTCTTTGGCTGTGTAGGAAGTGAGGTACAAACTTATGCTTCACTTGGTTTTTAGCCGACCCAAATAGGTTAGTGGCAATTTCTTATCACAAAATTCTTATGAACACCTCAAAGTTACGCAAGATATGGGCTTGAAAGGGCACGTGCTTAATCATGGGCCATAGACCCATCTTTTAGGCAATATCCCTAAACCTATGCCCTTTCGAGAGAGGTAGGTCACAACACAAACATGCTCTTTTATGACTCATATAATATCAAATATTTATAGCTTTCGAGATATGAGTTTAAAAAATTATAAAAAAGATAACATCCCTTATCTGGGAATACCCACAATGTGACTATATACGTCGATGATATTGTAATCCTAACAATTAAATGAGAATTGGTGTCAAAAGTTAGTAAAATACTATAGCAATAATTAACCCGCTAAACTACATGTAAATAGTAACAAAACAACTCCTACATGACAACAAATCGCTCACTGAAAGCGAAAGCGATTATTCAAACCTAAACGCAACGTGAAACTCATAAGCAAAATCTAAAATTTCACTCCGACAAAACTGTTGCTCCAAATCAACTCCCATTAAAACTTACAGCTCTACAATGTCATAATCCACCATTTCCATGAAATTTTAAAACTCAATTACCTAGAAATTGGATTTCATGACTCAAATTTCACAAAACTTCGAAGTTGAGCTCTAACCCAAAAATTATTTCGGTTAGAAGAATGAAGGGTGCAAGCACTTATCGAGTATTGCGATACGTAATTGATCTGACTTGACAAAACCTCTATGGCTTATGCTCAAAACCTGTCTTTCCTTCTCTTCTTTTTTTTTTCCTTTTTCCCCTTTTCTGTTTCTCGTGCATCCCTTATAAACAAGCGCCCACTGTTCTGCTTTTTTTTTTTTTTTTTTTTTTTTTTTGACTTTTCAACTTTCTTCTCTCTTTTTTTCCCCTTGACTTTTTGACTTTTTGAAAAAACTTCTGTCAGAATCGAACTTCCTTGTGCTTGTACCCCTTCAATAGCCAATTCCTGCACATGTTATCAACAAGAATACGGTCGCCTTCCAGTAGGCCAAACTGCTGTTGCCCGAGACTGAATACTTAGGCTATCATCCATTGATCAGTTTTTTATTAGACATCACAGGAGCATAATTGGTATTCCGCACTGTCAAGCACTATAAACCTTCCACAATGTGTCGACAACAATGCCATCCTCAGTTACATCGGACTATGCGTGCAGCACATCCGTTTTGCAATGGACTACCGTGTTCTTCTGCTGGTTACAACGGAGAAAAGTTATGGACTATTGAGACTTAGTTGGGAGAGGAGAGAAAAGCCCAGATAATATAAGTCGAAGGAAGAGAAGAGAAAGAGAGAGAGATGATGAAGAAACTAGGCTGATTTCATTGACCAAAAATTCAACAATCTCATCACCAATTTAAGGGTCATGTGTTCTTCTCCAATATAATATTTGTTGGTGTGTAGTTCATACTCTCCATCAACATGAAGGCATGGGGGTTGCGGGGGTTGCAGGGGTAGTGCCTCGGGCTGCCAAAAGACTTTTACAGTTTGGGCTTATAATTTATTAGTAGTTTGGGATTGGACTCATGAATAGCTACTGAGTGGGCCTAGAGCTTTCTTGGCCCTAAGGTTTTTTTATGCTCGTTATATGTAATTTTTCTCTCTTGTAATTAAGAGTAGTACCAAAGAGACTGAAGGTGCTAATTATAATAAAATGATCTGCTGAATATAGCCCTAATTTAAAGGTGAACCGAGATATATCTTGTGTTCCGATTTCTCTTTTTCGCTTTTACTCTATTTCATTGAGTTTGTGAGCATAATCATTCTAGAATATGACCAAGAAGAGGCCAAGAGCGTCTGATGCATAAGATAGAGTGACACAACACGCTATTAGTAAAGTCTCAATCTTCAATGCTGACCCAATATCTGTGTTCGTCGTGAAGCTAACTCAATGGACACTTCAAGAACGCGAAGTCTGCGGTCAATTCACTCTTGTGAGGTCGTATGAATAATGGCGAGTCAAGTACGACACCCATAATCGCCCAGGATAGGACGACGGACCAATCGGCAATGGTCAATCCACATGAATCGGTTCTGTTTTGAAATTTGCGAGCCCATGAATCACCGTGCAAAATTTCTTGGGGGCACCGGTGAAAAATTATGATGCGGAGGATACAGAAAAATATTGATGTGAATAATTTGCCAGGCTTTAACACTTTGATAGACCCGAGTGTAGTTGGCTTTCAAAGGTCATTTGTGGAAAAGTCCAATTACATTAAATGTCTTGGACCGCTTCCTCCCTCCCCATTGGCTAAGGCAATTCCTGAGTCACTTGAGAAAAGTGACTCAGAAACGGACAATCCTCGAAGACCCAGAAGTCTGTTAGGCTTGTGGTTTGTGGCTACCAGCAAATCTTCATCAACTATGGGGTCATGGAACCAACACATCATGAGGAATTCCCGCTTTCTTCATTTCAACAAACACCGGATTTCCAACGAGCTCGATTTTCTCCTCCTGCTAGTTCTATTTGCAAGCGTGAAAGCCTAATAGATGGATATTCCTTGTTTTTCCATACTGTATTTCATTTCAATTTGTATGTTTGCACTAGAAGTATGCAAGTCAGTCGATGTGTTGAGCTCATCTGAGCCAATTCGTGATGGTGATACTCTAGTGTCGGTAGGAGAAAAGTTTCAGCTAGGTTTCTTCAGCCCTGGAAACTCCAGCTACAGATTCCTCGCAATATGGTACCACAACATCCCAGAAAAGACCATTGTTTGGGTGGCAAATGGAGATAATCCGGTGAATGATTCGTCAGGGGTTCTGAGGATAGGTAGTGAAGGTAAACTAGTCCTTGTTGACCAAGCAGAAAGAGTCTTGTGGTCATCGAATAACAAGAATACTACTTCGCAAAGCGTAGTTGCTCAGCTCCTGGATTCTGGAAATCTAGTTTTGAAAGAGTTTAGTGAAAACGTCTCCGGAAACTATCTTTGGCAGAGTTTTGATCATCCCTCCAACACATTATTGGCGGGCATGAAGCTCGGGTGGGACCTGAGGATGGGTTTGGACCGGCACATGACATCCTGGAAGAGCGCAGAGGATCCCTCAACTGGAGACTTCACCTATGGTGTCGATCTCGGAGGAATAATTCCCCAACTAGTCATACGTAACGGACGTGTCAAATACTTTCGAACTGGGCCTTGGAATGGAATACAGTTCAGCGGGGTTCGGTTCTCTCCTAATTTGATATTCATCCCCGAGTTCGTCAACAATTCTCAAGAGGTCTACTACATGTTCAACAATTTCAATGAGTCCACCGTCACTAGGTTGGTATTAAACGCTTCAGGGAATCACCAACGGTACCTGTGGAATGAGGAAACGCGGGAGTGGACCATGATTTATATGTTGCCGCATGATGAATGTGATGTCTACGGGAATTGCGGGCCCAATAGCATGTGCACGATCAGCAATCCTCAAATATGTAGCTGCATGATTGGTTATCAACCGAAGTCACAGGCAGAGTGGGATACATTTGTGAAGAGTAGCGGGTGTGTCAGTAAGAACCCATTTAATTGTTCTAAAGGAGAAGGGTTTAAGAGGCTCAAAGGTGTGAAAATGCCTGATTTGTTGCAGTCCACGATGAACACTGGCATGAGCCTTAAGCAATGTGAATTAGAGTGCTTCAAGAACTGCTCATGCAGGGCTTACGCAAACATAGATGCCACAGGAGGTGGAAGTGGCTGTCTCCTATGGTTTGGAGATCTTCTTGATGTCAGAAAACTCAGCGAATATGCGAATCAAGATCTTTACATTCGCGTTTCAGCCTCAGACCTCGGTAGTACATATACCTTTTTTTTTTTTTTATTCCTGGACACGCGATAATCGTATTCATCGTTGATTTTGATCACCTTTAACCTCTCTCAATGTTCTCAGATTCAGCAAATTTCAAGTGGAAAGAATGGGTGGCAGTGGCGATTTCCATGGCATTTGTCGTGCTTTTGGTGGTGCTTTATTTCTGCATTTTTAGGAAGATGAAAAAACATGCTCAAGGTACTCCATTTCCTAAAGTTGAGTTGAGCTCTTGCTTTATAGCAATTGTGGCTCTGACTAGAATTTGTTTTCAGAACCTCAACTACAATTCTCAGTTCTCTCTTTTCGTATCTTGGCGTCAAGTCATAGCATTGCTACTTTTGTTACTATTCAGTTTTCCTTACTTCTGGGTTAACAATCAATAATGAAAGTTGATAGCATACGGAAAAGAATCTTATATTTTCTCATCAAGTCAAATGAATTTTAGATCTATTGATACTTGGAAAGGTCATTGCTGTGGCCTTATTGCTGACAGTTGTTTCTCAGTTGATACATGCAACGACTGTTCAGTGCCTGCATATAGTTCATTTATTCTGGGGAAAAAAAGAAAATATGCACTGATGAAAGTTCAATGGTCAACAGGGATAACATTCGACCTTCAAGCTGAAGATGAGAATAGCTTACAGCTTCCGATCTTTGATATGGTCACCATTTTACGAGCAACTAACAACTTTTGTGATTCAAACAAGTTAGGAGAAGGAGGTTTTGGCCCCGTATACAAGGTAGAATTTAGTCTACAATTTCACGCGTCGTACAAAAGAGCACTACTCTTCATTCATGCATTTCGTTTGAATTTTCCCATGTCACTTGGAAAAAATATGCAGTCAGGTCAGCTGCCAAATGGGCAAGAAATAGCAGTCAAGAGATTGTCAGAAGACTCTCGGCAAGGTCTCAATGAATTCAAGAATGAGGTCATGTTGATCGCGAAGCTTCAGCACCGAAATCTTGTGAAGCTTCTGGGGTGTTGCATCGAAGAAGAGAGGATGCTAATCTACGAGTACATGCCTAATGGAAGCCTAGACTCTTTCATATTTGGTTTGATTTGATCGATACCTTCTTTGTTTGATTTTGATTTAATACACAGTCTGTTGGAAACGTTTTCTCATCTAGATTACTGATTAGAAAAAGGTTTGTTTCAGGTAAAACAAGGGAAGATTCTCTAGTATGGAGAATGCGATTCGACATAATAGTAGGAATTGCGAGGGGCCTCCTTTATCTCCATCGAGATTCGAGATTGAGAATCATACATAGGGATCTCAAAGCAAGCAATGTGTTACTCGACAATGAGATGAACCCTAAAATATCAGATTTTGGCATGGCTAGAGTTTTCGGCGGAGATCTATCTCTAGTGAAAACTAAGAGGATAGTCGGCACTTAGTAAGTAATGAGTCAGATTTTCATGGCTTACACATTTCTTTTCTTGTTATGCATATCATTTTTTCTACAGTGGTTACATGGCGCCAGAATATGCAATAGATGGGCTTTTCTCGACAAAATCAGACATTTTTAGCTTTGGAGTAGTGTTGCTGGAGATAATAAGCGGAAAGAGGAATAGAGAGTTCAATCATCCAGACCATTGCTTCAATCTTCTTGGACACGTGCGACAACCGTATAAGAAGTCAAATTCTTATAATAAAGCAATACTATTGCTGGATATGGCCTAAAAATTCACTTTTTTTTTTTTGGGTCAGGCCTGGATGTTGTGGCTTAAAAGGAAGGCGAGCGACTTCATAGATCCACAACTTCCGAATTCTTTCGATCTGTCGGAAGTTGTAAAATGCATACATGTTGGACTATTATGCGTGCAACGGCGTCTTGACGATAGACCAAATATGTCGACTGTGCTTATGATGTTGGACAATGAGAGCGCTTCGCTGCCAATGCCCAAGCAGCCCGGTTTCTACATTGAGAGGAGCTCTGAAAACACATATGTTGAAATGAGTCGAAGAGATTGTAACTCAAATGAGATTACCATAACATTATTAGAAGGTAGATAGATTGCCAAGCATGTGTAGTCCCTCACTTCTGCTAGGTATTTCCACTATGAGATACGCTCAAAGTTCACTGAAAGCAATGTACCTAGTCATAGAAGAAATCAAAAAGGTGAAGTTTAACACTGGTCCTGTTCCTCCACCTGCCGAAGCGGTTCGGTAAGAAAGACATTTTTTAAAAAGGAAAGCGGGAAATAGCCTCCCGAGCCCAAACTCTGAGCCTATACTGTGTTGGCAAGATCAATTTCAATACCATGTTTTGATTATAGCAGCGATAAGAAAAGAATCTTAATAAATGAAATACTTGATAATTTTCATACCAAATAATGTTACAATCACATAAAAGAATATGACTTGTCGCACTTTCTTAGCAAGAAACTTCTTGCACTCTCAAAAAAGATGGAAATACTCGATTATCCTATCTGTTGCATACTTATATTTATTGATCTGATCACGGCTAGGCATTTCCATTGATACGTGAAGTTCCACATGCTTCAACCTTGAATGAAGCATCAGGTTGAAGAATCAGGTAAAAGATGTCACACCCTGAATCCTACCAGAATTGGGGAGTGACACGGCTGTCCTTCCTTCCAAAAGGATGCAGCCTCAAACCATACCAAAAACCAACTCCCAAAAATACCCATTGATAGTGCTCTCATACTAATGGCTCCTAATGGAGGCACCTGAAAATATTAGGAAAGAAATGAGTGAGCAACCATAATTCAGTGAGTAATGCATATCTCTTCTAAGCAGCCGAGCATCCATTATGTAATAGTGTTGGTCAACAAGTCAAAAGGGCAAAAAGCCCCAAAAAAAGTTGACTCGGTCAACAAGCAGAAAACAGTGGTCATTTTGCTTTTAAAGGAACCGAGAGCTCCCTTGACCAAAAAACAGAGGAAGAAAAGAAGAGAGGAAGGAAAAAGAAGAAAAAGGGAAAACAAATTGTCACGCTCAACCAATCTAGACACCTTGCCAAGCCGATTCTACTCCGTAATGCACCACCATGTCGCCTCCAAGGCGCCCATTCAATCTACGCCATGATAGATTTCATGCCAATCTCGTCCCTCATTCATCCAATTGGAGTAGATTTCGGGTTTACAGCTCAAATTTGAAGTTTAGTGAATATCGAGCCACGAAGTCTAATTGTTGAGTTGTGGAACTTTGGGATTTCATCAAAATGGTGTTTATGGCGTCATGGAGCCGTGGGGTTGAGCAATGATTTGATTGGAGCAAAATTTTTGGGTTGTGTAGGTGAGTTTCGCATTGTGTTTGGTGTGAATAATTGTTTTAGATGAGTGATTTGTTGGCACGTTTGAGTTACTTTGTCAGTATTTAGTGTAGTTTAGCCATTCCATTGTTGATGTAGATTTTTATTTGGTTTTAATGTCAATTCTCATTTAATTGTTAGGATTACAAGATTGTTGGCTCATTTAGCTTCACGTTCTTTGGTTTTGGGCATTCCAAATGAGTAGTGCAATCTTTCCTAGAATTTGTAATTTCATGTTTTCAAAATGATAATAATTTGATATATTGTGAGTTATGAATAAATATTTTGTTCTTTAAAATTTGAATTAGATATTTACTACATTTTGGTATTTGTAAATGATGTGAGAACTGTTTGGTGAAAATATATATTTTGTTTAATGAACGAAGTTGAGAAATATTATATATTTTGGATTTGCAAAACCTTTTTTATGAAAAGCTCGACTTTAAGTATGGTTTATGGAATGTTATATATATATATATGTATATATGTATGTATGTATGTATATTTGTGAAATACTTTGTGTCGTGTATTTGATTTTATTTGACTTGTAAAACCGATTTATGAGACAAGTCTTGAAATGATTTTAGATATATTTTACGAAAAATATTTTTGGTGGATGAGTTCAATGGTAAAAGGTTATGTGATTGATTTATGAAATTTATTATGATATATGAGATCATTTATGGATTGACTTTGTGGAGATTAGAGGATGTAGGTTTGGTGGTCAATATCACTATAAGCTCATTAAGGGGCTTGTGAGTATACATATTGATTTAAAATATCCTTTTGGGCTGAGTTACCAGCTTTGTAAGTGGAGACCTTGCTAAGAGAGAAATTTTGACCTCCTTGTTATCAGGTGTTGTTTTGTGACCATGATTTGATACTGAGTAAAAGATTGGTCAATGGATGGACCATCAATGTGTGGTTTTATATGAGATGGAATAATGGAATAAACCATTAATGTGTAGCATGAGATTAACGGATGGAATGGACCATTGGCATGTGAATTAATGAGATTAATCAATAGATTTTACCATTGATGTTTGTTATGATATTATTAATTTAACAAGGTTTTCTCATATGTATATGATTATGTTAAAGCAATATAACTCATTTATATTTTGTATGTATATTATATATTGAAATGGAGATAAAAGAATTATGATATTATTTTGTAAAATGTATAGTGGGTGCTTGATCTGTTTAGAAGAGATGTGCTTTACTTATTGGGTTATGATTGTTCATTACATTCATATTTCGCCTTTTTTAGATCATTAGAGTGAAAGCACTATTGATGGGGATTTCAGGAGTTGGATTTGGATGTTTAGAAGCTGCGTCCTTCGGATGGAAGGATGGCCATATCATTACCCCTATCCCTATAGGATTTCGAGTGTGACATGTTATGCACTTTACAAAACAATATTCAAAACTCACTTATTTCAATTATAGTATAATACACATACAAGATAACAATGAATTATTTTGCTGTAATGCAATCATATACATATCAAAAAACATTCGTTAAATCAATAATATCATAACAAACATCAATGGTCCACTCCATTGATCAATCTCATTAATTCGCATATCAGTAGTCTATTTAATTAATTAATTTTATCAAAATCACACGCCAATGATCCAATCCATTGGCCAATCTCATGCTTAAATATCAATCATCACAATGCATAACGTCTCATGACAAGGCGACCAAGCTCCCCTTTGGCACGATCTTCATTATATTGCCGGTAGCTGGCTCCTAAATTAGTATGCACATAGCCACAAACCCTCAACCAAGTTCACAACAATATTGAGCATCAAACTCACATCCTCCAATACCCACAAGGTCAATCCACAATATATAACATGCATCGGTTTCATAAACTAAATTATATAATTTTTCGCAACTCAACTCATACACCAAAAATACTTTTTGCAAAGCATTTCTCAAATCATTTCATAGCTCATTTCTTAAACAAGAATACATTTCACATACCATTTCTCAACTCATTTCATTAACCAAGTTCACAAATCAATATACACAAATCAATGTGTGTGTGTGTGTGTGTGTGTATATTTTAATGTTTCACAACACCTTTCCTTAAAATTTTCTCAAATTATTCACAAATATTAAAACGTAGTAAATGTTTGATCTAGATTTTTATACAGCAAACATACTCTTTCATAACTTATATAATATCAAATCTCTATATTTTTCAAGACATGAGTTTAAAATTTCACAGAAGATATAGCACCACTTATTTGTGAATGCCCACAACATAACTATACGCATTGACAATATTGTAATCATAGCAAATAAATGAGAATCGTCATCAAAACATGGTAAAATACTACAACAATTATTAACCTGCTCGCAACATTGAACTCATAAGCAAAACCCTAAAATTTCACCCTGACAAAATTGTTGCTCCAAATCAATTCCCGTCAAAACCCATAGCTTTACAATGCCAAAATCCACATTTCCGTGAAATTCCAAAACTTAATAACTTGGAAATTGGATTTCCTAGCTAGAATTTCCCGAAACTTAGAATTTCAAGTAATAAGTCTAAATCAAGTTCCATAAAATCCTACAGCTCCACAATATCCTAAACTATCATTTCTATATATATTTGCAGCTCCACGACTCCTTAATCGAACCTCGTAATTGAAAATCCACAAAGCTCCAAATTTGTGCTCTAATACCAAGTATTACTCCGATTAAATGAATGAAAGGCATGAGCACCTACCGGGTATTGCAATTAGCAACTGATTCGGCTTCGTGAACACGCGAAAATTTCTTTCTTTTCACCCTATTTCCTTCCTGCGGACGAGTTCCCTCTCCTCTTCTTTTTCTTATTTTTTCTACTGCCTCCCTCACTTGAATAATCTAGAGAAGAGAAGAAAGAAGATGGGCTAAGTTTGTCTATTAAAGACATGGGCCTGGGCTTGATGGGCCCATGTATTTCAGATAAAAACGTATAACCACTGTAAGAATGACTAACGTCCTTGGAATAGTCATGTTCAGTTCGAGAGCATTTAGGATAAACGATTGGAGGAGGAATGAACCAGCTAGGAGAATTTGATGGGACAAAGAACAATAATGAGGGGAGGAAGAGTTTATTTTGGTTCCTGATGATTGACGTGATAAATTTGTTTTACATGATTGATGTGAAAAAATTGGCACTTTTCAAACTTTGCTATAGTTAGAAAGTTGACCTAGCGGTAGTTCCTTTGTGGCAACGCAATTCTTGTTTACTGCACGTTCACATAAGTTGAAAAGTCAAATTCACCCAAAATATCTTAGACCATTTTCTCCCTTCCAATTTGGCTGGCGCAATTCTTGTCTAGCTTCTACAGGTCCAAATGATGAGTCCTTCACGTGTGAAAAGGGACGCTAAAACAGATTCAAAGTCTCGAAAAGTCTGTTAGGTGTGTGGTAGGCTACTAATGGCAAATGATCATCAACTATTGAATCATCGAATAAAAAAATCAAGAGAACTTTTCTACCTCTCTATCATTTCAACTAACCCCAGATTTTCATGGAAATCGACGTTTATTTGTAAGCACAAAAGACTGAAATAGATAGTCCATTACACGATTTCTCTAGTAGATGGATATTCTGCATTTTCCCGTTCTCTATTGCATTTCAATTTCTTTGTTTTCACTAGCAGAAGTATGCTGAGCCTATTTGCGATGGCGACACTCTGGTGTCGCCAGAAGAAAAGTTTCAGCTGGATTCTTCGGCCCTGGAAGCTCCAGCAGTAGATACCTCGCAATATGATACCACAATATCCCAGATAAGACCATTGTTTGGGTAGCAAATAGAGATAATCCTTTGAATGATGCATCAGGTGTTTTGATGATAGGAAACAAAGGGAAACTAGCCCTTGTCGACCGAGCAGAAAGAGTCTTGTGGTTGTCGAACCACATGAATACTTCTTTGCAGAGCATAGTTGCTCAGCTCCTGGATTCTGGAAACCTAGTTTTGAAAGATAGCAGCAAATATGTCTCCGGAAACTATATTTGGCAGAGTTTTGACCATCCATCCGACACATTACTGGCAGGCATGAAATTCGGGTGGGACCTGAGAATGGGTTTGGACCGGCACATGACATCCTGGAAGAGCATAGAGGATCCATCAACCGGAGACTTCACCTATGGTGTCGATCTCAGAGGCATAATTCCCAATTCATTGTTCATAAGGGACATGCCAAGTACTACCGAACTAGGCCTTGGAACGGAATTCAGTTCAGCGGGATTCTGATGACTCCTATTTTGATATTCACCCCAAAATTCGTCGATAATTCTCAGGAGGTCTACTACACGTTCAAAGCTTTCAATGAATCCACCATCACCAGATTGGAATTAAACAGTTACGGGAACGTCCAAAGGTACCTGTGGAACGAGAAAATTCAGTAATGGACCCTGATCTATATGTTGCCACATGACGCCTGTGATTTCTATGCGAATTGCGGACCCAATAGCATGTGCACGATCAGCAATCCTCAAATATATGCAGTTGCATGACTGGTTATCAACCGAAGTCACAGACAGAGTGGGATACGCTTGTGTGGACTAGCGGGTATGTCAGTAAGAATCCATTTAATTGTTCTAAAGGAGAAGGGTTTAAGAGGCTCAAAGGTGTGAAAGTGCCTGATTCGTTGCAGTTCACGATGAACACTAGCATGAGCCTCAAGGAATGAGAATTAGAGTGCTTCAAGAACTGCTCATGCAGGGCCTATGCGAACATAGATGCCGTGGGAGGTGGAAGTGGCTGTCTCCTGTGGTTTGAAGATCTTCCTGATGTCAGAAAACTCAGCGAATATGCGAACATAAATTGCTGTGTGTTCTGGTTCGCTTGACAAAAAACCTTGAATTTTTCTAAAATTCGAAAATTCAATTTTCCCAAAAATCCAAAAAAAAAAAAAAATCTCTAAAAAAAAAATTATAAATTAAAAATCCTCAAAACGTTCAAATTCATCTTTTGGGTTATTTTCTCTTGAAAAGTAGAAGTCTTTCAATTTATAATTATGCTTAAGGTTGACCAAGTCCTTAAGACTCTACCTTAGGGTTTCTATTATCCATAGAAATGAATATTCTTCGTTGTGCACTTTCTTTATGTTGATGATTTCCCTTTGGATTGGTTAGCAATGGCATGCTCCTTATTTGATAGAGCTATATTCTTACTCTTCCGATGCAATTTACATAATGTGACTCTAGTCACGCATTGTTTTATTACTAATTACACACTCATATAGTCATTACAAATGTTAGTGGATCGGTAAAAAATTCATCCAAATTGCATATCAAAAATCTTTTTAAAAATGAATAAGATTAGATACTGAAATGACACTAATTTGTTAAATAGTGTAATCAAGCTCGACCCTAGATTCTTTGGCTATGTAAGAAGTGAGGTACACACCTATGCTTCACTTGGTTTTTAGCCGATTCTAATAGGTTAGTGGCAATTCCTTATCGCAAAATTTTTATGAACACCTCAAAGTTACGCATGGTATGGGCTTGAAAGGGCTCGTGCTTAATCATGGATCATAAACTCATCTTTTAGGCAATACCCCTAATCCTATGCCCTCTCTCAAGGGGTAGGTTGCAACACAAACATGCTCTTTCATGACTCATATAATATCAAATCTTTATAGCTTTCGAGATATGAGTTTAATTTTTTAAAAAAAAATAGCATCCCTTATCTAGGAATACCCACAATGTGATTATACATGTCGATGATATTGTAATCCTAACAATTAAACAAGACTTGGTGTCAAAAGTTAGTAAAATACTATAGCAATTATGAACCGGCTAAGCTACATGTAAATAGTAACAAAACGACTCTTACATGACAACAAATTGCTCACTCAAAGCGAAAGCGATTATTCAAACCTAAACGCAACATGAAACTCATAAGCAAAATCTAAAATTTCGCACCGGCAAAACTGTTGCTCCAAATCAACTCCCGTTAAAACTTACAGCTCTACAATATCATAATCAACAATTTCCATGAAATTTTAAAACTCAATTACCTAGAAATTGCATTTCATGACTCAAATTTCCCAAAACTTCGAAGTTTAGCTCTAACCCAAAAATTATTTTGGTTAGAAGAATGAAGTGCGCGAGCACTTATCGAGTATTGCCATACACAATTGATCTGACTTGATGAAACCTCCATGGCTTATGCGCAAAACCCGTCTTTCCTTTTCTTCTTCTTTTTTTCCCTTTTTCCCATTTTCTGTTTCTCGGACATCTCTTATAAACGAGTGCCCACTGTTCTGCTTTTTTTTTTTTTTACTTTTCAACCTTCTTTTCTCTTCTTTTTTTCCCCTTGACTTTTTTACTTTTTGAAAAAACTTCTGTCAGAATCGAACTTCCCTTGTGCTTGTACCCCTTCAATAGCCAATTCCTGTACGTGTTATCAACAAGAATACGATCGCCTTCCAGTAGGCCAAACTGCTGTTGCTCGAGGCTGAATACTTAGGCTGTCATCCATTGATCAGTTTTTTACTAGACATCACAGGAGCATAATTGGTATTCCGCACTGCCATCCTCAGTTACATCGGACTATGCGTGCAGCACATCCGTTTTGCAATGGAATACCGTGTTCTTCTGCTGGTTACAACGGAGAAAAGTTATGAACTATTGAGACTTAGTTGGGAGAGGAGAGAAAAGCCCAGATAATATAAGTCGAAGGAAGAGAAGAGAAAGAGAGAGATGATGAAGAAACTAGGCTGATTTCGTTGACCAAAAATTCAACAATCTCATCACCAATTTAAGGGCCATGTGTTCTTCTCCACTATAATATCTATTGGCATGTAGTTCATACTCTCCATCAACACGAAGGCATGAGGGTTGCGGGGGTTGTAGGGGTAGTGCCTCAGGCTGCCAAAAGACTTTTACAATTTGGGCTTATAATTTATTAGTAGTCTAGGATTGGGCTCATGAATACTAAGTGGACCTAGAGCTTTCTTGGCCCTAAGTTTTTTTTTTATGCCTGTTATATGTAATTTTTCTCTCTTGTAATTAAGAGTAGTACCAAAGAGACTGAAGGTGCTAATTATAATAAAATGATCTGCTGAATATAGCCCTAATTTAAAGGTGAACCGAGATATATCTTGTGTTCTGATTTCTCTTTTCGCTTTTACCCTATTTTGTTGAGTTTGTGAGCATAATCTTTTAAGAATGGGAGAATATGACCAAGAAGAGGCCAAGAGATTCTGATGCATAAGATAGAGTGACACAACACGCTATTAGTTAAGTCTCAATCTTCAACACCGACCCAATATTTGTGTTCATCGTGAAGCTAACTCAATGGACACTTCAAGAAGGCGGAGTCTGCGGTTAATTCACTCTTGTGAGGTTGTATGAATAATGGCGAGTCAAGTACGACACCCATAACCGCCCAGGATAGGACAACGGACCAATCGGCAATGGTCAATCCACATGAATCGGTTCTGTTTTGAAATTTGCGAGCCCATGAATCACCGTGCAAAGTTTCTTGGGGGCACCGGTGAAAAATTATGTTGCGGAGGATACAGAAAAATATTGACGTGAATAATTTGCCAGGCTTTAACACTTTGATAGACCCGAGTGTAGTTGGCTTTCAAAGGTCATTTGTGGAAAAGTCCAATTACATTAAATGTCTTGGACCGCTTCCTCCCTCCCCATTGGCTAAGGCAATTCCTGAGTCACTTGAGAAAAGTGACTCAGAAACGGACAATCCTCGAAGACCCAGAAGTCTGTTAGGGTTGTGGTTTGTGGCTACCAGCAAATCTTCATCAACTATGGGGTCATGGAACCAACACATCATGAGGAATTTGTCTCGCTTTCTTCATTTCAACAAACACCGGATTTCCAGCGAGCTCAATTTTCTCCTCCTGCCATTTCTATTTGCAACAGTGAAAGGCTAATAGATGGAAATTCCTTGTTTTTCCATACTGTGTTTCATTTCAATTTGTATGTTTGCACTAGAAGTATGCAAGTCAGTCGATGTGTTGAGCTCATCTGAGCCAATTCGTGATGGTGATACTCTAGTGTCGGCAGGAGAAAAGTTTCAGCTAGGTTTCTTCAGCCCTGGAAACTCAAGCAACAGATACCTCGCAATACAGTACCACAACATCCCTGTTTGGGTGGCAAATGGAGATAATCCGGTGAATGATTCGTCAGGGGTTCTGAGGATAGGAAATGAAGGTAAACTAGTCCTTGTCGACCAAGCAGAAAGAGTCTTGTGGTCGTCGAATAACATGAATGCTTCTTCACAAAGCGTAGTTGCTCAGCTCCTGGATTCTGGAAATCTAGTTTTGAAAGATGGCAGCCAAAATGTCTCCGGAAACTATCTTTGGCAGAGCTTCGATCATCCTTCCAACACATTATTGGCGGGCATGAAGCTCGGGTGGGACCTGAGTATGGGTTTGGACCGGCACATGACATCCTGGAAGAGCGCAGACGATCCCTCAACTGGAGACTTCACCTACGGTGTCGATCTTGGAGGAATTCCCGAACTAGTCATACGTAAGGGACGTGTCAAATACTTCCGAAGTGGGCCTTGGAATGGAATACAGTTAAGTAGGATTCCGTTGGGTCCCAATTTGATGTTCATTCCCAAGTTCGTCAACAATTCTCAGGAGGTCTACTACACGTTCAACAATTTCAATGAATCCCCCATCACGAGGATGGTGTTAAACGCTTCAGGGAACTACCAACGGTACCTGTGGAGCGAGAAAACGCAGGAGTGGACCATGATTTATATGTTTCCATATGATGCCTGCGATGCGTACGGGAATTGCGGACCCAATAGCATGTGCACGATCAGCAATTTTCAAGTATGTAGCTGCATGATTGGTTATCAACCGAAGTCACAGGCAGAGTGGGATACACTTGTGTGGAGTAGCGGGTGTGTCAGTAAGAACCCATTTAATTGTTCTAAAGGAGAAGGGTTTAAGAGGCTCAAAGGTGTGAAAATGCCTGATTTGTTGCAGTTCACGATGAACACTAGCATGAGCCTTAAGGAATGTGAATTAGAGTGCTTCAAGAACTGCTCATGCAGGGCCTACGCGAACATAGACGCCACCGGAGGTGGAAGTGGCTGTCTCCTATGGTTTGGAGATCTTCTTGACGTCAGAATACTCAGCCAATCTGCGAATCAAGATCTTTACATTCGCGTTTCAGCCTCAGACCTCGGTAGTACATATACCTTTGTTTTATTTTTTATTCCTGGACTCATGTTAATCCTATTCATCATTGATTTTGATCACCTTTAAGCTCTCTCAATGTTCTCAGATTCAGTGAATTCCAAGTGGAAAGAATGGGTAGCAGTGGCGATTTCCATGGCGTTTGTCGTGGTTTCGGTGGTGCTTTATTTCTGCATTGTTTGGAAGAGGAAAAAATATGCCCAAGGTACTCCATTTCCCTTAGTTGAGTTGAGCCCTTGCTCTATAGCAATTGAGGCTCTGACTATAATTTGCTTTCAGAACGTCAACTATAATTCTTGGTTCTCTCTTTTCGTATCTTGGAGTCAAGTCATAGTATTGCTATTTTTGTTATCTGGGTTAACAATAAATAATGAAAATTGATAGCATACGGAAATGAATCTCATATTTTCTCATCAAGTCAAATGAATTTTAGATCTATTGATACTTGGAAAGTTCATCACTGAGGCCTCATTGCTAACACCTGTGTCTTAGTTGATACGTGCAATAGCTGTTCATTGCTTGCATATGGGGGAAAAGTGTTAAAAAAGTTCTAAATCTTTTGTATTTGTGCAAATTTAGTCATAAACATTTTTTATGTGCCAATTTAGTCCTAAACATTTTCACTTGATACCAATTCAGTCATTTCTGACTAATTTTTGCTAGATTTTGTTGACTAGGCACTGATCGACTGACGTGGCACGATTAGCACTGACATGGACAACTTTTAATAATATTTTAATATGTTTGAATTTTTATTTTCTTTTTTTATTTTCTTTTTTCTTTCTCCTTCTTCCTCCAACTAGTCGCCAAATCTTGGCGACCGACCAAAAGTGACGATCGACGAGGTTGAGGTCGACCTTGCCGATCTCGGCAAGCTCGTCGGCCACTAGTGAGGCTCGAGCCCTTGTCGATGGTCGTGAGGGCAGCCTCACACAGGGCGGTGGGGCTCGCCCTCATTGGAGCTGGCGAGGCTGCCCTCATGGCCAAGGCCTTGCCAAAGACTAGGTGAGGGCTTGGCCTAGCCAGATCGGGCAAGGTCAATGGTCAGTCGTGACCGGCTGGAGGAAGGAGGAAGAGAATGAAAAAAGAAAAAAAAAAAGGAAAAGGAAATAGAAAATGAAAACTTCAAAAATATTAAAATATTATTAAAAATTGTACATGTTAGCGCTGATCATGCTACGTTAATACGGCACCCGACCAGCAAAATCCGACCAAAATTAATTAGAAATGACTGAATTGGCACCAAGTGAAAAATGTTTTAGACTAAATTGGCATAAATACAAAATATTTAGGACTTTTTAAATACTTTTTCCTTGCATATAGTTCATTTGTTCTGGTGAAAAAAAGAAATATGCTCTGATGAAAGTTCAATGGTCAACAGGGATAACGTTCGACCTTCAGGCTGAAGATGAGAACAACTTACAGCTTCCGATCTTTGATATGGTCACCATTTTACGAGCAACTAACAACTTTTGTGATTCAAATAAGTTAGGAGAAGGAGGTTTTGGCCCCGTATATAAGGTAGAGTTTAGTCTACGATTTCATATGTCGTACAAAAGAACACTACTCTTCATTCCGCATTTCATTTTTATTGTCCCCTGTCACTCGGGAAAAATTATGCAACTCACTTGTCAGGGTCAGCTGTCAAATGGGCAAGAAATAGCAGTCAAGAGATTGTCAGAAGACTCTCGGCAAGGTCTTAATGAATTTAAGAATGAGGTCATGTTGATCGCGAAGCTTCAGCACCGAAATCTTGTTAGACTTCGGGGCTGTTGTATTGAAGAAGAGAGGATGCTAATCTATGAATACATGCCTAATGGAAGTCTGGACTCTTTCATATTTGGTTTGCTCTGATCAATACCTTCTCTGTTTGATATCCATTCAATATGCAATTTGTTGAAAATATCTTTCATCCGAAATTACTGATTAGAAAAAGGTTTAAATCAGGTAAAACAAGGGAAAATTCTCTAGTGTGGAGAAGGCGATTCGACATTATCATAGGAATTGTGCGGGGACTCCTCTATCTCCATCAAGATTCGAGATTGAGAATCATACATAGGGATCTCAAAGCAAGCAATGTGTTGCTTGACAGTGAGATGAACCCTAAAATATCGGATTTTGGTGTGGCTAGAGTCTTTGGCAGAGATCAGTCACTAGCGAAAACAAAGAGGATAGTCGGCACTTAGTAAGTAGTGAGAAGGATTTTCATGGGCTTACACATTCACATTCAAATTCCTTTGCTTTTTATCCATATTGTTTTGCTTGCAGTGGTTACATGGCACCGGAATACGCAATGGACGGGCTTTTCTCAACAAAATCAGACGTTTTTAGCTTTGGGGTACTATTGCTGGAAATAATATGCGGAAAGAGGAATAGAGAATTCAATCATCCGGACCATTGCTTCAACCTTCTCGGACATGTGCGACAACGCTCTAAGTCAAATTCTCATAATACAGCAATACTTGCGTTGGAAATGGCCTAAAAATTCACTTTTTTTTTTTTGTCAGGCCTGGAAGTTATGGCTTGAAAGGAAGGCGAGCGACTTGATAGATCCACAACTTCCAAATTCTTTCGATCTATCGGAAGTTGTAAAATGCATACAAATCGGGCTATTATGTGTGCAACGGCATCCTGACAATAGACCAAATATGTCATCTGTGCTACTGATGTTGGACAGTGAGAGTGCTTCCCTACCACAGCCCAAGCAGCCCGGTTTCTACATTGAGAGGAGCTCTGAAAACACTGACGTTGAAATGAGTCGAAGAGATGGTAACTCAAATAAGATTACCATAACATTATTAGAAGGTAGATAGATTGCCAAGCATGTGCAGTCTCTCGCTTCTGCTGAGTCTTTCCAATGCGAGATAGCAATGCATCACTAACCGAGAGATGTTCCAAGTTCACCAAATGCGATGTACCTAATCATGGAAGAAATCAACAAGGTGAAGTTTAACGTTGGTCCGATTCCTCCAGCTGCTAAAGCGGATTGGTAAGAAAGACATTTTGTAGCTGGGAAAGTGGGAATTAACAGCCGCCCCACCCCAAACTCCGAGCATATACTGTGTTGGCAACATCTATTTCAATACCTTGTTTTGAGTATAGCAGTAATAAGAAAAGAGTCTTAATAAATGAAATGCTCGATTATATTCATACCAAATGATGTTACAATCATATGATACAAGTTTTCAATAAAGGAAATAACTTCTTGCACTTTCTTAGCATAATATCCTATCTTTTGCAGGCTAGTCATTTCCATTAACTAGTGAAGTTCCACATTCTTCAACCTTAAATGAAGCATCAGGTTGAAGAATCAGTTTATAGTCGCTTCTTGTCGCTCTGCAACTGTATCAGAATTCCATGGTCATGTCAAAAATATTCTGCTAGAATTGAACTTCGTTATGCTGGTACACATTCGATGGTTGATTCCCTGCAAGAGTTATTGACATGGACACCGTTGCCTTTCAGTAGGCCAAGCTGCTCTTGCCCGAGGCTACTCTAGGCCGTCATCCAGGATCAACATTCTACTAGACATTATAGGAGCATAACCCCATATTCTGTACAGTCTTTTACGATATGTCGAGAACCACGCGTGTATCACGTTCGCTTCGCTCTGGACACGTATGTCATGCTCTTCCTGTTATTCAGCACGAATTTGCCCGTGCTCTTCTGCTAGTCATAGGGGCCAAAAGTCACGAGCTCTCGAGAATTAGTTAGTTAAGTAGAGAAATATGAGATAATTTCAGTTGAAGGAGACAGGGAGAGAGAGAGATGATGGAGAAACTTAGCTGATTTAGTTGACCACAAGTTCTACAATCTCGTCCAATCCCAGGATCTGTGCTTGTCGTGAAGCTGACTAAATGGACACTTCGAGAAGGCCCAGGCTCCAATTCTCTCTGGTGAGGTCTTTTCCGAACAGTGGCTATATAGGACGACGGACTAGCCAGCCACGTGGTCAATCCACGTGAATCAGATGCAAGACATGCCCAGGACATACTTGCCTTGTCACATCTTTCATCAGTCAGCACCCTCTATTTTCACAACTACAATTTTGCACCCTCAATTTCAAGGGAGATCATGACAATTAAACTCTTGTATTCTCGATCGATGTGTGATTTTGTCTTCATTGTTTTAATTTTGTTCAATTTACTCTTTATACTATTTGGATGGAACCAATTTTGCCTATCTAATCGATTATCTCTCTCAATTTGACCAGTTTGGTTCCATTCAAAAAGTAATAGAATCACAGTTAACGTTGGCCAGGCATTCACGTACTATTTTCGACATTGCGCCCTCTTTCTAATAATAGTACCCCCTACCCCTTTTTCTCCATCCACAGCTGCTAACGAACCCCTAGCTTAATCACCACTAAAGCCAATCGACACCATTGCAAAAACCGATCGTCGAGGTCTCCTAGCCACCCGCCACTTCCACTGCCGTCATTGCGACGGGACCCACCATAGCACCTCCTCTCTCTCTTTCACACCTACAAAAAATGGCAAAAAGCAGACGTGTAGTGAAAAAGAAGCATCAACAATGCCATAATCTTCGTGGATTTCGGAGTAGTTGGACCGACCACAATTGTCAAAGTCGAACTTGACTTTTTCCCCGCGTGTGCCGGCATTGAGGGAAAAAACAAATCCATGTCTACACCTTAATCTTCCTTCATACTTCCCTTTCACGTGGGGGAATCCTCAAATGGAAATTGCACAATTCAGAACGGTTAGAGTCCCAAACCAAACACTCCCAAATATCAAGTCAATAGACCAGACATCTTTAACCAACAAATTATATGGTATTGGCATGGATAGATTGTGTTATTAATCAATGGTGATCGGTCAGTTTGCCATATCTAAGTTAGTATTTCACGTTACCACATCTCGTCGATGTTATGCAATATATTCTCCCAAGCTCCCCAGGGTTATACTTTCATCTAAGTACACAATATTTTAACTAATAAATTTCATTAGAAGTCCTACAACATTACGTATGGGGTTTATTTGATTAATTGACCAATTAAATTATGCAATCAAGTCCTCGAGCATTTTCATAAAATTATGATGAAGTCCTTCTTTGTCATCATTTCTTTTATAAGAGTGATGTCCCATTGTCATATGGACTATACCCGGTAATGGACTTTGTTGCACTACTTTGAAGACAAATTGCAAAACCAATGGGCCCATGCATATATATATTCGGCCGACCCCACCGTTTAATATCCCGTTCATTGAAATCATCCTTTGCTAGTCCCGCTCATAGAGATTAGTTCTTATTGAAAAAGTGAGAATTCTTGAGACAGAAACATATTAAGAGGGAAACAACATAAACATCAAAACATTCATTAGAAAGGTCTGATTCTATGCTACTTGAGTCCAAATAACCCCGAGGCAATGTCCAAATCTCGCTTAAGTGTGGAGGATGGTATGACCCCCCGGTCTCATGAGGTGATTTATCCACCGTAATCGGAATAAATAACGAGACAATATCCCAACCTCGTTAGACTGTGGAGGGGGTTGTCCCATGGTCCCCGAAGGTGGTTTGTCCACAATAATCGCCATAAGTAAGAACAGCGCAAATTTCCCCTAATTCAAATACCTCATAAGGCAATGTCCCAATCTCGCTCGATTGTAAAGGAAAGGTTGACCCTTTCCCCTAATTCAAATACCCCATAAGGCAATGTCCCAATCTCGCTCGAGTGTAAAGGAAAGGTTGACCCCACTGTCTCTTGAGGTAATTTATCTATCACGATTGAAATAAGTAACACCTGAGGTAATATCCTAATCTCGCTTGAGTGTGGAGGAGAGGTTACCCACGGTCCTATAAGATGGTTCATCCGCTGCAACGAGCATAAGTAAAAATTCTCTCCATGATTGTAAACAATTTTGGTTTACAAATCATTCATAAAGTGATCTAGCATACTTTGCTTTGAGTATCTAGATAATTTGCTCTTTTTAATACAACTATTCTTTGTACATGGTGATGTCTAAATCAATTTTATATATGGCTCGCATAAACTTTTTAGTGTTCATTTCCATAAATCTCAGGTCATGCTTGCGTCTTGTACACCCACAAGTCTCTGATGGCCAAGTTCGGTTTAATTCAAAATTGATCTGTCACTTTCTACACATTTAACTAATTATATATATCGTCTAGCTAAAAACATACACTTATTCTAATTTAGGTTAAATACGTCCATTTCACGCA
This sequence comes from Eucalyptus globulus, assembly GCA_014182545.1. NCBI lineage: Eukaryota > Viridiplantae > Streptophyta > Magnoliopsida > Myrtales > Myrtaceae > Eucalyptus > Eucalyptus globulus. The sequence continues at coordinate 47,455,470 of CM024721.1, forward strand.
ACCATTTTCCCCCATGTCGAGCTCCAACTTGACTATGAGCTGTCCACCACGTGTCAACCCTCTATAAGGCTAACTAAGCCTAATTTCAGCATGTGGGATAAAGATTATTGAAATGCGACAAAGTGTCACACGGTAGCTAGCTTGTCCTGAACGTCCTGGATTCTACCAATTTCTACCATATAAATGATTTTTTATTAAAAAATTGGAAATTTCCTTAAAAGATAGTGTTGGGACAAAACCCCTTTTTGACTTTACCATGTGTATTCTACCAATTTCTACCATATAAATGATTTTTTTATTAAAAAATTTGAAATTTCCTTAAAAGATAGTGTTGGGTCAAAATTCCTTTTTGACTTTACCATGTGTATTGAATTAGCAATAATGGTGCTTAGTGCTTCTGCTGCTCTAGCATATAGTCTTCGTTTCACATGGTTGCATACTTGTGGGGACAAAAGTGGGACCAGTCCCAATTTTGCCCTACTTTTCTTTTTTTAAATATCGTAATTTATCTAAAATAATGTGAGGGTTAATCAAATCGACAAAAGAATTATTTTATATATCGTAATTTATTTATAACCATTGTAACTCATTTGTAGCCATAACTATTAATTTATTGTTTTGGAAGGTAGTTTGACTATAGAGTCCTTAAGCAGAAATGGTAATCACTTAGTAATTGACCTACAACATGGTGATATGCCTCAAATTTTTAAAGTGATGATACGGATTTTCCCAAATAATTGTAATTTTCGGATAATTGTAATTGACAAGTTAATACCTTAAATTATCGGAAGGCTTTTTTTTCTTTGGGTCCGAAATATAAACATTTGCATTAACTATTCTCAGCTCTATAGCCGAGAGTCATCAGTTTACAACCAGCATTTACAAAAGTACCAGAGACTATGGCATCAACCACTACAAGATCTTGGAGCATAAAAGGTGTAAATACATTCCAGTTTCGGCCTAGGCCTATCCTACCATGGGCTTTAGTGGCCCAATCAACAACCCTGTTTACATCCCTTCTGCAGTGTTGAAGTCGCAAATTAAGGTAAGCGCTGAGCAAGGTTTGTAGTTCAGCGAAGAAAACCCGTTCTTCCTATGGTGGTTGTTGTTTGGCGTGGAGAGTGTCGATCAAGCACTGGTAGTCGGATTTGATCAAAATAGGAGCCGTATTCAGGCCAAGGTGCAGCAGGTGATGTAAAATTAAGGTGAGTGCTTGCACTTCCGATTGAAAGGTTGAGGTTGTAGAGAATCAATCCATGTATACATTGGTGAGAAGGCCCTGAAAATTTCTGCTGATACATGACATAGTCCCTTCTCGAGTTCCTGGGTGGTAAGATTCGTCAATATTGCATTTTAGGTACCCACGGGAAGGAGGTTCCCACATCTCGCCTTATTTTGACAAAAGAGGAGTCGCAGGTGTCCGGGTGGCTCAGAAAGAAATTGGTGGACTTGATTGTGAGATATGGCGTCAGTAACTACCTACACTGGATCATGGGGAGTTCTACGGAAGATCCAGTTGTTGTGTGCACACCAGATCCGCCAGAGAACTTGCGCAATCAATTCGATTCGAGGTAAGAGTCTTACATTGAGTGTCTTGTCTGTGAGCCAATCGTCAAACTGATGCAGAGTGTATGGTGAGAGTGAGATATTCAGCTGCGGGTTGTTCCATATTGTTGCCGTCTAGGAGCAGAAAAAGAAAATATGTTCTAGTGTTTCTAGTAAACCCTGATCACATAATCTGCATATAGGGTCAGTTATAATGTGACGACGAAGTAAATTAGCCTTTGTTGCTAGGGCGTTATGGCAAGTAGACCATAAAAAACTACGAATCTTTGGTTCTACTGGTAGTCACCATATACTATGCCATAGCTTGCATGAAAACTGATGTGAGGTAGAGGCTAGTTGTGCATTTGTTGTCTCTTGGGTCTTGCTGATAATGTTGCTATAGTTGCTTTTCACTGAGTAGTTACCATCAGTAGTTGCTATCCAAACCAGCAGATCCGTAGCATAGGCTAATCTGATAGGTAGTTTTGTGATTTCCTCAACCGTCACTTCATCAAACATTTGATGGAGGAGGGGAAGTTTCCAATGTTGATTGACCTGATCTATTAGGTCAGCCACCATTGTTGGTTCCTCTCTAGCTGCTGGTCCGTGTATAATCCCCATAGATAGCCATCTATCCTCCCTAATCCGAATGCGCTCACCATTCCCAACCGACCAGCGAACATCAGGTAGTATATTCTCTCTTCCGAGAATAATACTTTGCCATCCCCAGGAAGAGAGTGAACCCTTATCTGCTAAGTGGAACGGTTTGGATGGAAAGTACAGACCTTTGAAGACCTGACTGCACAATGAGTTCGGAGCATTAAGTAGTCACCAAGCCTACATTCCTAGCAGTGCCTTATTAAAGGCCATCAAGTCTCGGAATCCCAGCCCTCCGTCAGCCTTGCCTTTTTTAAGTAGATCCCATTTCTGCCAATGTACTCCCCCTCGGCTGTGATCAGTTGTCCACCAGAAAGCAGATATCTTCTTTTCTATCAACTTGCAAAGAGATAAAGGAAGTTTAAATATGGACATAGCATACTGGGGAATTAATTGAACCACCGACTTGATTAAGATTTCATTTCCTCCCTTAGATAGTAACTGTTCTTTCCACCCTTAAAGTTTCACATTGATTTGACCTAATATCCAGGCAAATATCTCTTTTTTTGACCTTCCCCACTCAGAAGGAATCCCTAGATACTTCCCATATCGCTGCAACACCGGCATTCTGAAAACACCAGCTAAATTCTCCTGAAGAGTCAATGGGCAATTTTTACTAAAAAATAAGCCTTATTTGTTTCTATTAATCACTTGGCTTGTTGCTATACAGTATTGATTGAGAATGTTAGCTAGATTCTGGCATTCCGATATAGTGATGTGTAAAAAGAAAACCGAGTCATCAGCGAAAAAAAGATGGGAAAGGGTCGGGCAGGACCTGTTGAGCTGTATACCTCTGAGATGACCCGTCTAAATTGCTTGGTGGATAAGGGTCGAGAGAAGATTTACCATTAAGATAAAGATGTAAGGTGAAAGAGGTTCACCCTAGCGTAAACCTTGAGACGGCCGAAAGTATGATAGTTGTTCTCCATTCAATTTGACACTTAAAGTAGACGTTGTAATGCATTGCATAATCAGCCGAACCCATTTTGGGTGAAATCCCAGCTTTAGTAGATAGTCCTATAGGAAATCTCATTCAACCTTATCGTATGCTTTTTGCATGTCTATCTTAAGTAGAACATTGAAATGACGCTTCCTTTGTCTTATGCAAAACTGATGAAGAACCTCCTGGACAATTAGTACATTCTCCTGAATCTGTCGCTTGCTCACAAAGGCAGCCTGCTCTGTTGAAATGAGATCACCAAGCCAAGGTTTAAGGCGATTTGCCAGAACCTTATATATAACTTATATGCATAATTGCAAAGACTAATCGGCCGAAATTGATCTAGACTCTCAGGGTGAGTTGTTTTTGGGATTAATGCAATTACCGTTTGATTAAGATCGCGAGGCATCTCCCCCAAACTGAAGAAATCTCTGACCAGTGTGATCAAGTCATCCTTGATTATGTTCCAATGGGTTTGGCAAAAGAGCCCATTCAATCCATCTGGACCTGGAGCCTTTGTTTTCCCCAGTTGGAACGTTGCCCGTTGCACCTCCTCCTCAGTGACTATTGCAATTAGACTCGCGTTCATTTATGCGGTAACAACCTGGACGCATTGGTTCAGAATGGGACGATAGTCACGTTGACCCACAGAAGTATATAAGTTTGAGAAGTAGTCCAAAGTCATCTCCTGTAAGGCCTTATGATCCCTCACCCAGCGTTGGTCGTCATCTTTTGACATTCCTATTCTCTTCCGTTGCCGCCATTGGATAGTTGTCACATGAAAGAATTTGGTATTCTTATCTCCCCAGGACAACCAATTAAGTCTAGATCTCATGGCCCAATATTGCTTTTCATGCTACCACATTTGTTTAATCTCCTTATGCAAATAAGAAAAGTTCTCTTTATCTGTACATGTTATGTTTGGTTGATTGGTTAGGTTTTGAAGTTGTTGTTGTAATGCTTGCATTCTAAGATGACCATTTTTGAATGTAGATCTGCTCCACCTTTGCAAGGCTAAAGACAAGCCTTTTTGTTTTTGTACAAAGCTGGGATTTCTAACCTGTATTGAATTCCATGTCTCATAGATAAGCGGTTGACATTCGGGATGTTGATTCCAATAGGCTTAAAAAAAAGAACAGCTTTCGACACTTCGGATAGTTGGCGGATGTAGATAGGAGGAGCGGGCTATTCATGCACAAGCGGAAGCGAAATAAACAATCCCCAAACAAGAAACATATGATAGAAAAGCAAGATAATAATTTCACAAAAGCCACACTTTTATAAACACACTAGATTTATACACAAAGGCCAAAAAGCAAAAGGGGTGTCGCGGCCAATTTTTTTCGGGGTGTGAACCACCTAGAGTTTGGCTAATGGATTGTTAAGCCTAAACTTAACTCGGGCTCTCCCAAGCCCATACCAATTCGCGACTTTAGGTTCAAGTTTTAACATGCAATTAATTTTTAATTAGGAGTCGCCACTAATCTATTTTTGGTGGGTCGATTAGAAACCCAAGTAAAGTAATGGGAGATTTACTTCACTTCTACGAACCAGAGATTATGGGTACGGGGACTTGATTACACTAGATTTCTCTAATGCCCTTTCGGTACCATTATTTTAATTTAAAAAAAAATGTTTTTTTGCAGGCAGCTTGAATTGATTTTAAATTCTAACATGTGAGGTGACCATGCATGTGCGCAAACCACCAATTTAACACTCAATAAAGCAAATGAATAAATTGCAGGACTTACCTCAAAGCAACGAAAGCATCTGCAATGTTAAATCAAAATCCACATCGACAACCTTAGATATGGTTTCTAATCAACACGCAATTTTTATTTTGTTTTTGCTTAATTAATGAAAATCATGCGATATGCAATGCATGCCACTAATTTAACATGAAATGATATGACATGGCAACATGACTTAGCTATATGACCTAAGCAATATGACATAACTAAGCATGTAGTCTATCATAAGCATGAGATGATTTATTCTAAATAATTCTTTTTGTATTTTCTATGAGATTCGAAATTAAAGAAATGCAACAATTAAATATGCAATCTAAATTAATCTAATGACCTAATTCTAATGACGGGCAATTTCTAATTAAATGCACCTAACAAAAATCACTAAATGACGTGCATTGTATGAAACTAATTCTATATGACGTGCACGTGCTTTTTTATTTTCCTAATAAGCATGCAATCTATTTAGGAGAAATTATCTAAACCTATAATATGCAATCTTAGCATGCAATGACGTGCAAAGAATGCCCTAATTCTACATGACATATGCACATGACATTTTTTATTAAAAAATGCAATCTATCCTAGAAATTGCAACTAATTTATCCTAAGACAAATTTTATGAAATTTCAAATGATCTAGCTAGATTAAGATTCTATCTAATTTAAACTAGGGATTAAGTCATATTAAATCCTAATTTAAACTAAGACATTATCTAAATCTAAAATGCCATTTATCTAAAAAAAGATGATCTAAATTTAAAATGAAGCATACAATTCTAATCTAATATGCACAATGATTTTTTTTTATGGTTTTTTAATTAATTTCGAAATTAAAGCTAACACAAAATTAACATGCAATTCAAATAAAAACTAACAACCTAAATGAATGCACTTTCTTTTTTTGGATTTTTTAATTTAAAAATTCATAAAAAGATTTCAATCCTAAATATGCAAGATGACAACAAACATAATCCTAATTAAGATTTTTTTGATTTTTATTTTTACGAAAATAAGATTTGACTCAATCAACTTGACGATAGCAAATCAAACAAAAGATAAAATTGATATTCAAAAATTGGCGAACCATATCTCACGCATGAGATCGGGTTGATCAATTTTAATTTTAAATCGCGACTCAAATCTCGGGCTTGAGATTGGATTGTCGATTTTTATAAGGGATTGCGAGTCGGATTTCGAGTGCGAAAATCGGACTGTCAATCCCTAGCTTGAGGGACTATTTCATATTGTGATCTCAATCACATATTTAGGAACAATTCTACTAAAACAGAATATTAAAGAAATAATAAAAAATAATAAAAGAAAACTACCTAATATGATTTTTCTTTTTCTCTTTTTCTTTTGTTTTTGAACGGTGGCTTGGTAGCTCGTGGTGGAGGATGGCCGGCGTCGAGCTCCGGCGAGGGCACAGCAGTGCACGGTGAGGAGCTCCGGCGAGGATATTGTCGTGGGTCAGCATGAGCCTGCGTCGCGGAGCTGCGTCGGGCGCTCGGATCACGAGCATCGCCGGCCGGGCGCCGCAGGGACGACGGGACGCCTCGGTGGCTGCGATGAGGCTCGGCACCAGCGAAAGGGAAGTGTCGAGCCGGGTCCGGGGCTTCGTCGTCGGGGACCTCGGATTTGCAAGCGGAGGGACTCGGGTGCTGGATCTCAACTCGGCTGCGATTCTGGGTCACCTGGTGACTTGGGATCTCGACGGCAAGGTGGTGCGGGCTGCAGGAGACGCCGGGCGGAGGTGCAGGCTTGGGCCGAGGCGGATCATCGGCGAAGTGGACACAAAGCAGCAGAACAGGGGAGTCACTCGGGGGAAGACTCGGATCGGCACAGCGGCGGCTTCGTCAGGCGGAGCAGAGGCGCTGGGTTGGCTGAAGCGTCGCGGGCCGAAGGTTGAACAGCAACGCCGAGGCGGAAAGGACTGCAATCTGGCTCGGGTCTAGCTCTGGCGGAGGCCAACGGGCCGAGCTGCAAGTCCCAAGCGAGGCGGAGGCGCGAGCGTCGGGGCTCGTGGACGGAGACCGGCGGTGGGCAGATCTGGGGTGGCAACGGCGTCGCAGCAGTGCAAGCTGTCTTCGGCTTCCAGGCGGCGTCGGCGTGCACAAATGCATCGAAGGTAGGGCGAGGGCTGCGCGGCGGTCGCGGCTACGTCGACGTGGGGAAGGTGGCTCGGCTATGGCATGGCTCGGGCCTACTCGCGGAGGGTGGAGCATCGGGTCTCGCGAGTTGCAGCGGCGGCGGGTGAGGAGTGGCTCCGGCGCGGTAGATCGGGCTCCGAGCGAGTGCGGGGACTGAGCAGAGGGCAGTGATGGTGCGGTGCAGTGAACGGCAGTAATCGTGCGGTGAGACGAAGGAGCTCTGGGCAGTCGTAGATGGAACAGCAACGTGGGCAGCGAGATTGGGGAGACGATGAACAGTAGGAGTCAAATCAACCTTTTTACTTTACCTTTTATCTCGTTTTTTTCAATATCCACGAAGATAATCTATAACCTCCGATCACCCAAATTCTTATCTCAAAAATATTCTCCCCGATTTCATCATCTATTGATAAAAAAATAAGATTACAATGCGATTTTCTTAATTTTCAAAAATCACCATAATATCGCATCAAATCTTAATTTTTCACAAGAAAATTAATTAAAAATAACGACGGGCTTTGGTTAATTTTATCCTTTCATGGGCCTAGCCCGGCCTATTAATTTAAAATTCAAATCCACCAATTCGACCCATCCGCCACCGGTCCAATAAATAAAATGCAAAATATGCTAACTAAATGTACCTATGCAATTAATATTTTTTTCAGGGATAAAAATTAACCCCTAATTTTTATGCAATAAATGACTAAATAGATCGCCAAAATTTAGGTGTCAACAAGGGGCTACCAGACTACCCTACCCCGGACCTTATCTACTTGGGATTCGAGTTCACTACGACGTCGTCAGGTGGGTCAGCCCGCAGTAGGGTTGACCGCAACAGTGGGGATGTCGAAACCCTGCAGGAGACTTTCCGATACCCCATTAGGCCCATGATGAAACCACACCCTGTATCGATGAGGTACCCCCACTGTGGTAGGCCCTCATCGACCCAAATAGTGGTCATGATGAGATCATGGCCAGGGACTCCTAGGGACAGGACATCAGTACTTTGTTCGTTAAACCCTTGCGGCTACCCAAAACGAACCGACCTCGCCTCCATCTAAGGACATGCAAAGGTTAAGCCCACGACAAGGTGAGACAACATCTCAACGAGTTTACATCTTAAACCTCGATTAGAAAGGAAATATGCCTAGAGGCAGTCTAATCACACACACAAAAGACTTACCTCGTTTCTGTTCTTCCTTGCACATTAGCATATTTCATACAGCAGACATATGCAATAATAATACTCAATCAATTGGAATGCCACGACTTATATCTCAAACTATCACAGGGGTATCGATTATAAGGCCAAATTGTTATGACACGTCACATTCCGTGTCCCATAATCAAACGTGATTAAAACACTCATTTATGATTTCCAATTTTACCATGGTTCAACGGGCACGGCCTACTCAACGTTTAGCAGTCTTCTGGCGTAACCAGACATTGTCTCACCCTATTGAGCACAACAACATCTACTTCTAGACGGCAATCCCGAATGAGCATCGGTCCAGCCTCTATTGCAACCGGCATCCATTGACAATGGCATCCCATATAGGGGCATTGTCCACTTGACGCACATCGGGGACGGGTTCTCATAACTATCACACGATTACTCAATCCCAGCTAAGGACATTATACTTTGCACTCAAATACCTTAATTAAGATAATGAACTTGGCATGTTTTCTTCGTATTAAAAACACTCGATAAATATAATCGTATGTGGGTACATGGTCAGTTTGAGCCAAAAATGCGATATCCTCTCTTTTTAAAATCCTTATATTTTTTTTTAACCCAGGGAACCCTGTAAGCCGATAGTCGGCGAGCAAACCCTAGGGGAGTGACTGCAGGACCCACCACCACAATACTCTAGGTAAGAATCCCTAACGACGTATCTAGGATTCGAACTTCTCCCCTTCATGAGGGGGAGAGAGCCCGAGCCAACTGCGTCGCCGAGGGCGGTGGTTTCCACTATTTGATATAGTACTTAAAAACATTTTTTGTGTAAAAAACTGACACCCGATGTTTTCTAATTAAATACCAAAATTTTATAATTTTGAAATAATAACTAAAAATTAACAATCATCACTCAATTGCACAATCTAGCAATTATTTGCACAAACTAAGCACACCGCGATAATTAGCACAAAATTCTAACAACCAACTATCCAGATATAATTTCCAAAAAAATATTAAATAATTAAATAAATGCAAAATTAATTACATAAATGACTAATTAAGCTAAATATGCTAATCTAACCACCTAATTGGACTTAGAAAAATAATGTACTAAGCTAAATAAATTCTACAATCTAATTAACCATTAACTAAACTAATCTAACCACCTAATTAGCTCAACCAACTAAATCACTAATTAAACTAAACTAACCACCTAAACCAAGCTTAGCCTAATCTAATTATTCACTAAGCATAATTAACCCCATAAGCAAGGTTTAGCAAATAAACCTACCGGATTAGCAAGCCAGTGAGTTCACGGCGATGGCAACACGGAGGTGAGCGAAACACAAGCCTGAAGTGATACCAAATGAGGTTCGAAAGAGGCTCGAAACATCCCTTGCAGCTCACTGCTCGAGCTGTTGGGTGATCGGCTTGGGAGGAGCTAGGACGGCTGGCGGGCAGAGCTGGGCGGCTAGGCGACAATGGTAGGAGCCAGACAAGGGTGCTGGAGGCTCGTGGACTCCAGGACAGCGATCGAGGCAGCTCAATGGCTTCGAACGACGACCGAGCAAGCTCGGGATGGCATGGGACGTGCAGGATAGCACGTGAGCGAGATAGGTGCGCGGGCGGGGTCGAGCAGCTACATTGGGCTCAGGCGGTGCTCGATTTGGTCGAACAGTGGCTGGCTCGGCTGTAGGGGGTGCTGGCTGGTTTCTCTAGTTTCCTTGGCTCTCAAAACAACAACAATGGAGGTAGAACAACAAGGAAGAAGAAGAACTAGAGGGGCTGCAATTGGAAAGGGGACAAATAGCCCTCAAAGTCTTCACAAATATCCTAAACCACTTGAGTTCTTGCCTCAAAAGTCCACAGCCCATCCTCAGCCAATTTTCCCTCCAAGACTTCCCCAACAAGCCACCAAAGTGGTCCAAAATGTTGCTACCCCCATGGCATACGAATTTTGTGCAATTTCCCTTCAATTTCAATTCAAATCCACATCAATTCAATCCAATTGGTGCCCACAAATTCAAACTAAGGTGTCCACATTAAATCTTTGTCATTCTCTCACTAATTGATCCAACTTGACGGCAAAAAATGCACCCAAAAACGGCCCTATTAATTTCTCGGTCCAACATTGTCCAATTTTGATTTTTCGCCAAAAATCTAGACTTGCCTAAAATTCTTCCGAGGATAAGTCGACGTTTCTAAAATAAATTGTGACACACCAGAACTTTTAATTTCTGAAACTGAGTTCAATTTCACGATTAATTTCAACCGAACGCGATTTTAGCGTGACCTAACCTACCATGTAGCTTTTATGAATTTTTAATGCATCTGACCGTGGTTGATTATTTTTTAGCCACATTGTGCATCTTCAACACATTGACAACTTTCGGTTATCATGAAAATCTCGAGATTTCAAATACAAGCACAAGGTATAGAAACGATAGAAAAATCGATTTAGTGCCGTTTGACAAGAATTTTGCAATCAGGTGGAATCACCCACGCTCTAATCACATGCTTATGTCAAATCGACCTATCTCCAGTCTCTAATCAATTTTGACGATGCCATATTGACCTTTGCAAATTAGCACGATTAAGCAATCAATTTCTAGTCGAATTATCAAATCAGTTGCGTTTAAATCCCTTAACGGCTTCACCTGATAGATTAGTTATCTCATAAGTGATCAGCTTAGAGAAAAAGACTATAGGCGCGTTGATGAAAAGTCCATTTCATTTAATAAAAAACAGACTCGAAAATCAGGATGTCACAAATTATTCTCATACGTCATAATTTTTTCTTGATCAATCGTGATATTGCCAATCTTGCAATCAGTAATTTTTCTCCAAATGTTTGTAAGTAATTATATTAAATAATCTGATCATCAGAAGTTATCCTTTTTTCTAGTTTAGAATGGATGGTAAATTATCCAGACACTATCAATGAGAAGAATGGATTCATCATGGATGAGCCGATAGAATGATGAAGTTCTATGAACTGTTCGGCTAACCTCATGAATTGGATCAGGTGCAAATCATAACAGATCTGAGTAATCCAAACACGAGATTGTAATGCACCTAAATCACATAGATTGGTCCATTCTTTACCAACAAAGCCAATTACGAACCTAATCAAATTGGCAGCGTATACCCACATTCGACTATGATCAAACCAATTGAATATTTCATTCTGCCACCATCAAGTTTGTCTGGAAAACGAATACAGCCACAAAATTTACACTTAACGCCTGTTTCTTGGAACCATCTTTCTAGAGAAAATACCCTCCTCGGTAGCCGCCAACCATGTTATAAACAAAATCCGACAAAATTCCAAGCCTGAGCCACACTATTACTTATAATTCGCTATCCGGGTTCTGTTTCTTCAATGGAGATTCTTCATTCTCCTCTTCACTTCTTCATCTTCATCACCTTGCTTTCAACAGCAGCAGAGCTCAGCAGATCAGCTGACACGATAACTCTGTCTCAGCCGGTCAGAGATAACGAAACTCTAGTTTCAGCGGGAGCAAAGTTTGAGCTTGGATTCTTCGGCGCTGGAAATTCATCTAATCGGTATGTGGGCATATGGTTCTACAACATCCCGGCGAAGACCATTGTCTGGGTGGCAAATAGGGACGATCCAATCAACGGCTCATCAGGAGTTCTGCAGATTGGGACAGGAGGGAATCTAATCATCGTTGATGGAACAGGAAGAGCCGTTTGGGGTCCATACACACAGCAAATCTGACCTCCAATAACGTGGCTGCGCGGCTTCTGGACTCTGGGAATCTAGTCCTGATAGATGAAAACAACCATGGTTCGGGGAATTTCTTGTGGCAGAGTTTCGATCATCCTTTTGACACATTACTAGCAGGGATGAAGCTAGGATGGGACCTGAGGATCGGTTTGAATCGGTACCTCACTTCCTGGAGGGATTTGGACGATCCTTCCACAGGAGACATCACATACGCAGTTGAACTGCAGGGACTGCCCCAGAAGTTCCTCCGCAGGAATGCTTCAATAATTGAACGAAGTGGGCCTTGGGATGGTAATCAGTTCAGTGGAGTGCCGATGAACCCGAATGCAATCATCAATCCCAAGTTCGTGATGACTGCTCAAGAAGTGTACTATACTTATCAACTCAACAATGATTCCACCATCACAAGGGCAGTGCTCAGCCCCTCTGGCACGCTTCATCGCTGTGTCTGGAACAATAACATGCAGTGGACAGTCATATATGAGCTGCCAAATGATTCCTGCGACGAGTATTCAAAATGTGGGCCTAACGCTGTGTGCACGATTGGTGATGCCCGGATGTGCAGCTGCCTGACCGGGTATACCCCGAAATCGCCCCAGGAATGGGCGATGCTTGTTTGGTCCAGCGGGTGCGTTAAGAAGAAGCCCTTGAATTGTCCTAAAGGAGAAGGGTTTGAGAAGCTGGAGGGTGTGAAGGTTCCTGATATGTTGGGTTACTGGGTGAACAAAAGCATGAGCCTTGACGAATGCAGGGCCAAGTGCCTGAAAAATTGCACTTGCACCGCATATGCCCAGGCGGACATTGCCGGGAAGGGTAGTGGATGTCTGCTTTGGTATGGAGATCTTATCGACATCAGAAAGATCATCCAATCAAGCAGCAATCAGAATGTTTTCATCAGGGTCATGGCGTCTGACCTAGGTATATATTCGAAAATCAGTGAGGTTAGATTTTTGTCTCCATCTTGTCTCCCAAGCTGCTCCTGAAATTTTTCTTCCATTGTGGGTCGTAGGCAATCATAAGTGGAAATCGTGGTTGGTGGTGGCAGCAGTCGCCGCATTACTCTGTCTAGCAATTCTTTTGCTACTCTGTTTCTGGAGGAGGAGAACCGAAAAACGTCTAGATAAAGTGACTTTCTTCCTCAGCAAATATCGACCTTGGTTAAAAATCTCTAGTACAATTATTTCACTTTCCTCAAGGCACTTTCAAACATTGTATAAGATATTAGGCATCTTTCCTACTCAACTTTGTAAGAATGCTAGAATCAGGGCTTCATTGGTATTACTGCGGCAACAAATGGGAGGTTTATATAAATGAGCAATTAAACTAGCCAATGTATTGACTTAAGTTCATCGCTATTCAAACTTCACGAAGATCTTTTCCTAAAACAGAAAAGTGTATCGAACAATTTCAAGCTGAATACGGAAAAAGTGTCTCCCTTACAAAAGTCTTCAACTATTTTTGGCAGGGAAAATATCAGAGGTGCAAGCTGGGAGTGAAGACAACTTGGAGCTGCCTATACTAGACTTGGAAGACATCACTAGAGCGACTAATAGCTTTTCGTCTCTCAATAAAATCGGAGAGGGCGGTTTTGGTCCTGTCTATAAGGTAAGGACCTTTTCGATATCACTATCTATGAATATGGACATTGGTTTTATGAATATTGGCTGGATCAATAAGAATTCACCTATCCCAATAATAAGAAAGGGAGAAGGGGTGCTTCCTCACAAAGGAGGTCAGTCCATCAAATAAAAGTTAAAGAGAGTATTTATGCTCGTCAACTCTCTCATACGAGCTTGGGGTTGGGGGGGGAGGGGGTGTTGTGGGGGCTGGGCGGGGCGGGGACGGACTTGGATATGTACTTACCGAATTAGACATGGATATGTGATTGATTTAGCTTCATCATTTTGAATGGTTGTCTCGAATGGTGAACGTAAATATTGTAGGGTCTAACGTCCGATGGAGTTCAAATAGCTGTCAAGAGGCTGTCGCAGAACTCGAGACAGGGTTGTGACGAGTTCAAGAATGAAGTCTTGTTGATTGCAAGACTTCAACACCGAAATCTTGTCAAGCTATTGGGATGCTGTATTGACGGAGAGGAAAGGATGCTAGTATATGAATATATGCCAAATGGAAGCCTTGACTCGTTAATATTTGGTATGTTCCTAGCACCACAACTTAGTCTCAAACTGTCGTTGATTACTTTGAACTTTTCTTTTCAGATAGATTGATCCTATTTTAAGTTAGTTCGTGGTTTTGACTGTGAATTCCTATGGTTGATTTGGGTCTCCCAAAAACACTGGTAGGTAATAGAGGAGGTAATTCTCTCGTGTGGAGACGGAGGTTCGATATCATTGTGGGTGTTGCAAGGGGACTTCTGTATTTACATCGCGACTCAAGATTGAGAATAATTCATCGGGATCTAAAAGCTAGTAATGTGTTGCTGGATAGTGAGATGAACCCAAAGATATCAGATTTTGGCATGGCCAGGGCTTTCAGAGGAGATCAATTCCTAGAAAAGACGAAACGTGTAGCTGGGACTTAGTAAGTGCCTTTCGAAGTTCTCAGCATACTAAATATTTTCCATATTTGGATTCATTATTAGTGGCTAATTTTTGCATTGACTTATGCGTTTCTGCCACAAAATGTAATGCAGTGGATACATGTCTCCAGAATATGCAATAGATGGAATTTTCTCAACTAAATCAGATGTTTTTAGCTTTGGAGTTCTAGTCCTAGAAATAATTAGCGGCAGGAGGAACAGGGAATTTCATCATCATGATCACAATTTTAACCTTCTTGGACATGTAAGCTTCCACTCCAAGCTTCCAATTCGAGTTCTGATACTACTCAAATAAAAATTGCCTAAGACGCTGCAACTTTCAGGCCTGGAAATTATGGCTTCAAGGGAAGGCCATCGAACTCATAGACAGACAAATGGAGGATTCATTTCCAATATCGGAAGTTATCAGGTGCATCCAGATAGGCCTCTTGTGCGTTCAACAAAGTCCGGACCAAAGGCCGACCATGTCATCTGTGCTTCTGATGTTGGACAGCGAGAGCGCCTCACTGCCACAGCCCAAGCAACCGGGATTTTACACGGAAAGGTTTAATGATCAAATAGAGGTCGAAACAAGCGAGTTTACTATTACCATAGTCGAGGGTCGGTGAAGATCCACGAGATTTTATGCACACAAAGTTAACATGTAGTCGAGGTATGAGCTGTTCCATTGTAGATTGAGAGTCTAGTTCA
The DNA here is from genome assembly GCA_014182545.1 of Eucalyptus globulus. Lineage (NCBI taxonomy): Eukaryota > Viridiplantae > Streptophyta > Magnoliopsida > Myrtales > Myrtaceae > Eucalyptus > Eucalyptus globulus. Next base: position 47,470,693 of record CM024721.1, read on the forward strand.
CGGTATATCTGCACGAAAATATGAAAAGAATTTCCGCCTTCTTTGGCAAAGTACTCGCTCTTGAGAATGCACCTGTGTACACTTCTCTTTCCCTGTATGTATGTAACTCCATTCATATTGACAAATAAAAACGTGTCTCTTTCGGAAGAAAAGCACAGGTCGGACCTTTTCGAAAGTTAATGAACTGGATATTTGGAAACAGTTACCTGCTTGGTTGTTACCAATTCCAACCCAAAAGCATAAGTTGATAGATTAGATGGATGAGTTTCCGTGTGGGCAAGAGTAGACTAAAGTTGTCCATTCCCCCTGTTGACTGAAATCGTGGGTATTGCTCTTTTTTTTTTTTTTTTTTCATTATGTGGAAAGCAAGTGCAAGTGCAAGCGTGCGCCTATAATAATTGTTTTGTCTTCTAAATAGAAAATCATTCTTGCTTGATCTTGCTTTCATCTTCAGCTTTGTGCGCCTGTCATTTGCTGAATCATCTAGTATATAATCATCTAGCTTTGTTAGTGCATGACATTAGTTAGTTGGGAAATGGAAAATCTCTCTTCCATCGCATTTATATCGTGTTCGTTAACTCAACAAAAACACTTGCGCTGACCTTATTCCCCACATAAGAACTTGTCGGAAAATCTCGCTTGTTTTGGACAACGAATAGCTGAAAAAGGAAAGAGTTTAGGTGAAAAGAGTAATCATATTCAACAGAGGACAAAACCACAAAACATAGGAAATGATGCTTGCTAGAGAATACAGAATTTTGAGAAAATTGAAATGGTTTAGATTTGAAGTCGATCGATCAATGCTGTCCAAATCATCCGTCGTTGTCTTGTTTGACGCTACCACACAGGCGGGTCAATCTAGCTCTCTAAAGTTTAATGTTCGGGACAGTGCCACTGTCGACGTGGCTGGAAAAAGATGGCAAGTAGGTCTATTTTATTACCAAACCAATAGAATAATTACCAAATTTCTTTATTGTAACTAAGGTTTTCATTTTGAGTTATCTGTATTCTGCCTCTAAATTAATCTTAGCTCTTTCCAATATGGCAAAACGATAGATTATTGTGAACTAAAAAAGAAAAAAGAGATGATCACTCCATTTCTCCAAAAATAGATTAGTAGGTGTGACAAATCAATAACAATTATCGCCCCCCAATCAGAATCCATAAAAGCACGGCAATAAGAGGTGATAATTTACGGTTCTCAAGCAAACTCCTTGCATGGGAACAGATCGGTATTGTCAGAGAAATTAAAATAGTTCCTTTGATTTCCCACATCTCTTTAAATTATTGATATGTCTCTCTTGACTGTCCGTATTTTCGATTGATTGTAATTGATATTATATTTATCAAGTCATTTATCATTGATTCATCATGTACTACTTTATAATGATACACAAAATTATACAGAAATTACGCAGTTCTCCCTTTTGGGTATTTCTTATCCGGTGCAGTGCTCCTGTGCCTCAATCTTTTTATCTTTTATGGGAGATGTTATGGTTAGAGTTTATCCAAAAAGTCATACATCTATTATATAGTGCCTAATTCAGTCTTAAATCTTCAGTTGTGCTAATTTAGTCCTAAATATTTTTACAACTTGCCAATTTAACCCTTCACCTTTCAAGTATGCTAATTAGTCCTAAATATTTTGATACTTTGCTAATGTAGTCATAAACATTTAACGATATACCAATTCAACCAAAATTGACTTGAAATTGTTGACATAGACAATTTTTTTTTTTTTTTAAATTTCTGACATTTTTTTTCGTTTTTATCTTTTGTTTTTCTTTTCCCTTCTTCCCTCCGTCGACATCACCAAGCCGGTTAATGGCCGGCAAAAGTTGTTGGCCTTAGGTAAGGCCATCGTCATTGACTGTGGGTGAAAGATACCCATGCCTAGGCTAGCGAGGGTTGCCCTTGCCTCAAGTGTAGGTCTGTGACGCCCCAAATTTTGTCTGGCTAATTAACTAGTCGTGATGAATCTTATTAGTATAAATAATTCGATCTAGTGGATGAACTTAGGACTCAAGGCAATCAAATTATGCATTATATGACTATTATATATACCTGAGTCTTATTAAAGTGCTTAGTGACCAATAAGATACACATGCAAAATGAAATATTAGGGAAAATAGGCTAAATAGCCTAAAATTATGGCCATGATGAAGCTATTTTCCCCTTGACCACTTACTTGTCATGCAAGAGGAGTCTTGGACAAGCCAAGATCACCTCCTCAATCGTTCCTTCAAGTTGACAGCCCCTCTCCCCAATTTTTTTTTTCCATATTTTTCCTCTTCTCTCTCTCATTTCCCTAACTCTCTTCGCCGAACTTCTCCTTCCCTCTCACCGTCTCACTCTCCCCCTCTCACCCGCAAGCTCTCTCTCTCTCTCTCTCTCTCTCTCTCCTTCTCACCCAAGATAATAAGCAAGCTCAAGACTTTCTCAAGCTCACGGTGAGCCTAGGAGGAGAAGACAAAAGCACTAGAACTTTAAGGCAAGAAGAAATGGCACTCTCCTACTCCCTTTGATCTTCTTGGGGCTTGGTTTGGTTTTGTAGAATAGGAAGTTTTGTTGTTATTCTTGGTGTTTGCTTATTTTCGTGGCTATGCATGTGTGTTGTGATGATAAAATAGAGATGTTAAGATGCTATGAAGGTGTGGTTTTAAGGAAAGAAAGACATGTGTACTGATTTTCTAGATGGCGCTGTATGTGGTTTTGGTGCTTGTGTTTAGCTTGTAGGAGCTTTTTCATGATCTATAACTGTTAATATATGTTGCATGTGCTCTGTGAGGTCTGATGTGGTGGTATGGTTGAACTATGAATTCGTGGGATCCATGTAACTTTGAACTATAGCTTATTGTGTTGATTTTATATAGCTTATTGTGTTGCAAGCTAGGTGAAACTTCCTTCATGAAAGTCGTGCAAGAGACCATGATCTATGACATATATTTATTGTGGATTTTCTGGGATAAGGTTGTCGATACGAGGACATACTTTCTTACCATGTTGGTACTACCTAGAACTGCGGTACGAGTGACTTCAGTGGTCTCTCTAATTTTGCAGAATTTTCTATCTCGATCCTTGACACGATCCCTTCATGAAAGTTGCGCTAAATAGCATGAACTATAGCACATATTTAATTTGATTTTTTTCTGGATCAATATGGCTGGTTTGAAGGCCTGGTTGTTTTTGTAATGTTAATCTACTCGAATGGTTGAACTGATGACCCTAGTGTGTTTTTGTATTTTTCAAAAAATGTTAGGACTAAGTCTGGTCGTACTTCCCTAATGAAAATTGTGGGAGACACCTTCCTGCATAACATATTAAAATTTCGTAGCAATTGGTGAAGTTTTAGGTACTAGAATGTATTCCTCTTGGCGCGCATTGATTATGGAAAATAAACTAGTCTATGAGTCTTATTTGTTGATTTATTGCGCTTTTGTAAGATTTAGGCTTAGTGCATGAAAAGTTTTTTTGTTAAGTTTTCTTTATAACATATTAAAAGTTTAGAATTTTTTTGGTTCATTTACAATGGTTTTGGTTTCAATTTCAGCGACTGTGCAATTCTGGTCGGTTCTGCATTAGGTCAGAGTTTTATTAAATTCAACGGGAAGATGATGGAATCTCAAATCGCAGTCTACCGATGATAGTAACTGCATTCATTTGGCTACCTAATGGTGTATATTTGGCTTCAATATAATACCATTTGTTTGCGGAATTTGAACTAAAAATGTGAGGGCATAATCTAGAATTTTATTTTATGTTCTGTTTTGAGTGCGCCCGTGAGTCAGTGAGTTGTTTGTGGTGACTTGATGCCCATCCTGGTGTCACATGTATCGTATGGGGTACAATGTATAGTGTATGATTGCCATGTCATTGCATGAGTGTGATATGCCTGCAATGCATGAGATGGGTCAATAAATGTGATGCCTAAGGCCAATGGACCTTGGATATGACATCCTCGATTTGAATCCCTATTTAGACTGTGAGGGATGGACTAACGATCAATACATCAGTAGCGAAGATAGGCCATAACTCAATCTTAGGGATTGTTCAGTCGATTAACTATTTAGGGGCAATGTAATTCGGGATCAGAGTTGCGATAGACCAGAGCATTCAACCATGAAAGGACTGTTCAACCATAAGAGTTGTTGTGGATGACCACGTGCCATCATGAGTCAGTCAATGGATAGGTATAGATTGATTCAACTCAAGTACATACCGGTTGTGGGTGACGCCGCATGATTAATGTACTATTCATGAACGACCCTAATCCGATCCCGAACGACCATGAGTCAAGGCAGACTGATCGATCCTACTCAATTACATGACAACTTATGGTCATTCATGGATCGATCGGGCTCAACTAAAAGTCACATGTAAAACCCTAGATAGGCATCAAACTCAATTCTAGTCTAGTCGTGCGAATTCTGCCAATGCCACCAAAATTCATGTAGGTTGCGTAAAAGCCATTTCCGATCGAAACTTAGGCACAAGCCTGGGTCTAATTGCGGGTATCAACTATAGATATTATCAAGGCATTCCTTTTCAATTGAAATGATTTTAGTGAGGGAAATGCGCTAATTTGAGGATATAGACTTTAATGGACCTAGAGGTGAGACCAATTTAGTCTATTAAGATTTAAATTGAAATGAGACAGACTTTGTTAGGGCATGGACAAGGGGTAGACACCACTTTTGGGATAGACAATATGAATGGACCAAATTGCCCTATTGAGTCTATCCAATAATTGAATTTTAAGAAGCCATCCTTGATATTGCTAGTATGAGTACCTAGAGGGGGGTGAATAGGTGCATAAACAATTTATTGAAATATGGAAGCGATTCTTAGCATATGATAGAAGGTAGATCCTCTCTTAACAAAATGAAATACGATCGAGGTAGAGAGAATGAGGAAGAGAAAATTGAACACGGGATTTATAGTGGTTCGGCTTATTCCAAGCCTACGTCCACTCTTCCGCACTGACAGCCCACCGGCTGGATTTCACTATGATCAAAAGAGAAGTTACAGCACAGCTTTGCCTTGATTCCACAAAGTGTAGATTTTCTACCACACCTCCTCAAGGTCTCTCACAAATATAGACTATCTTTTGTATACAAGTATTCGCTCAAAGGATTTATCTAAACAAATAGGAGCTTCAGACTTTGGAATTCTTCTATCGCGCACACCTTGAACAACTAAGACAGTCTTCCTTATATACTCCTTTATGCCATCATACCCGTTGGCACTTACAAAAGAAATTCCTCCAATCTACCCGTTGGACGGAATTAATTAGGAAGATTGTTCAAGCTATTAAAGGAACGTGTTGATAGCCCATCAATCATGTTCGCCCATACAATCGATCTTGGTTTCCATAAGCGTAACCTTCCAATAATATTTAGGCAATCACCGGATCTTCAATTTATCGAGTCAATCTTCGATCAATCAAAGGACTCCGTTATGTCTTCTCCAACAACGAGATCTTCTCCAGTTGATAAGGTCAAATCCTTAACGAAACATCCAGTTTTGGATAACCTTTCTTCAACGGATTAGAGACTGTCAATGAGGATAGACTTTGAGTCTTGAGTCTGGCTGTCCGGAGGTCTTCAGACTTTAAATAGCAGAGTCTGCAAGCTTTCAGACTAGACTGATAGAATCGTTTTGTCAACTTCAAAAAGATTTCTCCAACAATCCTAGCCCTTGATCTTGGATAAGGTACTTGGCATGAAGGATAGCCAAGATTTCCTCTTGCACCCCCAAGTTTAAGTTCATCATGAGGAAAAGGACAATACTTCAAGGGACAATTAATGTGATGGACAAGCTTTCTCCTCAAGTTTCTTCTTCTTCTTCTTCTTCTTCTTCTTCTTATTCTTCTCTCTATCTCTCTCTCTCTCTCTCTCTCTCTCTCTCTCTCTCTCTCTCTCTCTCTCTCACCTTTAGCCGACCCCCTCCTTCTTACTCTACTCTCTCATTTTCTTCATCCTTTCACGCGCCCCCTAGATGTCCTTTGCCATTCCGCCACTGCCATCCGTTGTCCCTTTTGTCACTTGGTCGCTATTGCTGTGAGCCACAAGCCACCACCTGACCACCCCCATCTCATCTTGGTTGTTAGTAAATAGATTTTATAAACATCAGCTAAGCCTTTGCATTACGCGACTTCAATTTAAGACCGCCTTTAGTGTTGTAGGACTATCCTAGGTTGAGAAACTCATGTGATTAATTTGGTATGGTTTGCTTATGATATACTTGATCTATATGGTTTAGGATTGATCGAGGAACAAATATGTGAGGGTTGAGGTTGCTTAGGTTTGGTGTGAGTTGTGGAAATGATTTATTTAGGCTTAGGCTCGCCGTGATTATTGTTATGGATCATTTGCTATTGCTACTTATGCTTGATCTTCATATTTGAATGCCATGAATGGTCATATGAGTATTATATGAAGTGATCTTTGCATATAGATGTCCATAAGTCATGGTCAAAGCTTGAGTTCACATTGAGTCGCCGAATCTAGAACGGCGTTGGTTCTTGGATGTGTGTGGAAGTGCATCATGTTATGCCCTGAACCCCAAGCACATGAACATCCCACAACAATCGATTAAAATTGCAATGTCCCAAGATGCATCACCAGTCCATTCTTTTTATCTTTCGATTAAACACATGCAGAAACAACTCAAATAAACAACACCCAATCAATCATCAAAGCAGGGATAGTAAAACACAACAAATATTTCCAAATATACAACATTTATTTATTACTTGTTAACCTTAAGAAGTTTAACAATGACAAGCTCATTCCAAAGGGCGATTTCCTACCGGCCAACTCAAAGCAACTTGCTAGTGTTAGGGTTAACCTAAACTTTACTAATGGCAAGGCAAAAAGTGTCGCATCTCGCGCCCACCACAACTGTACTGGGCAATTCTCCAAGCTACGACCCTGAAAATAATTAACAATAACGGAGTGAGATATAAATCTTAGCGAGTCAATTTCCTAAACCTTGATTAGGACCCTAATTCGCTTAAGAGGCAACCTAAATACGCAACGGCATACAATCTTACCTCGCCTTGACAAAAACCTGCATATTAGTACATCTCACATGGCAATATTAGTGAAACACACATAGATAATAATCAGAATACATTCGAAATATTTCAGGTGCATTGCCAATATATGTATTCTAATTATTATGACCCCTCATTATCCTAGGCTGGTACTCAAGTGTCATGGGTCAAGCTACGATTCTAGTTTTGTGGTCAACATATTTCATTGTTGGATATACAATAGGGCATGAGTTACACATCGCTTGGTGTGCCCTTATGGCATTCATACTTGGACTAAGGAGAAAGATAAAATCGATTGCTTGAATGCTTGATTTGTGTGGTCATATGAGGAATTCCATCATTGATGGATTTTGGGACAATACCCCTGTGTTGACGGGATGCCTCGTTAGTAAGAACAAGACGATAACCCCACATCAACGGGATGATGTTCGTGAAATGTGTTATATAGGAATTGTGAAAGCTAGTATGAGCACCTAGAGGGGGGTGAATAGGTGCATAAACAATTTTGCGAGATATGTGCAGTGTAATCAACAGTAGATTATGAAAAGGAAATTCTTTCTTGTAAAAAAAACAAGTTACGATCAAAGTAAAAGAGTGTAGAGAAGAGAATATGAACACAGAGATTATAGTGGTTCGGCTTAATCCAAGCCTACATCCACTCTTCCGTACTGACAACCCACTAGCTGGATTTCACTATGAACAAAAGAGTTGTTACAATTAGGCTCTTCCTTGATTCCACAGTATAGAGACTCTACTATACTTCCTCAAGGTCTCTCAATGATATATACTCTCTTTTGCGTACAAGATTTCGCTCAACAGTTTAATTGACTAAGAACAAGGAGTTTCAGACTTTGGAATTCTTCTATCGCGCACTCACTTGAACAACTGGAACGTCTTCTTTATATACTCATTTATGCCATCATACCCGTTGGCACTTACCAAAGGAATTCTTCCAATCTGCCCCTTGTAGAGAATCAATTAGGAAGATCTTCAAGCTATTTAAGGAACATGACGATAGCCCATCAATCCTGCTCGCCCATACAATCAGGATCTTGGTTTCCATAAGTAGAACCTTCCAAGTATACTTCACCAATCAACGAATCCACAATAAATCAATTCTTGATCAAAATAGAGGATTATGTTATGCTATATCCAGCCAGAAGATCTACTTCAGTCGATAAAGTCAAATCCTTGACAAAACATCCAGTTTTGGATAAGTCTTCTTCGACGAACTAGAAACTATCAATGAGGATAGACTTTGAGTCTTGAGTCTAGTAGTCCGGAGGTCTTCAGACTTTGATGGAAGAGTCTGCAAGTCTTCAAACTAGATTGATGGAAACGTTTTGTCAGCTTCAAAACATTCAAGGAAGTTTTCTCTAACAATCTCCCCATTTTTGATGGTGACAAAAATTTCCTGCAGATTTGGATAACTTTGACTTGCAAAACATTACTCAAGAAAATATGGATATCTCATAAAGATAAATGGTTTAGTAATAACACTAGAATCTGCATCCATAGAAAGTAGGTTAGTCTTATGAACAAGGCCATGAGATATCAATAATACTTAAGATAAACAGATATTCAAACAATCAATTCCAAATCCAGTCCAAATCCAAATAGCCAAACACAAACATCAAGTCAATCAAAAAGGTTTTAAATCCAAACAGTCAAATCTACACATCTCTCCCCCTTTTTGTCATCATTAAAAAGGTAGAGATGAAAAGAGAATGAAATTAAGATGGCTTGGGAACACGGACAAGCTGGAAATCTCCCATTGACTGAACAATGCCTTCCAACTTTTTCAAGTCCTCCTTCAGTTGCGCTACTTCTTCACCCTTAGTATTTGCCTGAACTTGAAGAGCAATGGCTTGGAGTTGATCATTCAAAGAAACTGAGGAAGCTTGTCCTGCATTCTGCATATTCTGAAGTTCGCATCCTAGAGCATAGATTTAACCTTTCATTTCCAAAAGAACATCAAGAATTATGCGAAAGTCTGCTGAATTATCAGTCTGAGTACTTGCTTCTACACGATCAGACAGAGTATAAGCAGATGATGGCAAATCAGCATTGTCACGTAGATTGGGCGATGAAACATCGTGACCCTCCTCAGGAAATTGTGACGCATAGATGTCCTCTGGATCTACTGGAGAGCGACTTACTCCTTCACTGGTGGCAGGGATTGAGGATGTTCCTATTTTCTTAGGATCTCTCCATGTTTCCATGCCTTCAAGTGGAGAAGAGTGTTCTTCATGTTCTTTTTCTACTCTCTCCTCTTCTTCTTCTTCTTCAATTATTTCCTCCTCAGCATCTCTCTCCTCTGCTTCTTTCTCAAAATCTTCATTTCTCCAATCCTCTATTTTGTTTCAGCCGTGTCTTTTTCCCGTCTCTCCGTTGATTTTGGTCCAGAACGACTTAAGTTCTTCAATGCCATTGCAGAAATGGTAATGTCATCCTCATCCTCTTCATCCTTAATGATGAGAGCTCTTCTTTTATTGGATGGAGCAACCATGGGCTCCTTCCCTTTCCTTTTTGCAACCGAAGAGATTTGATGAGTCTTGACAGGGGTTTTCTCCTTGAACTTCTCCAACTCCTTGTTGAGTTCCTTCAGACGCATTTTAGAGACCATTTTCAGTCCCACCACCATTTGATTGCACGCTCGACCACAAAGAATTCGGGGAGTTTGAATATTCAAGTGTCTGAATAACTTGGTCACAAGAGCTGGATAAGGAAGTTGACCCTTGTCCTTCACCACTGCCCTGTACATGTGGAACATAATAGTGTGTAGAAGAGGGATTTTTTTTTTCCCAGCATTGATGGCATACATTAACTTTGCCTCCGAGTTTGAAACATCGGTCTTTGAAGTAGACTTTGGTCTAAGGTAGTTAATCACAATCTTGTGAAGCAGAATGTTGGTTGCATTCATCCTCGAATAGGAAATATTTTCTTCCGTTCTTCGATCTTTAACGAGTTCCAATGTTGCACGGGCAATATACACACTGATAGGTTGATATCTCCCTCTTTCAACCCCAATCACATCAGCCAATGTATTCATATCAATCACATGGTCCTGATCTCGAACATTAAAAGAGAATCTATTCGCATCCAAAAAACTAAGATTCGAATAGAAATAAGCAGTAAATTCAACATAGGCTTCTGTAGATTCAGAACAAAACTGTTCGAGTTGAAGAAGACTGAATTTCTCCTGCAAATTGACATTCACAGAGTCAAGAAAATCAAAATCCACACTTCTAGGGTTTATCACCCCACGCTTCAGCAACTTAGAGTACAATTGCTTGTGTTCCTCCGATCGAAACAAGTATGTCCTTTTGCTTCGGATTTTTGCCGCAACACCCATTCTCGGTTTAAACTAACTGTAGATCCTATCATCGTCATTCCCATCTGGCTAACTTAGTCCTCCAACACGTGGATAAGTTGGGATATTTGCCAATGCTTCTTCCGCCGATCCAGCAGGGGCAATTCCCAAACGTTCCATCGTGCGTAGAAAATAGGTTTCATTTTGATACCATTTTTCTTTCAAAAATTCGTCAATGTAGTTCAAAGGAGTACCACCCCTCTTCAAAGCACGGTAAAGCTTATAATAAAGCCAGGCTTAAGAGTTCTTACGGGTTCTGCGTCTTCGACGATTTCTTCCTCTTCTTGATGTGCAACATCCTAAGGTCTAGATGGAGGAGATGGACGCTGCTGAGAATGTTGTGGGCTCTGTTGCTGATTAGGAGATTCATCTTCCTCGGTGAGATCAAAGTGCGTAGGCCCCTCACGCATCTGTTGTGGTCCCCTGTTTGCGATCCTCGAAGACTTTTTTTGAGAAGACATTTTTCACAGTTTGTGAGGGATTCCAAGCTTGTTTTCCCAAGAAAGATGACAACTTTTTGAAGATTAAACAAGAGAAGAAGACAGAAATGGAACATCGGTGCTCTCTTAGGGTTTTTGTGAGTAAAACGAAGAAGAACCAGCAGTATATAAGACAGTCGAAGAGATGCATACGGAACGTCGTAAAAAAGGAAATATAAAGCTGCCTTTTTTTTTTAAAAAAATAACTGCTTTTTCAAAAATTAGATAACTGTCATTTTAAAACAATTTCTTTTTCGAAAAGGAAAGATTACAATAATCATGGAAATTAAAAATAGCAGCAATCAATTACGGGTTGATGATCGTACCTTTTCGAGATTTGATTTGAGAGATAATAACTTACAAAAAAACTTGATCGTCTGAGTCTGAGTATCTTTAGACTTTCAGTCCTGGGTCTGAATTTCCTCAGACTTTAAGACATTGAGTGTGGAACAAATAGCTTCAAATTGATTTTTCTCCAAAGGCTTTGTAAATATATTCGCCAGTTGATTCTTTGAGTCAATAAACTGAATTGAAACTTCTCTCTTTTGAACATGATCTGATGTCGAATCTCTATATGTTTTGCTCTTGAGTGAAGAATTGGATTCTTGGTGAGATTGATTGCGCTGGTGTTGTCACATTTGATTTCAATGCATGAATCTTCAATTCCAAAGTCTCTTAACTGTTGTTTTATCCACAGAATTTGTGAACGACAACTTCCAAGAGCTACATATTCAGCTTCTGCTGTAGAAAGAGCTATTGTACTTTGCTTCCTTGAAAACCAAGACACTGTCATACTTCCAAGTAGTTGACAAGTGCCCAAGGTGCTCTTTCTATCAACTCTGCATCCGGCTAGGTCTGCGTTTGAGTATCCAAGAAGAGAAAAATCTCATTCTTTAGGATACCAGAGACCCAAAGTTGAAGTTGAGGCAATGTATTTGATAATACATTTTGCAGCACTTAAATGAGATTCTCTAGGGTCTGATTGAAACCTAGCACAAATGCAAACACTAAACAGAATATCAGGTCTAGAAGTAGTAAGGTAAAGAAGTGAACCAATGATGCTCTTGTATAGCTTCTGGTCGACTTTCTTTCCTCCTTCATCTTTGTCCAACTTCAAGGAATTTGAGATTGGTACATCAATCTTTTTGCAATTCTCTAGTCCAAACTTTTTGACAAGATCTTTAGCATACTTTTCTTGATGAATAAAGGTTCATTCCTTCAATTGTTTTACTTGGAGCCCGAGAAAGAAGGTTAGTTCACCCATCATGCTCATTTCAAATTCATCTTGCATAGACTTAGAGAATTTCTTGCACAAACTTTCATTAGAAGATCCAAAAATAATATCATCAACATAAATTTGAACAAGTAGAAAACTTTCACTTTCTCTTTTGATAAACAATGTAGTATCTACTTTACCTTTGACAAAGCCATTTTGGATTAAAAAATTACTTAGTCTATCGTACCAAGCTCGAGGTGCTTGCTTTAGACCATATAGAGCCTTTTTCAGTCTGAAAACAGAATCTGGTTTCCTTGGGTCTCAAAACCGGGTGGTTGTTCCACATAGACTTCCTCTTGGATAAATCAATTTAGGAAAGCACTTTTGACGTCCATTTGGAATAACCTGAAATTTTTATGACAAGCAAAAGCAATGAATAATCTAATTGCTTCTAACCTTGCTACTGGTGTGTAAGTCTCATCATAGTCTATCCCTTCTTCTCGCGTATATCCCTTGGCCACGAGTCTTGCTTTGTTTCTTACAACCTTTCCTTTCTCGTTCATCTTGTTTCTGAAAACCCGTTTAGCTCCGATGATGGATTTACCTTTCGGTTTAGGAGTCAATTCCCAGACATCATTGATATTGAATTGCCTGAGTTCTTCTTGCATGGCTTCAATCCGGCTTTCATCAGTTAGAGCTTCTTCTATACTTTTAGGTTCTATTTCAGAAATAAGAGTCACAGCACTAGACTCTTCGTGTCTTTTGGATCTTGTGCGAATTCCTTCATTAATATCGCCGATAATGAGATCTATGGGATGACTGAACTTATGCTTCCAATTCCTGGTTGATTTGTCAAACTGTTGATCTTTTTCCTCATTTGAATCTTCGATTATCATTTGTTGATGGTCTTCTAAGGTTTGAGCTACTTCTGGAGATTTAGACTTTGTAGAGTCTAGAGCAGGTTTAGATTCTTCAAGTTGAGTCTGAATCGATTTGCTTTACATAAAGTCTTGAAATTTGACATTCATTGATTCCTCCACAAATTGAGTCTTTTTGTTGTATACTCTGTAAGCTTTGCTTGTGGTTGAATATCCAAGGAAGATCCCTTCGTCTGATTTTTCTTCAAACTTCCCAACTCGATCATTTGCATTTTTCAAAATAAAACATTTACATCCAAACACATGAAAATATGAAACAATGGGTTTCTTACCTTTGAATAACTCGTAGGGAGTTTTCTTCAGAATAGGCCTTAGAAAAACTCTATTAATGATATAACATGCTGTAGAAACTGCTTCAGCCCAAAAACGTGAAGAGATGTTACTTTCAATTAAAAGAGTTCTAGCCATTTCTTGAAGCGATCTATTTTTTCTTTCCACGACTCCATTTTGCTCAGGAGTGTATGGAGAAGAGAACACATGCTGAAAACCAGATTCATCACAAAATCTTGTAAAGTCTTGATTTTCAAATTCGCCTCCATGGTCAGTTCGTATACTTGAAATAACATACCCTTTGTTTCATTTTGAACCTTTTCAGCAAACTTTTTGAAGTAAGAAAAGGTTTCAGACTTACTTACCAGGAAATATACCCAAGTAAATCGTGAGTAGTCATCCACAATTACTAGGCAATATTTCTTACCTCCAATGCTTTGAGTTATGGTCGGTCCAAAGATATCCATATGCAGAAGCTGCAGTACACGATTAGTGGCAACTTGATTTATTGGTTTGAATGAGTTTCTTACCTGTTTTCACAGCACGCATGGTGTACATAGATAAGTCTTTTGTTATGACAGATTAGGTAGACCACGAACAAGCTTCTTTGCTGAAATTTTGGCTATTTGCTTCATGTTGATGTGACCAAGTTTTTTGTGCCATAAGTTTGCTTCTTCTTTAATTGAAATTAGACATTGGGCTTCATCTGGTTTGACATCTAAGAGGTAGATATTTCCATGTCTTCGACCCGTGAAAGACTGAGAGGAATCTTTACTGGTTCCTGAACATATTCCCTCTTGAAAGTTGATTTTGAAGCCGGTGTCGCATAGATGACTGATACTCAGCAAATTATAGTTGAGTCATTCTACTAAAGAAACATTATTGATCGTGAGACTTCCAATCTTTACAGTTCCGAATCCCACAATTATTCCTTTGTTGTTTCCTCCAAATGAAACTTTTCCACCATTAACTTGAACAAGTTTTATGAAGCAATTTGAATCTCCTGTCATATGCCTTGAGCATCCACTATCCATGTACCATTTAATCTTTCTCTTGATAGTGACCTGCATTTAGAAAAGAGTCTCAAGCTTTCTTTGGTACCCATATTTTCTTGGGTCCATTGGTGTTAGTATGATATATTGTCTTTGCCCATACCTTCTTAACAGGTTTCCAAACCATAGAACATTCTTTTTCAAAATGATCTGAATTATTGCACTTAAAACATTTAAGAGCATTGCGACCTACTGGTTTTACAAACACTTTTTGGAAATGATATTTGTAAGCATTTCTCGTAGGTCTTTGCTTAATTCTTTCTTTTACTTTAGGAAAATTAATTAGAGGAATGGTTTCAGCAGTCATTCCTAAACCTGATTTATTGAAGTAAGGTCTTTGTGCTGAAAGAATTTTTTCAAGTTTTTCAGATCCTATAGAAAATCTTTTAGAAATATTTGAGATGTCATTTTTCAAGAATGCATTTTCTTTTGAAAGATTGTCTTCATTTTCTTTCAAGGTAGAAACACTTTTGTCTAAACTTTTGACTTTATCTTTCAAAACATTTTCCTGTTGTTTTAGTGCAGAATTTTCTCTTTTGAGTTCAGAAATCATTTTAAGAGAAGTCTTGAGACTAAGACACAATTCATCAATGTATCTAGAAACTTTAGTGGGGATTTTCAAATTATTTACCTCGATTTCACTATCTAAATCTGAGTCTATTTCAGAGTCTGAATCTAAGTCTGATTGTGCCATGAGACAAATGTTGGAATAATCATCATCACTTTCTTCACATTTTGTATCACTCCAAGTTTATGCTTTGAGTGCCTTTCGATACTTCTCTGTTTTTCCTTTCTTTTTCTTCAGAAGGGGATAGTTGGGTCTGATGTGTCCTTTTTTCTTACATTCAAAACAGACTACATCTCTATTGGATTCATCATCCTCAACAAACTTACTTTGTTGCTTTTGAAAGCTCTGTTTCTTTGGATTGAATCTTCTTCCCTTTCTGTTTAGCTTTTTGAATCTTCTTATCATGAGAGCAAGCTCTTCATCATCCATATCGTCTTCAGAATCTGTGACATCAGAATCATCATTAGATTTTAATGCAATGGATTTCTTACCTTTAGGATCTTCATCTTCGTTGATTCGCTCCACTTCATAAGACTGAAGAGTCCCAACCAACTCATCAACAGAGAGTGGCATGATTCTTTGTGTCTCCCTTATTGAGGTCTTTATGTGATTCCAATCCTTGGAGAGTCCACACAGTAGCTTGTTTACTTTCATGGGATCAGAAATTGGTTGATCTTGATTTTCAAGACCATTCACTATCTCTGTAAAATGACTAAACATGTCAGTGATAGATTCTCCTGTTTTCAATTTGAAAGCTTCATATTGTCCGAGCAGAATGTTGATTCTAGTTTCTTTCACTCGGTCAATTCCTTCATAGGTGATGTGTAATCTATCACAGACTTCTTTAGCTGTAATACAAGAAGATATTCTGTTATATTTAGTGGGAGATAATACACAATATAAAGAATAAATAGCTTTTGCATCAAGAGCTTGTCTCTTGGTTATTTCTTCTCGAGTCATTTCGCTAGACTCAATGGTTTCTTTTCCTCTTTCTGAGACTGATGCAGCTTTAGGAATGATTCCTTTTTCTACCACGTCCCATTCCAAAGGATCCTTTGATCTTAGAAATGCCTTCATCTTGTTCTTCCATATATTGTATTCCTTTCCATCAAAGTAAGGCGATCTGGTATTGCTTTGCCCTTCAACCAGTCCTAGAGCCAACATACTAGCCATGGATCTTTAACTCTGAAGTAAAACACTTCAATTCAAGTGAGTACACAAGCTTTGATACCAATTGTGAAAGCTAGTATGAGCACCTAGAGGGGGGTGAATAGGTGCATAAACAATTTTGCGAGATATGTGCAGTGCTAATCAACAGTAGATTATGAAAAGGAAATTCTTTCTTGTAAACAAAACAAGTTACGATCAAAGTAAAGGAGTGTAGAGAAGAGAATATATGAACACAAAGATTATAGTGGTTCAGCTTAATCCAAGCGTACGTCCACTCTTCCGCACTGACAGCCCACTAGCTGGATTTCACTATGAACAAAAGAGTTGTTACAATTAGGCTCTTCCTTGATTCCACAGTGTAGAGACTCTACTACACTTTCTCAAGGTCTCTTAATGATATAGACTCTCTTTTGTGTACAAGATTTCGCTCAACAGTTTAATTGACTAAGAACAAGGAGCTTTAGACTTTGGAATTCTTCTATCGCGTACACACTTGAACAACCAGAACGTCTTCCTTATATATTCCTTTATGCCATCATACCCGTTGTCACTTACCAAAGGAATTCTTCCAATCTGCCCGTTGGACAGAATCAATTAGGAAGATCTTCGAGCTATTTAAGGAACATGACGATAGCCCATCAATCCTGCTCGCCTATATAATCAGGATCTTGGTTTCCATAAGTAGAACCTTCCAAGTATACTTCACCAATCAACGAATCCACAATAAATCAATTCTTGATCGAAATAGAGGATTCCGTTATGCTATATCTAGCCAGAAGATCTACTTCAGTCGATAAAGTCAAATCATTGACGAAACATCCAGTTTTGGATAAGTCTTCTTCGACGGACTAGAAACTGTCAATGAGGATAGACTTTGAGTCTTGAGTCTAGCAGTCCGGAGGTCTTCAGACTTTGATGGAAGAGTCTGCAAGTCTTCAGACTAGACTGATGGAAACGTTTTGTCAGCTTCAAAACATTCAAGGAAGTTTTCTCCAACAGGAATGACACCCGATGGATTTCGGATACCATGCTCAACAAAGTGAGCCAATGTCTTGCAGGTTTCTAGAAGAGCCATAGGGCTTCAGCTATGTATGATCGATAATTGGACTTGAGATAGCATGGTAGTATGGGATGCCATGTGATTCTCGAGACACTAAACGTGTACGAAGTATTTGAGTGTTATGTGCATACTTTGGAAGTTGTTTTATGGCCCGCACATGTTTCACATGGATTTATATGAGATGCATGAGACAGGTGCATGATTTAAATGTATTTTTAGTGACTTAGAAGGTAGGTGCATACTATAATTGTCATTTTTCAAGAAGTGAAAGGCATGTAGATGTCCAAAAGGTTGTTGTTTGAGTCTCGAAGGCTTTGATAATGTTGTGGATGTTGATATCCGACATGTGTGAATATTTTGGCTATTATTTGCACTAGTTGTGACATGTGTAAACTTATATGCCTTTGTTTAGGACTCGAGGGACTTAGGTTGAGAATAGATTCCATCATGTATATAGTTAAAGCAAAGTTTGGACTTTGCTATTGATCTAACATCGACATATTTAGGTTAGGAAATCATAAGGCTTTGATGCAAGATATCTATCTATATAAGGTTTAGGATTTTTACTTATTGAGTTTTTAACTCACTGTTATTGTTTAACCTTTTCAGATCCCAAGGTACGAATCTACCACCATCCCATCTCTAACTTCCTGTGCACGTGGAAATTATGGTGCTAGACATCAAGGATGCTACTACCAACATTCTCTTCTAGTGCTACACCATGACGGTGTGGGTGGATGAGGGTGTAGGGCATCTAGTCCCCCATTTATTCATGGCTTGGTTTGCTTGGGTTGATGAGGACTTCTATGGTCCTCTGCGTGGGTTTGACGGCCCCTCCTAATAGTACCCTGAACAACCCCAAGTCCTACCCTAACTATGCCCTAGAGCCTGAGTCGTCGCAGTGAGGACACTAGCGAAAGATGGGAACCATTTTTGATAGCTATCCTTATAGAAGGAGTTAGGAGTAACCCCATTTTTTTTATATCTTTTTGTGTGTGAGGATGAACAATTGAAGCGGCCCTAAGGTTAGGCTTGTAAATTTGTAATCGTTTCTCGTAAATAAATAAAGCATGAAAGGTATGTGGTATGTGTGTGTGTTTCTCCCTAATTATCCATTGTTTGTTGTTGATTGATTGGGTGAATGGAGATTGCACGCTACATTTCCGCATGTGCTTGAAGTCAAAGATAAAATCAATGGGATGGCAACGCCTCTAGAGACGTCGCAACTTGATCCCATTGCGAAGGATGTCATGTTCTCGCACCAAGGGTAGGTCCAAGCATGACATTAGATGCCCGACAATGGCTCGGAGTGGATGTTAGAGGTGAATCAATGGAATGACGACGCCTTCTAGGATGTCGCAACTTGATCCAGTCACAAAGGATGTCATGTTCTCATGCCAAGGGTAGGTCTAGGGCGTGATATAATGGCTTGGAGTGGATGTTAGAGGTGAATGCCTTGGCTAACAACCAAGATGACCCGGGTTGTAGTAGGGATGCCTTGACTAGAGACAAAACTCGGAAGTCTTGACGATCAACTCAAGAGCCCAATGATGGCTCGGAGTAAATGTCAAAGGCAAATGCCTTGGCTAACAACTGAGATGCCTCAGAGTAGGGTGCCTACGATATGGGAATCGTGGATGCCCAATTAGAGAACTGGAGGTCACTACGTCAGCTGCCTACATGGACTAGCTGAGTAGTGAAATGGGGATGGACCTTAGTGATATTATGCATGATAAATGTGAAGCTTGATGCACTCATTGCATAGTAGTATGACCCATGTGATTGTATAGGACGCGTGTCACATTAAATGCATGTTGGCATTACTCGTGTGACTGGAAATGATCTCTCATTATAGAGCACCTGTCGTGCTAGAGGGTGAGCATCACGAGTTTACCAATCCAAACTTTCTGGGCATGGTGTTTGTTCGATACACAATTGTCTTTCTAGTGGATATAGGACAATTTGATCTGATTACCTACCATTTTGTTGCTATATTTGTACTAATGGACGGTCACCTATTAGGACCAATTCCCAATGCTCTTGGTATAGGTGGAGGTAGGAGTGATGTGGAGGATTAGGAGTCGGAGTAGGAAGGAGTGCAAAGTGGTCATGCTTGTATTTTGACAAGATAGTAACTTTTTGGGGCGTGGGATCATGTAGTCGGATAGAGGGACGTATGTACAGACAAGGAACTTGCTATAATAGAGTTTAGGGAGATAGACGCCTTTTTGATTTCTCCCAGTTTAGGTCCTTCCTTTTGATGTATAACCCGCCACTCGATGTACATATAAGTATGATAAATAATGGAAGCATGATTCTCTCTATTATTGTGTTTTAAGAGGCAAGTGTATAAATCATGTTATAAATGCTAACCTTTATAAAAGATTTTTGCTTGCGTGAAAACTTAAAATAAATAAAAAAAAAGGATTAGTAAGTTGTGGACTGGGATGCCACAATGTCACCCTCGCTTGGGCGAGCATGGGCCACATTTGTTTAGGCTAGTGAGGGCATTAGATCTAGCAAAGGCCTCCCCTACCCTCGCATGAGGTCGGCCACTGACCATCGATTAGGTCTGGTGAGGACCGCTCGAGGAAAAAAAGGGAAAAAGAAAAAAGAAAAAGAAATGAAAAAGAAAGGAAAGGATAAAAAGAAAAAAAATCCGCAAAATTCAAAATAAATAAAAAATTGGCCCTGCCATGTTGGATGGTTAGCACTGATTAGACCACCAATTCAGTAAATTTTTTTATCAAAATTGACAAATTGTTAAAACATTTAAATCTAAATCGATAAATTATCAAAATGTTTTGGGTTAAATTGGTAAGTTATCAAAAGGTTTAGGACTTTTGAACAATTTTCCTGTTAGAGTTAACTCTTGATTTTCTAAAGTAATGAAAATAACAAGGCAAATGGCCAATAAGATGGAGGAACTTGGCATTTGTTCACTAATTGCACATAAAATCTAGGTGCTGATTATCCAGCTTACAAGCGTTTCTACTCTAAAGTTTAACCTAAAGAAGTCTAAAGGACACAACTTGTCCAGAAAAGCAATGACAAGAATAAGAGGACTTTATTTGGAAAATGAAGCCACCCATTTCCCAAAATCATCTTAAATTGTCATCAATTATTGTGAAAACAAATCAAATTATACAACACCCTTATTATTCCTCATCTCCAATGAACATCATTAATGCACATATTATAGACACAATATTATAGCAGATAGATTATGGATATTGTCGTGACCTACCTCGGTGGAGGGAATATCGATTTAGGAGTATTGCTTAAATGACAGGATTACGGCCCACAATTAGGCACGGGCTCTTCCAAGCTCATACCTCACGTGACATTAAGGTGTTCATTAAAATTTTGTAATAAGGAGTCACCACTAACCTATTAGAGTCGGCTAGAAACCAAATGTAGCATGGGAGTGTACCTCACTTCATATGCAACCAAATAGGGTTGATAACTTAATTACACTAATTTACCAATTAATGCTATTTTGGTACCTAATCTTATTCATTTAAAAAAAATTGTCAAGCAGTTTGGATTAATTTTATATCAATCCACTAACACATAAAGTGATCATGTGGATGCGCAATCATTAACATAATAATCGACTACCAAATAAAGTATAAAATAGATTGCAATTAATAAAAGACCTACCATTAAGAAAAATGATAAATACCAATCCTAACTAGACTACAGGGAGCCACAAACGACAAAAGCATGCAAACAAGAGTAATTGTCTTTGAGAACAATTAAAACCCTAATGTAGAGCTCTTTGCTTAATAAATTTTTTAGCACAACTTTAGAATTAAGAAGCTTCCATTTTTTTTTTTCTAAGAAAATAGCTCAAAAGTCTATTTTAAAATTTTTTCAAGGAATTATAAATTTTGAGGGATTTTGTAATTTTTTAATGAACTTTTGAATTTTACAATTTTTTTTTTATTTTTTATTTAAAATAATAATTTTTTTTTTGAATTTTTCAAAAAAATCATATTTTCAAATTTTCTGAAAATTTTGGAATTTTTGATATTTTCTGAATTTTTGGAAATTTCTGAAAGTTTTTGAAATTTTTTAAATATTTTCCGAATTTTTCATTTTTTTCATTTTTTTTTCAAAATTTGAATTTGATAATTTTTCCTGCGATTTTAATATTTTAAATTATTTTTGATGTTCATTTCTCTTTTCTTTTTCATTTTTAAGACTTTTTAATTTTGATTATTTTTTAAATTTTTTTCCAAATTTGTTAAATATTATATTCAGGAAAAGTGGGTTTGGACCGGGTGAACCCGATTCGTCGGTTGACTCGATCCGACTACCTTTTTTTTTTAAAAAAAAATCTCTTTCTTTCTCCCCTTTTGTTAAGGGTTAATATTCTAAAATATCCCAAACTGGTATATGTGTGACAAATCTATCATAAACTAATTGTTTGACTATAAAAGGATCAACTAGTATATATATAACAAATTTATCCCAACTGATCATAAAAAACTCCAAATTGATATACTTGTGACAAATTATTCAACCGCCATAAACCTAAACTAATACATTTGTAACAAATATGTTCTTCCATTGAATTGGATTAATATCATAAAAAAATCACAAAAATTGTATAACTATGATAAATGGAGAGTAAAATCTCAAATTTGTACATCGATCAACTGTCATGTGTCATTCAATTTAGTAATTTGACAATAAAATTCAATGGAAACTAACATATGATAAATTTATCACAAGTATACCAGCTTGGACTAAATTTATCAAAATTGTATTAGTTTGAAGTTTTTGGTAGTTAAAAAATTAGTTTAGTATAAATTTGTCACAGGTGTATTAGTTTAGAATTTTTCTAGATATTAATATTTTTTTTAATATGACTATTAATAATTTAATTAATTATTTTTCTTTTTCTTTTCTTTTCTTCTCCTAGACTTCTTCTTCCCCGATGGTTTCCTTCTTCACGCATTCCCTGCACACCCAAAGATTGATTCCCACTGGATTTGACCCACACACCAATGTTGGCCGGAGTAATCGGTCTCTACTACCGCTGGCAACCATCACCCACTAGTCGTCCATTCCGATTGGCGTTGAACGCCGCTGACGACCTACTCTAGTGCCCATGCAAAGGAAAACCCTTACTGACTCGACAATGCATAGCCATTTCATGAAAATCACGCCAAAGCACAATGAACACACAAAAAGCGAACATGGAGCAACAGTTATAGAAGTAAAGATTGGTCAGTCTCCGGTTTAAACACAAACTAGTTTTGGCCTTCCCTAAGGCATTTCATCAAACACGTAAGATGCACTGGCTAACAAAGGAATCTAGGCTCATTTAAGGATTTGGGTTCGAACCAGGCTCGACATTAGACATACAAGCAGTATTTTAGACCAACTCAGAGACGTATTATTCACATTTGACATGAGTATGAACAACAACATCAGATCTTGGCCATAACCCACTAAAGAGAACCAAAGTTCATTCAAGCATTTCAATGAACAGTTGGCACACTACTGAAACGAGGGATCTCTGACCTACTAGAGACTCTAGCACGAACCTAACTCTTAACAACGCCTACCAAAACACATATAAGCTTTCATGGAGGACTGATGGTGTGACATCCTGATTTTCAGGTTCTGATTTCAATTGGATAAGTTGGGCATTTCATCGACGCGACTCCAATGCTTTTCTCTGAGATGGCCACTCATGAGATAACTAGACTATCTAGGGAAGCTATTAGTAAATTTTAAGGCAATGGACTTGAGAATTCGACTAGGAATCGGTTTCTCGATTGTGCTCATCTTTAGAGGCCATTACGGCAGAGTATAAAACCGATTTGAGATCAAAGATAGGTCAGTCGACTAAGATGTGTGGCTGATCGTGAGTGACTCCACTAAATTGGAAAATTCTCATCAACCAACACTAGTTTGATTTTACTGTCATTTTGGTACCCTGTGTCTGTATCTGAATTCTCGAGATTTTCACGACAACCGAGAGTCGCCAATGTGTCGAGTGGGTTTAGTGTGACTCGAAAAAATCGACAACGGGTCGTTTGCTCTAAAAAGTTTTGAAAACTACCTAGTAGCCTAGGTTACGCTAAAAACGCGTCGGAATGAAATTAACCGCCAATTTGAATCCGATTTCAGAAATTGAAAATTTTGTCATGTCACAATAAATTCTAGGACCCACTACTCAGTCTTAAAAGATTTTTCTGACAACCAAGACTTTTTGGGAAAAAGTCGGTTTATGACCGTTTTTGTTCAATTAAGGCCATGGATTAATTTTGATCGCAAAATTGGGAAGCATGATGGATATGTGGGTGAGGAAAAATATCAATTTGATCGATGGAGAGTCAATTGAATTTAATGGGGCCGGTTCTTGACGAAACAAGTATGAATAAGAGTTCAATTGAAACCAAAACCCCTCAATTTCGTAACTCCCCCTTAGCCTAGCCAAAATGCACCATTCCAAGTGTTGTGAGGAGTGTTGGTGTGGCTCAATGGAAGCCAAGAGTGTATGCATGGCCTAGGATGATTTTAGAAGATATTTTAGTGGAAAAAGAAGGCATGTGGCCCCCTCTCTTGCCCTTATCCTTCCCCCTCCTTTGCAGCCGGCCAAACCCTCTCCCTTCTCCTCATTGTTGCACACATAGCCAAGGAAGATAGCAAGGAGAAGCCGCACGTCGCCCACGCCATCGCCACCACACGCCGTTGCTGTTTCGCATGCCACCGCCATCCGCCCTTTGCCGCGTGTTCCACCGTCCAACCACCTCTGTTCCAGCTCATGTTTGTGCGTTTGAGGGGTTGTTCAGCCACCAAGAGAGGCTGAGGAAGCTCGCCGGGACCGCCGTTCAATTCGTCAAACCACCACCAAACCTTCCCGAGCCTCATTGCGCTAAATCGAACTGTTTTCTCTCCATTTCCAGCAGTGACCAGCAAGGAGATTTGTGGGTTTTTCAGCACCTTCCGAGCCCGTTTTGAGGTGCTTGTGGGCCTCAGTTCCTAGGCCTGCTTTGGAGAAAAGTGTTCCCCGCGTTGTTCCCGTCGGTTTGATCCGACCCGCGCGTTATTCCGATGAGTTTAGCTCACTAATCCTTGCTTAGTTTGTTAATGATGCATAAGGGTTGATTAGTTTAAGCTAAGTGTGATTATGTGGTTAGATTAAAGTAGATTAGTGATTATTAGTTAATTGTAATGCATGTTAGGCATTTGACTAGTGCAATTAGCTAGAGGATAGCCTATATTATTTATTGAATGCATCTCGGGATTTTTCTCAACCCGTCTCGAGCTCCAATTAGGCATTACGGGCCTAAATTGGATTTTTTGTATTTATTTATTAATTTTCAAAATTATTTAACTAATTAATTATTTTTCGAAAATTAGGCGGGGATAGTTGACGGCCGAAATTTAATGATGATTGTCATGGTGTAGTCCGTTTATTTATTTGAGTTCTACGTTGTGTTGAATTGAATTGATTGTGCAATTTGAGGAATTATTCCTAAATTGATTGAAATTGAGGAATTGATTGGTAAATGGCCTAGTATGATTATTTAGCCCAATAATGCTTTGATGGGCTATTAAGTGGAGAAGATTGTGAGAGTGAACTGAATATACTCTTGGCCAAGACCAATCGGGTACGCTAATATCAGGTATGGTAAAGATGGGAAAGAAATAGTTAGTGCATGGCTCTGTGATGAAATATAATCACCTTGGCGAAAACGACACCCAAGAGCATGCCCGTAAATTGTTTATATCACCTTGGCGAAAACGGCGCCTTAGAGAATACACATAGTAAGGTGACTAGGTATATTATACTGAGAATTGTATAGTATAAATGGAAATGACTGAGGGAAATAGGCCAATTATTATTTTGATTGAGGATTCTAAGTGTGAAGGACACAGTCCTTGGCCGAGAGTAATTAATCGTGTGAGGGTTATTAGTCGCATCGAGAAGACTATTGAAAGATGAAATGATGTATGATGGGTGTATGACAGTGTGGAATAGGGCATGGAAAACCATCGAATTTGGAATAGGTTATGCTCACTAAGCCATAATTCAGCATTACCACCTAATCTAGGTTGTGCTTGCTAAGCCGTAATTTAGCATTACCATCAAAGTATGGTTATGTCCATTGGACCGTAGGTTACCACCTAATCTAGGTTATGCTCACTGAGCCGTAATTTAGTATTACCACCGAACTTGGAATCAGTTGTACACACTGAGCCGTAATTCAACATTCCCATCGAATTTGGAATCGGTCGTGCTCGATGAGCTGTCATTCAGCATTAACCGCCGAAGAATTAGTAAGCCATGCCCGCTAAGCCGTAATTCAGCATTACCGCCAAATTTTTAGTAGGCCGTGCTCGCTGAGCCGTAATTCAGCGTTGGGGTTGAGTATTTGAGATGACTGTGTAAGCTGTCCTCGTTGAGCCGTAATTCAGCAGTGAATTTGAGTAAATGAGATGAACCGACCAAGAAAGGGGTCGTGATGACATGTAATCGACTGAATCGATTGATCAATGTTTTGATCTAATGTCGTGAATTGATTGATCGATGATTCGATCTGTGGTGATTGATTGGATGTTTATTTGAATTGTACTGACGTGCAGGAAGGAACAAAGGCCAAGGTAAGTTCTCTGACTCGTGTTGTGCTTAGGCAGCCCGGATGGTGTATTGGTTTACTAATCGAGTCTTAGGGGGTAGAACTCACTGAGACGTTGTCTCACTGGTTATTGAATAACCATTTTCAAGTCCTTAGACGGCATTGGTGAAGGACTAGAGGCCCGAAGTGAAGAAAGGGGAAGCCTGAAGAATTGACGATCCTATCGGACTAGATAGTCATAAGGAAAATCTCTTTTGTTAAGGAGTTGAGTCTTTGTTGCAGACTTGGTTTTATGAACTTGTGGCTTAAAAACTAGCTTGACCATTCGTCTTGTATAAATTTGCACTATGGGTTGCAATGTTTATAAGTGTGGTTGCTTTTAAGGTGAA
Organism: Eucalyptus globulus; assembly: GCA_014182545.1. NCBI lineage: Eukaryota > Viridiplantae > Streptophyta > Magnoliopsida > Myrtales > Myrtaceae > Eucalyptus > Eucalyptus globulus. The sequence goes on from CM024721.1 coordinate 47,496,868, forward strand.
AATTTTTAGTCATACTTTTCTATCACATTGTTTTATTGTCTGGGGATTCTTAATTGCTTCCACATGTGCTTATTACAATTGAATGAGTCGGCGATACGTTCTGGAATATCGCTAGCAATCGACCAAGGCTAAAGGATGGGCACGTGACCGAGGACCGGGCGTGACAAATGGGACCGAAAATCGCGCGAATTGGTCAGCCGTGATCTTTGGTCCGAAGCCCCAAAAACAGAGCACACATCCTCGGGGGAGACCTACCTGGTTCATAGGAAGGGCTACGGTAGATGGTGGCCAATGGACAGACGTTCGGTGATGGCCAGGTACCCTCTCGCGCTCACTCTCTCTCTCTCTCTCTCGTTTGCTCTCTTGGCCAAGCCAAAAAAAAAAAAAAAGGAAACCACCTCTCCAAAACAGAATCCTCACCTCTCTTTTAACGTCCCTCCCTCTCTTTGCCTCTCACCAGGACAGTGCCAGCTCAACCGATATTGCACGACATTCTTTTCACCCAATGTCGCACGCGATGGCCTCCACACTACTATCCTCTATACGTTGTACCAACGTCCCTTTTCCTTGTTTGTCACAAAGCCGCGAAGGAAAAGATGAGGGAGCGGACGGGCTGGGTTGAGGAAGAAAAGAGGTGGGCTTGACCGTGGGAAAGAAAGAAGAAAGAAAAATGAAAAAGAGGTTTGCCGCATAGGAAGAAAAAGATAAGTGGGCTGGCCTGTGGGGAAAAACAAAAGAGGGAAAGGAAAGGACGGCTAGGCAGGTTCAGAGCTGGCCCGGCCCTATTCAGCTTCTCTCTCTCTTTCTTTTTCTTTCTTCTTCTTCTTCTTTGTTTAAAAAAATGGAAATAGAAACAAAATAATAATAACTGTAATAATAGTTTTATAGAAAAAACTCAAAAATTCAATGATTAGTAATAGTGATGCTAATGTTCCCAATGTCTACATGCTATGCAAATTATTTTTGTTAGGGATTAAAAATTAATCCCTAATTTTCTACGCGATTAAGTCCTAAGTGAAAATACAAAATTTAGGTGTCCACATATATATGTTGCAATCCTTTATATGTTGCGTAACTTCTTTTAACACACATATAAAAGAATATGAGTTAACACTAACCACCATCAATCTCATCCCTAAACACAATTAATTCTCTAATCAAGGATTATGAGTTAACTCACAGTTTTCGGTGGCAATGAGCTCACGGCAACGGTGGCGTGGCGTCGATGAGAACGAGGGGCTCACAATTCTAATGGCAGCATGTACGACATCGGCTCGGTAGCTTAAGCTTGCAACTTGGGCTTGGGGCAGCTTGGCGGTGGCTCACGGACAAGGGACAGCGTGAGGGATGGTATCGAGCGGGCAACGATGGCACAGCGGTGTAAGGGATGGATGGTGGTGGAAGAGGGACGAATGGTGGAGGTGGTGAATGGGCAGGAATGGGGGGGGTGGCCATGGAGAGAAATGGAGGAAGAAGGAGAAGATGAGAGAGAGAGATGGTGGAGGAGGAAGGGTCGGCCAAGGGGGAAAGAATAGAGGAGAGAGAGAGAAAGAAAGAAATAGGAAGAGATAAAGGGGTTTTTGGATAGTATTTTTCCAAAAGATCCGACTAACCTTCCTTAAATTCCTCTCATCCATGCTTCATATCTCCTTTTGTCTTTTTCTTAAATGCCAAAACCCTTATAGAAGGGGCAAAATGGTATTTATATACTTTTTAACTCAAATTCCAATTTTACCCTTGGGCCCGCTTGCTTGAAATTGGTTTGAAATGCCTTGGCGGGCTTGGCTTAGGCCGACTTGGGCCCTCATCACTGAATCCAATGGGCGTGAGGCTTGTTAGGCCTTCGCTCAGCCCAACTCCCTTTTTCCGGCTTATGATTCTCGACTCGCTAATTCTTATATGAGAATTTTAAGCTTGTTGATAAAGTGGCAAATCAATGAGGCGACATCCAATAAGTTAGTCTTAGAATCCTCGAAATAATCTAATTAAAATCTGTGATTAAAATTAATCAAATGCGACTTTAGTATGACCTAAACTATTAAGTGGCTTTTAGGGGTTCTCATACAGTTGAACAGTGGCCGAAAATATTCAATCCACGTTTGTGCCTCTTTAATAGTTGATGACCATTGCTTATCATGTAATCACGCAGGATCAATTACTAATCATGAGTACAAGATCAATAGAAAATTAATTTATTGCCATTCATCGCGAATATCATAATCGTGCGGAATTACCCGCAAATCAACTATATACTTCTATCAAATCGATTTATATCTGTTTTCTAATTGACTTATAACAATGTGGTATTGACCATTGTCGATCCTTATGATTGAGTGGTCTATTCTTGATTGAATTCTCTGGTCGTTTGCGTTTTAATCATTTAAAGACTCTTTCAATAGATTAATTAACTTATGAGTGATCAGTTCAAAGTCAATTAACTATCAATGTATTGATAAAATAACTATCTCATATATTTTGAAGGGGTCGAAATTATGGATATCACAAGTGAGGCCTCGTCGACCCTCGCTTGGGACTAATAAGGCTCAGCCAAATTTGGGCGATGCCTCACCGGCCCTTGCCTAAGGCAGCGAGAGCACCCCCTCCCTCCTTTATCCTTAGGGTTGGCAACCTTTGCCAACCTCTCCGATGATGAGCACTGCTGTCGCTAACCCTTTGATGATAAGCAGCAACAACAGTGCCTAGCCACGAGTCCTTGCCTTTTTTTTTCTTTTCTTTTCTTCCTATTTTATTTTTTATTTTTTTTAAGTTTTTGAATATTATTTAAATAAGATTGGAAGAAAAATTAATTAAAAAATGCCACGTAAGAGAGAAAAATTAATTTTAAAATACCACAGTAACATTTTTCATTAGAGAAACTAATGATGTTAACGGGGGAGGGGACTTGATTATGTTAATTTAACAAGTTTTAAAACTTGATTGTATTTTTAAAAGTTTTAAAACTTGATTGTATTTTCATGACAAGTTTTAGGACTTATAGTGCATATATTCATTTTAATGATGCTTTTGAACTCCACACTCCTTGCTGGGGTAATATCGTCCCTTGTCACCTTTAGCGCACCAAGGTTTTGCTCAATTGCCATATCACAACCCTCCGGACCTATAATAGCCTTCACATTATCTGCAAGGTCTTCCAGTACTATTAAGTATCAAACAAAATTCCACTTTGGAGCCATAATTTCGAAAATTCCTCCCATTTAACAAATAAAAAGGTCAAGCACTAACCAAACATTGCTAAACATAATTAATCCGGCTTGTCAATGTTACCGTGGTGTGCATGCCCAAAACCCCATTTTCCCTTTTTTTCTCTTCTTTTCCTCTCTTTTTTCTCCTCCTCCTTTCTTTTCTCTTCTCTCTCTTTTTCCCTTCTTTTTCGTGCAAGGTCTCCGCCTTTTAGAACACTTATTTTTCCTTTTTCTTTTCTCCTTTTTAAAAAATAAAAATAAATCCCACTTTTTGACCCAAGTTAAAAAGACCAAAAAAGAAAAGGCAAATATTGCAATAGGAGCATAATTTGGTTTACTGTACAGTCAACCACTATCGGACTTAAACGATACGTCAAGAATACTGTCATCCTCAGTGCACATCGGATCAAGTTCGTATCGTTTCGCAATGGACACGTCTATCATGCTCTTTTTGTTCTTCAGCACGAATTTGCGTGTGCTCTTCCGCTAGTTATAATGGAAAAAGTGACAGACTACAGAGAATTAGCTAGGAGAGGCGAGAAATACAGATACTCTCACCACCAGTTTCAGGGCGGTGCATACTTCTCCTATTTAATATCTTTATCTTCTAGAAGTGGGCCAAGAGGTTGGTGATACATGTGGTGATGGGAGACTGACACCACCCAATGATTAATTACTGAAGTCATGGTCTTCATGGCTGACCCAGGACCTGTGCTTGTCTCCCGTCGAGTCTCTCTCACGAGGTCTTGTAGAAAAACAGCGAGTCAAGCACGACACCCACAATCGTCAACGGGGTCAGTCCACGTGAATCAGACCTACACATACCCTAGACATGCTTGCCTTCTCTCATCTTTTATCACTTGGCACCCTCTATTTTCGTAACTACAAATTTGCACCCCCAATTTCAAGGGAGAGTAGATCAATTCAACTCGCGTATTTTTTATCGATGTTAAATTTGATTCTTGATCTTTTAATTTTGTTAAATTTACTGTTCATATTATTTTAATAAAATCAATTTAGCCTGTCAAAAAGTATAAGGATCACATTTAACATTAACCGGGCATGTATAAACTATTTTTGACATTTCCCCCACTTTCTTATAACGGTGCCCCTATCCAATTTCATCTGTCACAGCCACAAACATACGATCTTCGTCCATACAACCATAACCTATACCACTAGCTTAGTCGCCGCCACACCCCAGCAACATCATTGCCATCACCAAACGTCGAGGTCATGTCACCACCTGCCTTTTACTTCGCCATTACTGCGACGGTACCCACCAGCCATAGCTCTTCCTCTCTCTCATAAAAAAAAAAAAAAAAAAAGAAGCCAAAAAAGCATGCATTTCATTACAAGTCTTATAACTAAGTTAGTATTTTGCCATATCTATGTTAGTATTTCGCACTACCACATTTGGTTGATTTTATAAGATATCCCCTCCCAAGCTCTACTCAATTATACTTTCATCTTGGATTTTGAGCACATGCTCAAACTAATAAATTTCATTAGAATTTTATAACTTTACGTGCGGGTTTCATTGATCAATTGACTCATTTGATTATGCAATTAAGTCCTTGAGCATTTTCAGGAAATTATGATGAAGTCCTTTGTCATCACTTCTCTTACGCCGGCCAAGTTGAGGCTGTCACTGGTGGGACGTCCCATTGTCACTGTGGACTACACCCGGCAAAGGACTTTGTCGCACTTCTTTAAAGACAAATTACAAAACCAATGGGCCCATGCATATAAATCCAGCCGACCCCACTATTTGGTAAAAGTCTTGCTCGGAGAGAATAACCCTTATCGCCAAAGTGAGCATTCTTAAACCTGGAACATGTTAGAGGGAAACAATATGAGAACCTCAAAACATTCACTAGCAAGATCTGATTCCGCTACCTGAATCCGAATACCCCCGAGGCAATGTTCCGATCTCACTTGAGTATGGAGGAGGGGGTGATGTTGGAGAAATCTTCTTGAAGTATTTTGAAGTTGACAAAACGTTTCTATCAGTCTAGTCTGAAGGCTTGCAGACTCTGCTATTTAAAGTCTGAAGACCTCCGGACAGCCAGACTCAAGACTCAAAGTCTATCCTCATTGATAGCTCTCTAATCCGTTGAAGAAAGGTTATCCAAAACTGAATGTTTCGTTGAGGATTTGACCTTATCAACTGGAGAAGATCTCGTGGCTGGAGAAGATATAACGGAGTCCTTTGATTGATCGAAGGTTGATTTGATAATTGAAGATCCGGTGATTGCCTAAGTATTATTGGAAGGTTCTCGCATGGAAACCGAGATCCCGATTGTATGGGCGAACGGGATTGATGGGCTATCAACACGTTCCTTTTATAGATTGAACAATCTTCCTAATTGATTCCGTCCAACGGGTAGATTAGAGGAATTCCTTTGGTAAGTGCCAACGGGTATGACGGCATAAAGGATTATATAAGGAAGACTGTCTTAGTTGTTCAAGGTGTGCGCGATAGAAGAATTCCAAAGTCTGAAGCTCCTATTTGTTTAGATAAATCCTTTGAGCGAATACTTGTATACAAAAGAGAGTCTATATTTGTGAGAGACCTTGAGGAGGTATGGTAGAACATCTACACTGTGGAATCAAGGCAAAGCTGTGCTATAACTTCTCTTTGGATCATAGTGAAATCCAGCCGGTGGGCTGTCAGTGCGGAAGAGTGGACGTAGGCTTGGAATAAGCCGAATCACTATAAATCCTGTGTTCAATTTTCTCTTCCTTACTCTCTCTACCTCGATCGTATTTCATTTTGATAATTAAGAGAGAATTTACTTTCTATCATATGCTAAGAATCACTTCCGTATATCGATAAATTGTTTATACACCTATTCACCCCCCTCTAGGTACTCATACTAGCAATATCAATTGGTATCGAGCACTGTGTACTTACTTTATTTGAAGTGTTTTACTTCATAGTAAAAGATCCATGGCTAGTATGCTAGCACCAGGGCTGATGGAAGGGCAAAGCAATACCAGACCACCCTACTTTGATGGAAATGATTACAACATTTGGAAGAACAAGATGAAAGCTTTCCTATGATCAAAGGATCCTCTGGAATGGGACGTTGTAGAAAAAGGAATTACTCCTACCACTGCATCAGTCTTTGAAAGAGGAAAAGAAACTGAAGAAACCAGCGGAATGTCTCGGGGAAGAAATAACCAAGAGACAAAGACTCGATGCAAAAGCAATTTACTCCTTATATTGTGCTTTATCACCAACTGAATATAATAGAATATCTTCTTGTGGTACAGCAAAAGAAGTTTGGGACAAATTGCATATCACTTATGAAGGAACAGTCAGTGAAGGAAACAAGAATCAACATTCTTCTCGGTCAATACGAAGCCTTGAATGAAACCGGGAGAATCAATATCGACATGTTTAGTCATTTTACAGATATTGTGGATGGTCTTGAAAATCAAGGTCAACCAACTTCTGATCCCATGAAGGTAAACAAGCTACTGCGTGGACTCTCCAGGGATTGGAATCACATAAAGACTTCGATAAGAGAGACGTAGAGAATTATGCCATTATCGTCGGCGAGCTAGTTGGAACTCTTCAATCTTATGAAGTGGAACGGATCAATGAAGATGAAGATCCAAAAGGTAAGAAATCCATTGCATTAAAATCAAATGATGATTGATGATACAGATTCTCAAGAAGATATGGACGATGAGGAGCTTGCTCTCATGATAAGAAGATTCAGAAAACTGAATAGAAAAGGAAGAAGGTTCAACTCAAAGATATAAAGCTTTCAAAGACAAATGACCAAGTCTGATGATGATGAGAACCAAACAAAGACATAATCTGCTTTGAATGTAAGAAAAAGGGACACATCGGACCCAACTTGTCCTCTTCTCAAGAAGAAGAAAGGAAAAGCTGAAAAATTTCGAAAAGCTCTCAAAGCCGAAACCCGGGTGATACGAGTGTGAAGAAAGTGATAATGAATATGCCAATCTATGTCTGATGGCACAATCAGACTCAAACTTTGAATCAGACTCGGATAGTGAATTTGAGGCAAGTAATTTTAAAATTCCTGTCAAAGTTTCTAAATATATTGATGAACTATGCTTTAGTCTTAAGACTTCTCTCAAAAGAATTTCCGAACTAAAAAGGAAAACTTAGCTCTAAAACAAAAGGAAAATGTTTTAGCGAAAGAGTTAAAAGTCTAGACTTGTCTGTTTCCAATCTTAAAGAAAATGAAGATAATCTTTTAAAAGAAAATGTTTTTTAAAAACAGACTTATCAAATATATCAAAGAAATTTTCTATAGGGTTTGAAAAACTTGAGAAAATTCTTTCAGCATAAAGACCTTACTTCAATAAGTCTGGTCTAGGTATGACAGAAGAAACAATTCCCTTGATTGATTTTCCTAAAGTAAAAGAAAGAATTAAGAAAAGACTCTCGAATGAGGTTTACAAAAATCACTTCAAGAAAGTTTTTGTTAAATCTGTAGGTAGGAATGCTCTAAAATGTTCAAAATGTAACAATCCGGATCATTTTGAAAAAGAGTGTCCTATGGTTTGGAAACCCGTTAAGAAAATATGGGCTAATACTTTTATGTTACTAACACCAAAGGACCCAAGAAAGTTTGGGTACCAAAGAAAGCTTGAGACTCTTTTTTAAATGCAGGTCACCGTCAAGAGAAAGGTAAAGTGGTATCTTGACAATGGATGCTCAAGACACATGACAGGAGACTCAAAAAGTTTCATAAAGCTTGCTCAAGTAAATGGTGGAAAAGTTTCATTTGGAGGAAACAACAAAGGAAGTATTGTGGGATTTGGAACTGTGAAAATTGGAAATCTCACAATAAGTAATGTTTCCTTAGTGGAAGGACTCAATTACAATCTTCTCAGCATTAGTCAACTGTGTGATAATGGTTTCAACATCTTCTTTCAAGAAGGAATATGTTCTGGAATCGCAAAGACTCTACTCGTCTTTCATGGGTCGTAGACATGGAAACATCTATCTTCTGGATGTGAAACCAAATGAATCGCAATGTTTTATCTCAATTCAAGACGAAGCAAGCTTATGGCACGAAAGCTTGGCCATGTCAACATGAAGCGGTTAGCCAAAATCTCAACAAAACAGCTTGTTCGAGGACTACCCAGATTACCTTATCAAAAGACTAATCCATGTACTCCATGTATTCTAGGAAAACAGGTAAGAAATTCATTTAAGCAAATAAATCATGTCACTACTAATCATGTACTACAGTTGCTACATATGGATCTCTTCGGACCAACCAGAACACAGAGTATTGGAGGTAAGAAATATTGCCTAGTAATTGTGGATGATTACTCCCGTTTTACTTGGGTATATTTCCTTGTAAGTAAGTCTGAAACCTTCTCGTATTTTGAAAAGTTTGCTAAAAAGGTTCAAAATGAAAAAGGGTGTGTTATCTCTTGTATAAAAACATATCATGGAGGTGAATTTGAAAATCAAGATTTTACAAAATTTTGTGATGAATCTGGCTTTAATCATGTGTTCTCCTCTCCATATACTCCTCAGCAAAATGGAGTTGTGGAAAGAAAGAACAGATCTTCAAGAAATGGCTAGAACTCTTTTAATAGAAAGCAAAATTTCTTCACGATTTTGGGCTGAAGCTGTTTCAACAGCTTGTTATATCATCAATAGAGTCTTCTTAAGACCTATTCTAGAGAAAACCCCTTATGAATTGTTCAAAGATAAGAAGCCTATTGTTTCATACTTTCATGTATTTGGTTGCAAATGTTTTATATTGAAAAATGCAAAAGATCGAGTTGGTAAGTTTCAAGAAAGATCAGATGAAGGTATCTTCCTTGGATATTCTACATCAAGCAAAGCCTTCGAGTCTATAACAAGAAGAGCCAGATGCGTGGAGGAGTCAATGAATGTCAAATTTCAAGACTCAACACAAGATGAATCAAGTCGAGACTCATCAAGAAGAGTCGAACCTGCTCCAGACCTTCCAAAGCTTACAACTCAAGAAGCATCTCAGACTCTTGAAAACCAGAATAAGGATGTTTGTGAAGATTCAATCAAAGAGAGAGATCATCAAACAGAAAAATCAACAAGTAACTGTAAGCATAAGTCCAGTCATCCCAAAGATCTTATAATCGGCGAAATTAATGAAGGAATTCGCACCAGATCCAAAAGGCGAGAAGAGTCTAGTGCTGTAGTTCTTGTTTCTGAAATTGAACCAAAAAGCATAGAAGAAGCTTTGTCGATGAAAGCTGGATTGAAGCTATGGAAGAAGAGCTCGGATGTTCAGCATTAATGATGTCTGGGAATTGACATCCAAACCAAAAGGTAAAACTGTTATTGGAGCTAAATGGCTGTTCAGAAACAAGATGAATGAGAAAGGAAAATTCGTACGAAACAAAGCAAGACTCGTGGCCAAAGGATATACGCAAGAAGAAGGAATAGACTATGATGAGACTTACGCTCTAGTAGCAAGGTTAGAAGCTATTCGACTATTACTTGCGTTTGCTTGTTATAAGAATTTCAGGTTATTCCAAATGGACGTCAAAAGCGCATTCCTAAATGGATTTATCCATGAGGAAGTTTATGTGGAACAACCACCAGGGTTTGAAGACCCAAAGAAGCCGGACTCGGTCTTCGGACTGAAAAAAGCTTTGTATGGTTTAAAGCAAGCACCTCGAGCTTGGTACGATAGATTAAGTAAGTTTTTGATACAAAATGGTTTTGTTAAAGGTAAAGTAGATACGACTTTATTTATCAAAAATGAAATCAAAAGTTTCTTACTTGTTCAAATATATGTGGATGACATTATTTTCGGATCTTCAAATGAAAATATGTGCAAGAAATTTTCTAAGTCTATGCGGGATGAATTTGAAATGAGTATGATGGGAGCGTTAACATTCTTTCTTGGTCTTCAAATAAAACAATTGAAGGAAGGAACTTTTATTTATCAAGAAAAATATGTTAATGATCTTGTCAAAAGATTTGGACTGGAGAAGTGCAAAAAGATCGACATACCGATGTCAAGTTCTTTGAAGATAGAAAAAGATGAAGAAGGAAAGAAAGTTGATCAAAAGCTGTACAGGAGCATTATTAGTTCACTTCTTTATCTTACTGCTTCTAGACCTGACATTTTGTTGAGTGTTTACATCTGTGCAAGGTTTCAATCAGATCCTAGAGAATCCCATCTCAGTGCTGCCAAACGCGTCATTAAATACGTGGCTTCATCATCAAGCATCGGTCTTTGGTATCCTAAGAAGGGAGACTTTAATCTTCTGGGATATTCGAGACGCGAATCTGGCCGGTTGCGGAGTTGATAGAAAAGCACTTTTGGAACTTGCCGGTTGCTTGGAAACAGGACAGTGTCTTGGTTTTCAAGGAAACAAAGCACTATGTCTCTTCCAACAACATAAGCAGAGTATGTAGCCCTGGGAAGCTGCTATTCGCAAATTCTATGGATAAAACAACAGCTAAGAGACTTTGAAATTGAAGACTCATGCACGGAGATTAATTGTGACAACACCAGCGCTATCAACCTCACCAAAAATCCAATTCTCCACTCAAGAGCAAAGCATATAGAGATTCGACATCACTTTATTAGAGATCATGTTCAAAATGGAGATGTTTCAATTCAATTTGTTGACTCAAAAAATCAACTGGCCGATATATTCACAAAGCCTTTGGAGAAAAATCAATTTGAGTCTATACAGTCCAGACTCAACATTTTGAGGTATGAGGATATCAAAGTCTAAAGACCTTCAGACTCAGACTTACAAGACTTTATCTGAAAGACAGTCTTGGTACGTCCGATTGTAAGTCTTTCTCCCTTGAATCTCATCTTGAAAATGTACGACCGTCAGACTGTGTTTAAATTGTTGCTATATTTAATCGACGTGAATATTGCATCGCTTCATTTATAAAAGGGAAGTTATTTTTGAAATAGCTATTTTTGCGGATAAAGACAGTTATTTTGAAAAGGTATATTTTTATTTCCTTTGTGACGATTCGTTTACTCTTCCTTTTAACCGAACGAGCACCGTCGATTCCTCTCACTTTTCTCTCAAAAACCCTAGAAAGCATCGATCCTCCATTCCCGTTTGTCTTCTTCGTTCAATCCTCAAAAAGTTGTCATATTTCCTGGGAAAGTCAAGCAAGGAATCTTCCAAAGACTGAGAAAGATGTCATCTTCAAGAAAGTCCTCAAGAATCGCAAAGGGGGACCACGAGGATGAGTGAGGGACCTACGCACTTCGATCTTACGAAGATGAAGTGGCTCCAGAACAGCAAGCGAGCCCACAACATTCTCAACAGCGTCATTCTCCTCCATCTAGTCCTCAAGGAGTTGATCATCAACAACGAAGAAATCATCGAGGATGCAGACCACCGTAAGAGTTCAAAAGCCCGCTTATATTTACCGAGTTATATCGTGCCCTAAAAGGAATTCGTACTCCTTTGAAATACATTGATGATTTCCTTAAAGAAAAATGACATGGGAACGAGTATATTTTTCTGAAAAAAAATGGAAAGTTTGGGAATTGCTCGAAAAGGGGTGGCTGAGGAAACCCTTGCAAATATCCCAAGTGATCCTCGTGACTAGGGGCCGAATCCTGTGGATGGGAATGATGATGATAAATTGTACAGTCAATTTCAATCGAAGATGGGTGTTGCGGTTGAAAATCAAGGAAAATGAGAGATTTGTTCAGATCAAAGGAGCAAAAGGATCTCGTACTCAAAATTGCTGAAGCATGGGGTAATAAACCCTAGGAGTGTGGATTTTGATTTTCGGATGCAAAGTGAATGTGAACTTAAGGGAAAAGTTCAGTTATCTTCAACTTGAAAAGTTCTCGCTCCGACTCTACGAGGCATATGCTGAATTAACTGCATATTTCTATTCAAATCTAAGCTTTTTGGATGCGAATAGATTCTCTTTCAGCGTAAAAGACCAAGACTATGTTGTGGATATGAACATGCTTTGGCAGATGTGTTAGAAGTCGAAAGAGGAAGATATCAAACAAACAATGTTTCCATTGCTCGGGCCACACTTGAACTAGTGAAGGACAGGAGAACAGATGAAAAGATCACCTACTTAAGGATGGGTGCATACAACATCTTGCTTCACAAGATTGTGATTAATTGCCTTCGACCGAAATGAACTTCCAAGACTGATGTAAATGATCAGAGGCCAAGCTGATGTATGCCATTCTTTTTGGAAAAAGGTTTTCTCTCCCTCACACTGTGATGTTTCACATGTATAGGGCAATGATGAAGGACAGAGGTCAACTCCCTTATCCAAGCCTTGTTACGAAGTTATTCAGACATCTGAATATTCAGCCTCCATAAATCCTTTGTGTTCAACCATGCGATCATATGGTGGTAGGTCTAAAAATGGTTACCAAAATGCGTCTGAAAGAACTGAGCAAGGAGTTGGAGAAATTCATGGAGAAGACTCCTGCAAAATCCCATCAAATATCTTCTGCAGCTAAAAGGAAAGGGAAGGAGCCCATGGTTGCTCCATCCAAGAAAAGAAGAGCTCTCCTTGTAGAGGATGAAGATGATGAGGAAGACATCACTCTCTCTGCATTGGCCTTAAAGAATTTAAGTCGTCATGTTCCACAGCAAGACTCGGAACAAATGACAAAGGAAGCGAGAGGAGAAGGAAGCAGAAGAATTAGAAGCTGAAAAAGAAACGAGAGGAGGAAAGACCAGAAGAAGAAAGAAGAGAAGAAGGAGAACATGAAGAACACTCTTCTCCACCTGTAGGCATGAAAACAAGGGGAGATCAGGAGAAATGAGTGAAGTCTTCATGTCCTGATGCAAGTGAAGGAGTCAGTCGCTCACCAGCGGACCCGAGAGGATGTTTATGCATCTCGGTTTCAGAAGAAGGTCATGAAGTGTCATCGCCAAATCTGCAAGATTATGCTGATCTACCATCTTCTCGCATTTACTCCATCGATCGAGCCGAAGCAAGTACTCGGGCCCGATAATGGAGCAGATTTTCGCAAAATCATGGATATTCTCTTGGAAATGAAAGGTCAGATTTATGCCTTGGGATGCGAAGTTCAAAGCTTGAAGAATGAAGGTCAAGCTTCTTCCTGTTCATTAATTGATAAAATGCAAGCCCTCTCTATTCAGAATCAGTCCAATGCCAAGAGTGAGGAGATTGCATAACTAAAGGAAGACTTTAAGATGCTGGAATGCATCGTTCAGTCTATGGAAGATTTCCAGCTTGTCCGCGTTCCCAAGCAATCTTAACTTCATCTCATCCTTTTTAATGATGACAAAAAAGGGGAGAGATGCAAGATTTGATCAAAAACTTTTCATTCCTTAAACTTTTTGGATTGTTTTGAGGTTTATGGTTTGAACCTGTTTGACTGTTTGACTTTGTTTTGTGTCTGGATGAGAACTGAACTAGACTTGGACTTGACTACTTCTATTAATCAATATTGATATCTTATGAATGGCTTAATCATATACTGGACTAACCTATTTTCTGTGGTTGCAGATTCTAGTGTTATTATGTTAGCCATTTATTTCTATAAGATATGCATATGTGTTTGAGGAATGTTTTGCAGGTCAAAGATATCCAAATCTGCAGGAAATTTTTGTCACCATAAAAAAGGGGGAGATTGTTGGAGAAATCTTCTTGAAGTATTTTGAAGTTGACAAAACGTTTCTATCAGTCTAGTCTGAAGGCTTGCAGACTCTGCTATTTAAAGTCTGAAGACCTCCGGACAGCCAGACTCAAGACTCAAAGTCTATCCTCATTGACAGTCTCTAATCCGTTGAAGAAAGGTTATCCAGAACTCAATGTTTCGTTGAGGATTTGACCTTATCAATTGGAGAAGATCTCGTGGCTGGAGAAGACATAACGGAGTCCTTTGATTGATCGAAGGTTGATTCGATAATTGAAGATCCGGTGATTGCCTAAGTATTATTGGAAGGTTCTGCTTATGGAAACCGAGATCCTGATTGTATGGGCGAATAGGATTGATGGGCTATCAACACGTTCCTTTTATAGCTTGAACAATCTTCCTAATTGATTCCGTCCAACGGGTAGATTGGAGGAATTCCTTTGGTAAGTGCCAACGGGTATGATGGCATAAAGGAGTATATAAGGAAGACTTGTCTTAGTTGTTCAAGGTGTGAGCGATAGAAGAATTCCAAAGTCTGAAGCTCCTATTTGTTTAGATAAATCCTTTGAGCGAATACTTGTATACAAAAAAGAGTCTATATTTGTGAGAGACCTTGAGAAGGTGTCGTAGAACATCTACACTGTGGAATCAAGGCAGAGCTGTGCTGTAACTTCTCTTTGGATCATAGTGAAATCCAGCCGGTGGGCTGTCAGTGCGGAAGAGTGGACATAGGCTTGGAATAAGCCGAATCACTATAAATCCTGTGTTCAATTTTCTCTTCCTTACTCTCTCTACCTCGATCGTATTTCATTTTGATAATTAAGAGAGAATTTACTTTCTATCATATGCTAAGAATCACTTCCGTATATCGATAAATTGTTTAGACACCTATTCACCCCCCTCTAGGTACTCATACTAGCAATATCATGTGACCCCACGGTCTCGTGAGGTGGTTTATCCTCCGTTACCGGAATAAGTAACCCTTGAGATAATGTCCTAACCTCGTTTGATTGTGGAGGGGGTTGTTGGTTGCACGAGGTGATCTATCAGTCATAGTCGGCATAAGTAAGAAAGGTGTGAATTTTCCCCATAGTTCAAATGCCTCGTAAGGTAATGTCCCTAACTTCCTTCAAGTGTGGGGGAGGGGGTCCCACGGTCTCATGAGATGCTTTAGCAACGGGATAAGTACACTAATGGTGCCATAAGTTGTGTACGGCGCTCACTTTGGTGCCAAAAGTTTCTGTCGGATCACTTAAGTGCCAAATCGGAGGAAAAACGCTCACTTTGGTGCCATCGGCGAAAGATTCCGGCCTCCGGCGAAAGATTCCGGCCAAAATGATTTTTTTAAAAAAAAAAAATTTGATAAGCCTTTAAATGACGTCGTTTTCGGTCCTCCTTAAGAAAACGACGTCGCTTTGCCGTACTACGTGGATGGCTTCATGGAAACGACGCCGTTTAGCTCACATGGGGAAGAAATTAGGGTTTCGGCGAGGTCGAAGCCGTGGCCGTCGTCGGGGTTGAGGTCGGAGTCGGGGTCGAAGCTGCAGCCGCCGAGTGGCCATCATCAAGGTCAAGGTCGGGGTCGGGGTCGAAGCTACGGCTGTCGAGTGGCCATCGTCGGGGTCGAGGTCGAGGTTTGAGTCGCGGCCATCGTCGCGGTCGGGGTCGAGGTCGAGGTTGGAGCTACGGCCGCCGAGTGGCCATCGTCGGGGTCGGGGTCGGGGTTGAGGTCGGAGCCACTGCCGTTGAGTGGCCATCGTCGGGGTTGGGGTCGAGGTCGGGGTCGAAGCCGTGGCCACCGAGCACAAGGACCGTCGAGGACGGCGACGGCCGGAGATTAGGGTTTTGAATTGGGGGAGACACCAAACGGTGTCGTTTTGGTGTTTGGATGCTGATTCAGCTCTCCGACGAGCCACATCGGCGTCAAAAATTAATAAAAAAAGGTCACGTCGGATTTCCGGCCAATTTCGTCGGAGTTGGCACCAAAATGAGTGTTTTTCAAATTTTTTGGCACTTAAGTGATCCGATGGAAACTTTTGGCACCAAAGTGAGCGCCGTACACAACTTATGGCACCATTAGTGTACTTATCCCCTTTAGCAACTACAATTGGAATAAGTAACCCCCTAAGGCAATGTCCCAATCTTGTTTGAGTGTAGGGAAGGGATTTACCCCAGGGTCCCATAAAGATATTTCATCCACCACAACTGGCATAAATAAGAACACTGCAATTCCGTCCATGATTGTGAAAAAATTGATTCATAAATCAAACATAAAGTGATGTTGCATTCTTTGCCTTGAGTTTTTCTTACTTACGATTATGTATTGTACATGCCACTTTCCAAATCAATTTTATAAATGGGTCACATCAACTTATAGTGCTCTTCCACAAATCTCGGGTCTTGGCTTGCGTCTTGGACACCCACAAGTCTTTGGAGGTCAAGCTCAGTTTAATTCAAAATGGATCCGCCACTTCCAACACATCTAACTAATTATATATATCATCTAGTAAAAAACATACACATTCGAATTTAGGTTACATACTTATGTCCATTTCATGCAACCATTTTCCCCCGTGTTGGGCTCCAACTTGACCATGAGCTTTCCGCCACGCGTCAAAGATTAAGGTGTCCTACTGTAGCTAGCCTGCCCTAAACTTCTTGGATTCTACCAATTTCTACCGTACAAATTATTTTTTTATTAAAAACCCGAAACATTAAAAAGTTGGAACATTTCCTCAAAAGATAGTGTTGGGTCAAATCCCTTTGACTTTGCCATCTGTATTGAATAGGGGTGAGCAGCAGTTTAGGATCGACCCTGGACCGACCCTGGACCGGCCCAACCCTGCCGGTCCTGGTCCGATTCCCAAGGAGACTGGGTCGGTCCTTGATCTTGAAATTCCAGGACCAACACTGTGTGGGTTGGTCCTCGGTCCTGAGAGTTTTGGGTCGGTCCAACCTGGACCAACCCCATATATTATATTATATTATATTATTTATAATTCTTTATATATTCAAACCTAAGTAAAATTTATGTTATATTATATTATATATAATTCTTTTATATATTCAAACCTAAATAAAATGATGTTAAAGTTGTTGACTTCTCATGCTCACAGTCATGGACAGATGGCATCCAATTCCAAAAGGCGTGAAGTTTACGCGGTAAAGGTCTTCACGGCCTCCTCCTCCACAGTCTAGACTCCGGAGTACATTCTTCACCGTGAGGACCAAGGACTCCTCATAGTCATGGACTCGCGACATCCAAAATGGCGCGAAGTTTATGTTGTAAATCTCCTCACGGCTTTCTTCCCTAAAGTACGTTCTCTTCCATTTTGTCTTCTTTGTTCTTCAATTTGCCAAAATCAAAAGTAGCAACATCCCACTCACCTCTAGTTGCCCGTGCCGCTCAACTTTGACCATGCGCGCTGCTCGTGCCGCTCGCCACTCACCACTCGCCCTTTGTTGTCGTCGCTGGCCTCGCTAAATGCTCACCACTCACCACTTGCCGCTAGTCTCGCTCAACGCTCACCGCTTGCCGCTGGCCTCACTAAACGCTTGCCGCTTGCCAGTTGACGCTCACCCCACTCAACACTTGACACTTGTGCTCGCCACTCACTCCGGTTGCCTCACTTATTGCCGAGTAAATCAAAAGGAAAAAAGAAGAAGCCCTAATTAGAAACCCTAATGCTCAGCTTGCCCTTGCTTTCCAAACACAACTTGACTAGTGATATCTACTTTGTGCTTTATTTGAGATCTTGTATTGGTATTTATAGTTTAGTTGTACAATGCCGCATTGTCGATGGATGTGTAATTTGCATTTGTAGGTTTACTTTTTTAGGGAGTATAAAAAACAAGACGAAATAAATTATCGATCGGTCCCGGGTTGACCCTGGAACCGGACCGAATCCATTGGGTCGGTCCGGTCCTTGGTCCTAGGCTCAGTAGGGTCGGTCCTCGGTCCTAAAAATTGAGGACCGACACTGTACGGGTTGATCCTAGGGTTAGGGGGTGGCCTGGACCAACCCGGACCATGCTCACCTCTAGTATTGAATAGATAATAATGGTGCTTAGCGCTTATGTTGCTCTATTGTCTTCATTTCACATGGTTGCAGACTCGAATTGACTTCAATTGTGGGTGCTTTCTCGAGTCCCGTGGGGACAAAGGGGGACCGGTCCGAATTTTCTACTTTTTTTAATTTGTCGGAATTTATCTTGAATCATGTGAACGTTAGTCAATCTGATATAAAGCTATTTTGCTTTGTAGATCGAAATTTACTTATAATCGTTATAACTCGTTTGTTCTTAAAACTAGTAATTTATAGTTTTGGATGGTAGTTTGACAATAGTCTTTTAAAGCAAAAATGTTAAACACTCAATAATTGACCTACAATATAGTGATATGCCTAAATTTTCCATAATTGATGATACATGTTTTCCCAAATAATTGTAATTTTCCGATAAGCCATCGTAATTCACAAGTCAATGCCTCAAAGTATCGTAACTTTGAATGTCCTATAATTGATGGTTTTTCTACGAAAAGTCATGAACTATATCAATTTATCGCAAATTTGCTTTTCCAATCTCGGGATATTGACTAGATGATTGTAACACCTTCTTCAGTTTGTAAGCCTTAGTAATTATTCTCATATGTTGTAATTTTTTCTTAATCAGTAGTGTTATTGACAATCTTACAATCAATAATTTTGCTTAAAATGTTCGTATGTAATTATATTAAATAATATGATGGTCAAAATTTATTATTATTAATATTTTGTTAAAATTTAGAATAGATTGCACAATTATCCAATCATTATTAATGAGATGAGTGGATTCTTTATGAACTATCTAACTAACCTCATGAATTAGATCAAGTGTGAATCATAACCAATTCGAGTAATCCAAACACGAGATTATAATGTGCCTAAAGCACACAGATTGGTCCGTTGTTTGCCGACTAAGCCAATGATGAACCTAATCAACATCTGTACTCTGTCTCTGGGGTATATCCAACAAAATTTTCACTCGGTCTTCCACCAAATTGAATATATCTTTCTGCCACCATCAAGCTTGCCTGAATAACCAATACTGCCACAGAATTTGTACTTACGTCTCTTTCTTGCAACCTTCTTTACAGAGAAAATACCCTCCTCCGTGGCCGCCAACCATGTTTGAAGAAACAAAAATCCGACAAAACTCCAAGCCTGACCGCCACTATTACATATAATTCGCTATCCGGCTTCTGTCTCTTCAATGGAGATTCTTTACTCTCCTTTTCACTTCTTCGTCTTCATCACATTGCTTTCAACAGCAGCAGAGCTCAGCAGATCTGCTGACATGATAACTCGGTTTCAGCCGGTGAGAGATAACGAGACTCTAGTTTCCGCGGGAGCAAAGTTCCAGCTTGGATTCTTCAGCGCTGGAAATTCGTCTAACCGGTATGTTGGGATATGGTTCTACAACATCCCAGTCAAGACTGTTGTCTGGGTCGCGAATAGGGACGATCCAATCAAGGGCTTGTCAGGAGTCCTGCGGATTACGAGAGGAGGGAATCTGGTCATTGTTGACGGAACAGGAAGAGCTGTTTGGCCCACGGACACAGCAAATGTGACCTCCGGTACCGTGGCTGCGCAGCTCCTGGACTCCGGGAATCTGGTCCTCACAGATGAAAGCAACAACGGTTCGAGGAATATCCTGTGGCAGAGTTTTGACCATCCTTTCGATACGTTACTCGCAGGGATGAAGCTAGGGTGGGACCTGAGGATCGGTTTGAATCGGTATCTCACTTCTTGGAGGAATTCAGACGATCCTTCAACAGGAGACATCACATACAAAGTCGAACTCAAGGGACTGCCCCAGAAGTTCCTCCGCAGGAATGCTTCAGTAATTGAAAGAAGCGGGCCATGGGAAGGTATCCAGTTCAGTGGATTGCCCCTGAACCCAAATGCAATCATCAAACCCGAGTTCGTGAACACCGCTAAAGAATCGTACTATACCTATCAACTCAACAACAATTCCAACATCACGAGGGCCGTGCTCAACTACTCTGGCACGCTTCAACGCTGGCTCTGGGACAATAATACACACTGGACAGTCATACATGAGTTGCCAAATGATCACTGCGATGAGTACGCAAAATGTGGGCCTAACGCTGTGTGCACGATTGGTGATGCCCCAATATGCAGCTGCCTGACTGGGTACACCACTAGATCGCCCCAGGAATGGGCAATGAACTCTTGGTCCAGCGGGTGCGTTAAGAAGAAGCCCCTGAATTGTCCTAAAGGAGAAGGGTTCAAGAAGCTGAAGGGTGTGAAGGTTCCGGATATGTTGAGTTACTGGGTGAACTTGAGCACGAGCCTTGACGGATGCAGAGCCAAGTGCCTGAAAAATTGTAATTGCACCGCATATTCCAATGCAGACATTGCCAATAAGGGTAGCGGGTGTCTGCTTTAGTATGGAGATCTTCTCGACATCAGAAAGCTCGTTCAACCAAACCACAATCAGAATGTTTTCATCAGGGTCATGGCGTCTGACATAGGTATGTTTTCGAAATTCAGTGAAGTTAGATATATGTCTCCATCGCGTCTCCCTAGCCGTTCCTGAAAATTTTTCTTCCATCGTGGGTAATAGGCAATTATAAGTGGAAATTGTGGTTGGTGGCACCAGTAATCGCCGCATCACTCTCTCTAGCAATGCTTTTGCTAATCTGTTTCTGGAAGAGGAGAACCAAAAAACGCCTAGGTAAAGTGTCTTTCTTCCTCAGCAAATTTTGACCTCGATTAATAATCTCCAGTGCAATTGTTTCAGTTTCCTTGAAGCACTTTCAAATATTGTAGTCTATTAGGCATCTTTCATGCTCGACTTTGTAAGAATGCTAGAATCCGGGCTTCATCGGTATTGTTGCAGCAATAAATGTGAGGTTTACATAGATGAGCAATTAAACTAGCCAATGGACCAACTTAAGTTCATTGCTATTCAAACTTCAGGAAGATCTTTTTCCTAAAAGATAAAGTGGGTCGAACAATTTCGAGCTGATATACTGAAAAGGTCTCTAGCCTACACAATTCATCGGCTATTTTTTTGCAGGGAAAACATCAGAAGTGCAGGCTGGGAGTGGAGACAACTTAGAGCTGCCTACGCTAGACTTGGAAGTCATTACTAAAGCGACTAATAGCTTTTCGTCTCTCAATAAAATCGGAGAGGGTGGTTTTGGTCCTGTCTATAAGGTAAGGACCTTTTAAGTATTACTATCTATGAATATGGATATTGGTTCTATGGATATTGACCAGATCTATAAGAATTCGCCTGTCCCAATAACTAGAAAGAGAGGAAGGGTGCTTCCTCACAAAGGGGGCAGTCCATCACGATAAAAGTTAAAAGAGGGTATGTATGCTCGTCAACTCTCAAACGAGCTCTGGAGTTTCATTCCTCTTTAAATATTTCATTTCAGAGCAGTTGGACAATACCATGATGGCACCCATATAAAGAAAAGAAGACTTGGTTATGTACTAATCGAATTAGACATGGATATGTGATTTTAGCTTCGTCATTTTCAATAGTTGTCTTAAGCGATGAACGTAAATATTGCAGGGTTTAATGTCCGATGGAGTTCAAATAGCCGTCAAGAGGCTGTCGCAGAACTCCAGACAGGGTTGTGATGAGTTCAAGAATGAAGTCTTGCTGATTGCGAGACTTCAGCACCGAAATCTTGTCAAACTATTGGGATGCTGTATTAACGGAGAGGAAAGGATGTTAGTATATGAATATATGCCGAACGGAAGCCTCGACTCCTTAATATTTGGTCTGTTCCAAGCACCTCATCTTAGTATGAAAATGTGGTTAATTACATCAAACGTTTCTTTTCAGATAGGATCGATCCTATTTTAAGTTAGTTTGTGGTTTTGTTTGTGAATTCCTATGGTTGATTTGGGTCCCCAAAAACACTTGTAGGTAATAGAGGAGGTAATTGTCTCGTGTGGAGGCGGCGTTTCAATATCATTGTGGGTGTTGCAAGGGGACTTCTGTATTTACACCGCGACTCAAGATTGAGAATAATTCATCGGGATCTAAAAGCTAGTAATGTGCTGCTAGATAGTGAGATGAACCCAAAGATATCAGATTTTGGCATGGCTAGGGCTTGCGGAGGAGATCAATCCGGGGAACAGACGACACGTGTAGTTGGGACTTAGTAAGTGCCTTTAAAAGTTCTCACCATACTAGATATTATCCATATTTTGATGCATGATTTTGTGGCTATTTTTTTTAATTGACTATGCATTCTTGCCTCGAAATGTAATGCAGTGGATACATGCCTCCAGAGTATGCAATAGATGGAATTTTCTCGACTAAATCAGATGTTTTTAGCTTTGGAGTCCTAGTCCTGGAAATAATTAGCGGCAAGAGGAACAAAGAATTCCATCACCGTGATCACAATTTTAACCTTCTTGGACATGTAAGCTTCTACTCCAAGATTCTACTTCGAGTTCTGACATTACTCAAATTAAGTTGCCTTGGACTCTGCAACTTTCAGGCCTGGAAATTATGGCTTCAAGGGGAGGCCACCGAACTCATAGACAAACAAATGGAGGATTCATTTCCAAGATCGGAAGTTATCAGGTGCATCCAGATAGGCCTCTTGTGTGTTCAGCGAAGTCCGGAACAAAGGCCGACCATGTCATCTGTAATACGAATGTTGGACAGCGAGAGTGCCTCATTGCCACAGCCCAAGCAACCGGGATTTTACACGGAGAGGTTCAATGACCAAATAGACGGTGAAACAAACGAGTTAACCATTTCCGTAGTCGAGGGTCGGTGAAGATCCACGAGATTTCATGCACACAAAGTTAACACCACGTAATAGTCAAGGTATTAGCTGTTACATTGGAGATTGAAACTCTAGTACACGTAATTTGTCAGGTATTTTCGGCATGAAAATACGAAAAGATTCTCTGCTTTCTTCGACAAAGTACTTGCTCTTGAGAATGCCCTTGGAGTAAACTTCTCTTTCGCTATATGTGTGAAACTCCATTCATATTGACAAATAACAGTTATCTGCTTGGATGTTACAAATTCCAAATCAAAGGCATTAGTTGATAGATTAGGTGGACGAGATTCCGTGTGGGCCATCAAAAATTCATAGTACATTTGTAAAGCTGAAATCCTTCCACTTTCCAAGATGCCTTTGAGAAGGGCGACATCAGGGTTGGAAGTTTGCCGTTCCCCCCTGTTATCTGAAATCGTGGGTATTGCTTTTTTTCTTCTCTTTCATCGTGTGGAAAGCAACTGCAAGCCCACGCAATTAATCAGTATTTGGTCAAAATTCTGGCTCGAACTTGCTTTCATCCTCATGCTTTGAGTACCTATCTAATCAGCAATCTAAAAAAGGACAGAAGGCAATGTCAGTTGCTGAAAATAAGGAATGAAGTATATAATCATCATGACGTATGTTCGTCGGGAAATGGAAAATTTCTCTGCTGTCGCGTTTATCGAATGTTTCATCGACTGAAGGAAACACTTCCGCTGACCTCATTCCCCACATAAGAACTTGTCGGAAAATCTAGCTTGTCCTGGACAACGAACAGATGAAAAGGAAAGAGTTAAGGTGCAAAGAGTAATCAATATTCAACAGAGGACAAAACCACAGAACATGGGAAATGATGCTTGCCAGAGAATACAGAAATTTTGGGAAATTTGAAATGGTATATATTTGAAGTCGATAGATCGATGCTGTCCAAATCATCCGACATTGCCTAGTCTGATTGCACTGTTCATCAACAGGCGGGTCAATCTAGCTATCTAAAATTTAAGGATTAATACTCTGAAAAATTCTAAACTTGATATATCTGTAACAAATTTATCCCAAATTATTTTTTTGACCATGAAAAAACCCAAACTAGTATACCTGTAACAATTTTACCTCGACTAACCATAAAAAACCATAAACCGGTTCGTTCATGATAAATTTACCCCAAACTAATTTATTCGACTGAAAAATATCAAAAACTGGTAAATTTATGATGAATATACCCTATGCTAAATTGGATTAATACTACAAAAACATCACAAAAATTGTAAATTGTGACAAACAAAGCATAAAATCTCAAATTGATATACCAGTCAACGGTCACGTGTAATTTAACTTAATAATTTAACGATAAAATTTAACTAACCGAAGGTAAATTTGTTCGACTGAAAAATATCAAAAACTGGTAAATTTATGATGAATATACCCTATGCTAAATTGGATTAATACTACAAAAACATCACAAAAATTGTAAATTGTGACAAACGAAGCATAAAATCTCAAATTGATATACCAGTCAACGGTCACGTGTCATTTAACTTAATAATTTAACGATAAAATTTAACTAACTGAAGGTTAATTTGTCACAAGTATACCGGTTTATAATAAATTTGTCAAAAATATATCAGTTTTGGGTTTTTGGTGGTTAAAAATATAATTTTGGGTAAATTTGTTACAGGTGTATCAATTTGGGATTTTTCACGGTATTAACCTAAAATTTAAAGCATGGGATTGTGTAGCACTGCAACCGTTGACTTGGGTGGAAAAAGATGACCTAACCTACTAAATTTCATTATGAGTTATCTACATTCCACCTCTATATTAATCTTAGCATTTTCCAATATATGGCAAAATGATAGATTATTGTAAAATAAAAAAGAAGAAGAGATGATCACTCTATTCGTCCAAAGATAGAATAGTAGGGCGTGACAAATCAATAACAATAACAGCATGATAAATGTGAAGCTTGATGCACTCATTGCATAGTAGTATGACCCATGTGATTGTATATGACGTGTGTCACATTAAATGCATGCTGGCATTACTCGTGTGACTGGAAATGATCTCTCATTATAGAGCACCCGTCATGCTAGAGGGCAAGCATTACGAGTTTATCGATCTGGACTTTCTAGGCATGGTGTTTGTTCGTGTTAAATTATTGATCCAATTTTCTAGAAACTTCAAGATAAATATGAGCTAGAAAATTCAAGAAAAATTCTAGAAGATTCTATGGAATTATCTCTGAAAATGGCAGAGATATTTGCCTTTAAAAAAAGCCTATTTTTCTAGAAAAAATTGTAAAAGAAACTCCTAGAAGATGGGCTAAGTCGGTGGAGTTTCCCTATAAATAGGGAAGGAGGGGGGGAGCGTAGAAGGGCAGAGCAAAAGGTAAGCTCCTCCCCTTCCTTTGTACTTTGTACTACAACTAAATAAAAAAAGCTTTCTTTTGTTGTTCCATTGCTGCCATTCTCTTTTATACATCCTTATAATTACTTTGTCCAACCATTTCTTACCCATATTGTTCTTTACTTAGCCCTCTTGAAAGTTTACACACAAAACACACTTGCACACACATTAATCACACGCTTCCACAAATACCAATAGTGGTATCAGAGCCACGTTCTTTGGTTGGTATTGGACGTTTGTCCTACCTACCCATTCCTAAAACTACCCTTTCCAAATACCCACTAACTAAACCATGGCCATTCTACGTCATCCTCATTTCCCATTCCCATTTTGATGGGAACAACTATGACTTTTGGAGCATAAAAATGACTACATTCTTGATGGCCCAAGACTTATGGGGGATCGTGGAAAATGGTTGTGAGGCTCCGCCAGAAGGTGCAAGTGTTTCAAAGGATCAACTACAAAAGGATGCAAGGGAGCTATATTTTATCCAACAAGCACTCTCGGAAACCGTATTTCCAAGAATTATTGGAGCGAGGACTGCAAAAGAGGCTTGGGATATACTACGAGAAGAATTTCAAGGATTGGAAAAGGTACGCACTATTCACCTTCAAACTCTAAGAAGAGATTTTGAGAATTCTAAAATGAAAAATTATGAGACCGTACAAGACTATTGTGGAAAATTAAAGGAACTCATTAATCAAATGAGAGCCTATGGAGATGGGATAACTGATCAAAGGGTTGTTGAGAAAATATTGGTGTCACTTATAAAAAAATACAACTCCATAGTTACAACTATAGAAGGAACTAAAAACTTGACGACCCTATCAATAAGTGAATTAATTGGCTCTCTAGAAGCACATGAGAAAAGACTAATGGCACAAGATGAAGATTCAGTTGAAAGTGCCTTTCAGTCTAAAGTAAATATATGGTCTCATCAAACTAAAAATGGTGGAAGGAGCTCATGGAAAAACAAAAGAGGAGGAGAAATAAAAATAAAAATAAAAGGAAAAGTATCCACCTTGTGGTATTTGCAAGAAAATAAATCATTTGGAGAAGGATTGTTGGTTTAAAAATAAAAAACAATGCCGCTTTTGTAAAAGATATGGCCACGTAGAAAAAAGATTGTCGCTCAAAAACAAATAATCGAGCAAACTATGTAGAAAAAAAAAGAAAGTGAAGAGAATACATTCTACACAGTTCAAGCGGCAAATGACAATATAAGTGAAACATGGTACATCGATAGTGGGTGTAGCAATCACATGACAGGGGACGAATCTATATTCACTGATATTGATAAGTCAGTGAAATCCCAAGTAAAGTTGGGCAATGGTGCATTAGTAGATGTCAAAGGAAAAGGCACCATCATTGTGGAAATGATTTAAGGCCCAAAATATATACATAACGTATATCTAGTCCCTCGTCTTGCACAAAATCTTTTAAGTATGGGCCAAATGATACAAAGTGGGTATTCTCTATATTTTAATAGAGATACCTGCATTATCTATGATAAATATAAAAATATCATTGCCTCTATTAAGATGAAAAATAACAATTTTCCTATTCAATGGAAATATGTCAAAGATATAGCCATGAAAGCTCAACTTGATGATTCATGGCTATGGCATCAAAGATTTGGCCACTTCAATTTTGCTAGGCTAAAAATTCTCCATCAGAAAAATATAATGAGAGATTTTCCAGCCATCATAGAAATTTCATATGTTTGTGAAGGCTGTCTTCTTGGAAAACAACATAGACAGTCCTTCCCATCTGGAGTTGCATGGAAAGCTAAGGAGCCATTAGAACTTGTCCACACGAACGTGTGCGGTCCAATGAGGACACCTACACCTAGTCAAAATAAATATTTTATCATATTCATTGACAATTACACAAGAATGACGTGAGTATGCTTTCTTCAAGAAATATCTGAGGTTTTCTCTATCAATATTCAAGAACCACGTCGAGAATCAAAGTCCTAAGGAGTGATAGAGGCACAGAATACAATTCAAAGGAGTTTAATAAATTTTGTGAAGATAAAGGAGTCCATCATCAACTAACTGTTGGCTACGCCCCAAAACAAAATGGAGTAGCTGAAAGAAAAAATAGAACTATCATGGAGATGGCAAGATCCATGCTAAAGGAGAATTCTGGACATAAGCAGTTTATACTGCTATATACCTACTAAAAAGGTGTCCAACTAAAGTAGTTCAAAATAAAACTCCAGTAGAAGCATGGAGTGGACGGAAGCCTTCAGCAAAGCATCTCAAAGTGTTTGGATGCATTTCCTACGTCCACATCCTTGCTCAGAAAAGGAGTAAGCAAGATGAAAAGACAGAAAAATGAATATTCCTTGGCTACAATGACCAATCAAAAGGCTATGTGGTTTACAACCTAAGAACCAAGAAGCTTATGATTAGTCCAAACGTCGAGTTCGATGAAAATGCTGCCTGGAATTGGGAGAGCAAAAGATCGAGAAAAAGTACATCACTTTGCCAGACATACCACCTGCTCAAGAAGAGTCAACATCACAAGAAGAATGAGAAGTACCGGATTCCACCACTCATGACATAACTCCACCAAGCTCTCCTAGAGCAACACAAGAAGAATATACTCCAGAGTCTCCAATACTAAGGGTAAAAGCCCTTAGAAGAATTTACGACTGTTGACACCTAAATTTTTGCATAATTTTTAGGGTTAAAAAAAAACACACACACACACGGCATATAGTTTAGAAACATTTCATTTTTATTTTGTTTTATTTTAGGCCGCCGGTGAAATGAGGATCTTTTACATATTCCGTTCAGATTTTTCACATATTCAAGTAATATACACTAGGGGTGTATTTTGCTTGAAAAGGGAATTTTTTGGATGGAATATGCGGAAAAAGCAAAAAGAATATTGCATGAGCAAAATTGGAAACGAAATATGCAATAAATATTCAATTTTTTACCCTATAAAAGGTGTGATGGGGTACAAAAAAAAGGGAGGCGACACAATTGAAAACATACGGCCACAATTGAGAGAGTGAGGAGTGTGGTCTGCCTTCACAGAAAAGAAGACGCGCTGCTGTTTAGCCCCATTATCGACGACCAACGATTTCGCTGCCGCTCCTATACCACTGCGGCGAGCCCACTTCGAACCCTAGCACACAACACTGGCCCAGCTGCTAATTTGTCGCCGTGCCACGAATTGCGACTCCTCCTCTTGCTGATCCGAGGAGTTTCCCACAACATCAACAACGTGAAGAGCTACCGTGTCCCTCCTTGGCGAAATCCGATCTGATCTAAGCCTCATTGACAAAGCCCGGTGTTCCTTGAGACGAACCAAGCACATTGGCGCCATCAATTTTCCCTCAAGACGCTCGCTGCTTCTTGACGAACCCCCGCTCATCATAGAGACGTGAAGGGAACACGATTCGTAAAAGAGAGCAGGGAGAGTTCTTTTATGTTTTTGGGTCAATAGGTCAACAAAAGGGTGGGGTTTCCTCTGACGAGGTGCATGGAGAGAGCACGTGAAAGAAGAAAAAAAAACTATAAAGGGTGGGGTTATCTTGTTCCAGTGGGGGTCTTCAAGCGTGAAGTGCAAGTTCAACACCCACGGCCGCCGATCCATCATTGACCGCCACCTGCCTCACCCGTGCCACCATTGCTGCTTTTATTCTAATCTGTTCTACATCAAGACAGACGTCTTAGCGTGTTCGCTGCTCCTTCCACCGACGAATCAAGTTGCTGTTGTCGCTGTCACTGTGGATCCGGTGTCGAGCCAAGGGGGCCGGTTTCTCTGTTTTGTAGGTTTGATTTCACAAATTCCTCGGGTGAGCTACGACTCCCTGAGCCTCCCACTACCGCTGCCTTGCCTTGAGATCAGGAGCCGAGCACTACCGTCGCCATCGACCCTGGGGCAGTGACCCTCGATATAGCAAGCCATCGCCAGTCATCCGTCAAGCCAATTCCATTGAGTTCAAATTTGGTAATATTATTTGCAAAATTAGGTAAGTGTCTTATCTAAATTTGATTTGGATATTTTATTGCTTAGTGCATGCTTTTCAATATCTTACGTGTATGTTTGAATTATCGGCATGTTCCCAATTATGATTTATTGCCAAATTCGCAACCGCACATGAATTTTGTATTCCATCTATAAGGCTTTAGATGGAATAATTAATCACGCGAAATAAAATTGATATCTTGATCTTTAAGGCTTAAGATCAATTTATCGATTTTATTAGCGAAATAATTAAGTTTGAATTTCAATTCAAATGGTGGATAGCGTTTTTGATGATCATGGACGGTTTGATTGTTATCTCTTAATTGTTTTGTTTATCTCGAAAATACCAAAAAATTGCATTTGCATGTCATGTAGAATTATGGCATATTTTGTACGTCATTGCATATTAGGGTTAAATTGCACCTAGTTTAATCTTAGATAATATTTTTCTTAATTTATTATGTGTTTAAGTATTTTCTTAAATAGATTGCATTTTAGGATTATTTAGGTTAAGATAACATTTTAGTTTAAATTAGGATTTTGCTCAACCTAATTCCTAATATGAATTAAATAGGATCTTAATCTAGTTAGGTAATTTTCACATTTCACCAAATTTCCAATTTCATGAAAAATACAAAAAAATGTCATAGGTTAAATTAGTTTTATTATTAAGGATAAAATGCATTCTTTTAGGAAAAAGAAAAAAATTCATGTGCACGTCATTAGGGTTAGATTCACTGAGATGCATGTCATTTAGTATTTTTGCTAGGCCCATTTAATTAGAAATTACATGTCATTAGAATTAGGTCATTTAGTTAATATTGCATTGCATATTGCATGATTTTCATTAATTAAGTGAAAATAAAAATAAAAAAATTGCGTGTTAATTAGAAATCATATATAGGGTTATTGATGTGGATTCTAATTTAACATTGCAGATGCTTTCGTTGCTTTGAGGTAAGTTTCTTTTGCAATTTATTTATTGTTTATCTAGATGTTAAATTGGTGGTTTGCGCACCCGCATGATCACCTCACATGTTAGGGAAATAGATTTAAAATCAATCCAAATTGCTTGCCAAACATTTTTCAAAATAAAAGAAATGGTACCGAAAGGGCGTTAGAGAAATCTAGCGTAATCAAGTCCCCGTACCCAAATCTCTGGTTCGTAGGAGTAAAGTAAATCTCCCGTTACTTTACTTGGGTTTCTAATCGACCCACCAAAAATAGATTAGTGGCGACTCCTAATTGAAAATCAATTGCATGGTAAGAACTTGAACCTAAGTCGCGAATTGGTATGGGCTTGGGAGAGCTCGAGTTAAGTCTAGGCTTAACAATCCATTAGCCAAACCTTAGGACAACGACACATGCAACTTTGCTATTTTGGAACCAAAAAACTACGAACAAGCATCCAAAGAAGAAGTTTGGATAAAAGCCATGGAGGAAGAGATCGAGATGATCGAGAAAAATGAAACTTGGGAGCTTGTCGACCGACCTGAAGATAAAGAGATCATTGGAGTCAAGTGGGTCTACAAGACGAAGCTCAATGTGGATGGATCAATCCAGAAGCATAAAGCAAGGCTTGCGGCGAAAGAATACTTGCAACGACTAGGTATCGACTATACTTAAACTTTTGCTCCCGTTGCTCGTCTTGATACTATTCGAGCACTCATAACCCTAGCAGCACAAAAAGAATGGAAGATCTATCAACTAGATATAAAATCAGCATTCCTAAATGGATATCTTCAAGAAGAAATTTATGTAGCTCAACCAGAAGGCTTTATTGTCAAAGGCAACGAAGAAAAAGTCCTAAAGCTTAAGAAGGCCCTATACGGGTTAAAACAAGCACCACGTGCGTGGTATAGTAGAATCGATGAGTACTTCATCAAACAAGGATTTAGGAGGAGTATGAGTGAGCCGACACTCTACATCAAGACCCAAGGTAAGTCCAACACTCTCATTGTCTCTCTATATGTAGATGATCTTATATATACAGGGAACAATGAGACAATGACCCAATAATTCAAAGAAGAAATGATGAAAACATTTGAAATGACGGACTTGGGCTTGATGAACTATTTCCTCGGTATTGAAGTCAATCAAGATGAAGGAATTTTCATCTCGCAAAAGAAATATACCAAAAACCTCCTAAAGAAATTCAAGATGAACTATTGCAAAGCAATTTCAACTCTGCTCATGACAAATGAGAAACTATTGAAGGAAGATTGAGCAGAAAAAACGGATGCCTCTCTCTACAGAAGTCTGATTGGCAGTCTACTATATCTCATTGCTACACGACTGGATATTATGTATGCGACAATTCTACTATCACGATTCATGTAAAGTCCGAGTCAAATTCACTTCGAGCTACCAAGAGAATTCTCAAATATTTACGATGAACTATAGATTACAGCATTTGGTATCGCCCAAGTGCTAACGCCAAGCTCATTGGCTACACTGATAGCGACTAGGCTGGTTCAGCTGATGATAGGAAAAGTACAACTGGCTATGAATTCACTCTAGGTTCTGGAATATTCTCATGGGCATCCAAAAAAAGACTCAGTGGTACAATCTACTGCCAAAGTTGAATACATCGCAGCTGCAATGACCGCCAGTCAAGCAATATGGCTTCGAAGAATTCTAGAAGACATTGGAGAAGCACAGATGGAATCAACTCCAATACTTTGCGACAATAAGTCCGCAATTGCTATATCAAAGAATCTAGTATTCCATAGAAGAACCAAACATATCGACATCAAATATCACTTCATACAAGAGGCGCAATATAACAAAGAGATCGAGCTGAAATATTGCAAAACCGAGGAACAAGTAGCCGACATCTTCACTAAAGTACTATCGCAAGCCAAGTTCGAGACATTTCGGGAAATGCTCGGAGTAACACGAAATTGGATCAAGGAGGAGTATTAAATTATTGATCCAATTTTCTAGAAACTTCAAGATAAATGAGCTAGAAAATTCTAGAAAAATTCTAGAAGACTCTATGGAATTATCTCTGAAAATGGCAGAGATATTTGCCTTAAAAAAGCCTATTTTTCTAGAAAAAAAATTGTAAAATAAACTCCTAGAAGATGGGCTAAGTCGGTGGAGTGTCTCTATAAATAGGGAAGGAGGGGGGGAGCGTAGAAGGGCAGAGCAAAAGGTAAGCTCCTCCCTTTCCTTTGTACTTTGTACTACAACTAAATTAAAAAAAAAAAAAAAGATTTCTTTTGTTGTTCCCTTGCTGCCATTCTCTTTTATATATTCTTATAATTACTTTGTCCAACCATTTCTTACCCATATTGTTCTTTCCTTAGCCCTCTTGAAAGTTCACACACAACACACACTTGCACACACATTAATCACATGCTTCCGCAAATACCAACAGTTCGTACACGACTGTCTTTCTATTGGATATAGGATAGTTTGGTCTGATTTCCTACCATTTTCTTGCTATATTTGTACTAACGAACGGTCACCTATTAGGACCAATTCCATTCTTGATGCTCTTGGTATAGGTGGAGGTAGGAGTGATGTGGACGATTAGGAGCCGGGGTTGGACAGAGCAAAGGGGTCATCCATGTATTTTGACATGATTGTAACTTTTTGGGCATGGGATCATGTAGTCGGGATAGTCGGATGGAGGGACTTATGTACAGATTAGGAACTTGCTATAATAGGGTTTAGGGAGGCATACACCTTTTTGATTTCTCCCAGTTTAGGTCCTTCCTTTTGATGTATAATTCGCCACCCGATGTACATATATGTATGGTAAATAATGGAAGCATGATTCCCTCTATTATTGTGTTTTTAGAGGCACGTGTATAAGTCATGTTATAAATTCTAACGTTTAGAAAAGACTTACGCTTGCATGATAACTTAAAGTAAATACAAAACAAGGATTAATGAGTCGGTGGACTGGGACACCACAAGGTCACCCTCGCTTGGGTGAGCATGGGCCACATTTGTTTAGGCTAGTGAGGGCATCAGATCTGGCAAAGGCCTCCCTTGCCCTCGCATGAGGTCAGTGATATTGCTAGTATAAACACCTAGAGGGGGGGTGAATAGGCGCACAAACAATTTATCGATATACGGATGCAATTCTTAACAAATTGAAATACGATCAAGGTAGAAAGAGAGAAATTGGAACACAGGATTTATAGTGGTTCAGCTTTTCCAAACCTACGTCCACTCTTCCGCACTGACAGCCCACCGGCTGGATTTCACTATGATCAAAAGAGTAGTTACAGCACAACTTTGCCTTGATTCCACAGTGTAGATGTACTACCACACCTCCTCAAGGTCTCTCACAAATATAGACTCTCTTTTGTATACAAGTATCCGCTCAAAGGATTTATCTAAACAAATAGGAGCTTCGGA
Organism: Eucalyptus globulus; assembly: GCA_014182545.1. NCBI lineage: Eukaryota > Viridiplantae > Streptophyta > Magnoliopsida > Myrtales > Myrtaceae > Eucalyptus > Eucalyptus globulus. Next base: position 47,530,257 of record CM024721.1, read on the forward strand.
CTTTTGAATTCTTCTATCGCGCACACCTCAAACAACTAAGAACGTCTTCCTTATTTACTCCTTTATGCCATCATACCCGTTGGCACTTACCAAAGGAATTCCTCCAATCTACCCGTTGGACGGAATCAATTAGGAAGATCGTTCGAGCTATTAAAGGAACGTGTTGATAGCCCATCAATCCTTTTCGCCCATACAATCAGGATCTCGGTTTCCATAAGTATAACCTTCCAATAATATTTAGACAATCATCGAATCTTCAGTCATTGAATCAAACTTGATCAATCAAAGGATTCTGATACATCTTCTCTAGCCACGAGATCTTCTCAGATGATAAGGTTAAATCCTGAACAAAACATCCAGTTCGGGATAACCTTTCTTCAACGGATCAGAGACTGTCAATGAGGATAGACTTTGAGTCTTGAGTCTGGCTGTCCGGAAGTCTTCAAACTTTAACTACCGCAGTCCCAGACCTTCAAACTAGGCGACGGAAACGTTTTGTCAACTTCAAAACTCTTCACGAGGATTTCTCCAACAATCTCCCCCTTTTTGATGGTGACAAAACCTTCCTGCAGATTTGGATAACTTTGACTTGCAAAACATTTCTCAACCAAATATGCATATCTTATAGAAATAAATGGCTAATAGAATAACACTAGAATCTGCAACCACAGAAAATAGGTTAGTCCAAGTATATGATTAAGCCATTCATAAGATATCAATATTGATTAATAGAAGCAGTAAAGTCAAGTCCAAGTCTAGGTAGTTCTTATCCAGGACACAAAACAAAGTCAAAGTCTGTCAAAATGCAGTTAAACACAATCCAACAAACGGTTAAAAATGATTGAAAGTTTTTGATCAAATCATGCATCTCTCCCCCTTTTTGTCATCATTTAAAAAGGATGAGATGAAATCAAGATTGCTTGGGAACTCGGACAAGCTGGAAATCTTCCATAGACGAATGATGCCTTCCAGCCTTTTGAAGTCTTCCTTCAGCTGTACAACCTCCTCACTCTTGGCATTGGCCTCGATTCGAATAGAGAGGGCTTGCATCTTTTCATTCAATGAACAGGAAGAAGCTTGACCTTCATTCTTCAAGTTTTGAACTTCGCATCCCAAGGCATAAATCTGACCTTTCATCTCCAAGAGAATGTCCATGATTCTGCGAAAATCTGCTCCATTATCGGTCCGAGTACTTGCTTCGGCTCGATCTCGGAGTAAAAGCGACGATGGTGGATCAGCATAATCTCGCAGGTTTGGCGATGATGCTTCATGACCTTCCTCTGGAAATTGAGATGCATAAACATCTTACCTTGGGTCTGCAGGCGGGCGAAAGCGGCGACTCCTTCACTTGCATCTGGATGTGAAGACGTCACTCCTTTCTCCCGATCTCCCCTGTTTCCATGCCTACGGTGGAGAAGAGATTTCCTCGGGTTCTCCTTCTTCTCTTCTTCCTTCTTCAGGTCTTTCTTTCTCTGCTTCTTGCTCTTCTCTTCTCTTTCTTCTTCTTCCTTCTCCTCTACTTCTCTTTCTTCGCTTCCTTCTCCTCTTTTCTTTCGTCTTTTGTTCGATTCTTTACGGAACGGACGACTTAAATTCTTTAAAGCCATTGCAAAGATGGTGATGTCTTCATCATCATCTTCATCCTCAACGAGGAGAGCTCTTCTTTTCTTTGATGGAGCAACTATGGGCTCCTTCCCTTTTCTCTTAGCAGCAGAAGAGAGTTGATGAGATTTGGCGGAGTCTTCTCCTTGAATTTCTCCAATTCCTTGCTCGGTTCCTTCGACGCATTTTGGTCACCATTTTCAATCCTACCACCATATGATCGCATGATCGAACACAAAAAGATTTGCGGAGGCTGAATATTCAGATGTCTGAATAACTTCGTAACAAGGCTTGGGTAAGGGAGTTGACCTCTGTCCTTCATCACTGCTCTATACATGTGAAACATAACAGTATGAGGGAGAGAGAACTTCCTTCCACTGAGGATGGCATACATCAACTTTGCCTCAGAGCTTGAAACATCAGTTTTGGAAGTTGATTTCGGCCGAAGGCAATTAATCACAGTCTTGTGAAGCAAGATGTTGAATGCATTCATCCTTGAGTAGGTGATCTTCTCATCCGTTCTCCTGTCCTTCACCAGTTCAAGTGTGGCCCAAGCAATGGAAACTTTGATTGGTTGATATCTGCCTCTCTCAACTTCTAACACATATGCCAGCATATTCATATCCACAACATAGTCTTGTTCTTTAACGCTGAAGGAAAATCTATTCGCATCTAAAAGCTAAGATTTGAATAGAAATATGCAGTCAATTCAGCATAAGCCTCTGTTGAGTCAGAGCAGAACTTTTCAAGTTGAAGATAACTGAACTTTTCCCTCAAGTTCACTTTCACAGCATCCAGAAAATCAAAGTCCACACCCCTAGGGTTTATTACCCCACGCTTCATCAATTTCGAGTACAGATCTTTTTGTTCCTTTGATCTGAACAAATCTCCCCTTTTTCCTTGAATTTCAGCTGCAATACCCATTTTTGGTTGAAATAAATTGAACAGATTGTCATCGTCATTCCCATCTACAGGATTCGGCCCCCAGTCACGTGGATCACTTGGGATATTCGCAAGGGTTTCCTCAGCCACCCCTTTACGAGCGATTCCCAAACTTTCCATTTTTCGCAGAAAGATATATTTGTTCCTATATCCTTTGTCTTTAAGAAATTCATCAACATAGTTCAAAGGAGTACGAATTCCTTTTAAAGCACAATATAGCTTGTAAATAAAAGCGGGCTTTTGAACTCTTACGGGTCCGCATCCTCGATGATTTCTTCATGCTGATCAACAACGCCTTGAGGACTAGATGGTGGAGAATGACGCTGCGAGAATGTTGTGGGCTCGATTGCGATCGGAGTAACTTCATCTTCGGTAGAGATCGAAGTGCGTAGGCCCCTCACTCATTCTCTGTGGTCCCCTGCTTGCGATTCTTGAGGACTTTCGCGAAGAAGACATCTTTCTCAGTGTTTGGAAGATTCCTTTGCTTGACTTTCGCAGAAAAGATGACAACTCTTTGAAGATTGAGCGAAGAAGACAAACGGGAATGGAGGATCGATGCTTTCTAGGGTTTTTCAGAGGAAAGTGAGTAGAAAAGTGAAGAGAAATCGACAGTGCTCGTTCGGTTAAAAAGAAGGATAAACAAACCGTCACAAAGGAAATAAAAATATGCCTTTTCAAAATAATCGTCTTTATCCGCAAAAATAGCTATTTCAAAAATAACTTCCTTTTTGAAAATGAATCGATGCAATATTTACGTCAATTAAATATAGCAACAATTTAAACAAGTCGATGATCGTACCTTTTCAAGATAAGATTGGAGAGAGAAAGACTTACAATGCGAAGGTCGAGGCAAGACTGTAGATAAAGTCTTGTAATCCTGAGTCTGAAAGTCTTTAGACTTTGATATCCTCATACCTCAAAATGTTGAGTCTGGATCGGATAGACTCAAATTGATTTTTCTCCAAAGGCTTTGTGAGTATATCAGCTAGTTGATTCTTTGAGTCAACAAAATGAATTGAAACATCTCCATTTTGAACATGATCTCTAATAAAGTGATTTTGAATCTCTATATGCTTCGCTCTTGAGTGGAGAATTGGATTTTTGGTGAGGTTGATAGCGCTGGTGTTGTCGCAATTAATCTCCGTGCATGAGTCTTCGATTTCAAAATCTCTTAGCTGTTGTTTTATCCATAGAATTTGCGAACAGCAGCTTCCAAGAGCTACATACTCTGCTTCTATTGTTGAAAGAGACACAGTACTTTGTTTCCTTGAAAACCAAGACATTGTCCTGCTTCCAAGCAACTGGCAAGTTCCTGAAGTGCTCTTTCTATCAACTCTGCAACCGGCTAGATTCGCGTCTGAATATCCCCGAGTTTAAAGTCTCCCTTCTTAGGATACCAAAGACCGATGCTTGATGATGAAGCAACGTATTTTATGATGCGTTTGACAGCACTGAGATGGGATTCTCTAGGATCTGATTGAAACCTAGCACATATGCAAACACTCAACAAAATATCAGGTCTAGAAGCAGTAAGATAAAGAAGTGATCCAATAATGCTCCTGTACAGCTTTTGATCAACTTTCTTCACTTCTTCATCTTTGTCTATCTTTAAAGAACTTGACATCGGTATGTCGGTCTTTTTGTAATTCTCCAGTCCAAACCTTTTGACAAGATCATTAATATATTTTTCTTGATAAATAAAAGTTCATTCCTTCAATTGTTTTATTTGAAGACCGGGAAAGAATGTTAACTCTCCCATCATACTCATTTCAAACTCATCCGCATAGACTTTGAAAATTTCTTGCACAGACTTTCATTAGAGGATCCAAAAATAATATCATCCACATATACTTGAACAAGTAAGAAACCCTTTTTCTGTCTGAAGACTGAGTCTGGCTTCTTTGGGTCTTCAAACCCTGGTGGTTGTTCCACATATACTTCCTCATGGATAAATCTATTTAGGAAGGCGCTTTTGACGTCCTTTTGGAATTACCTAAAATTCTTATAACAGGCAAACGCAAGTAAAATTCGAATAGCTTCTAACCTTGCCACTGGAGCGTAAGTCTCATCATAGTCTATTCCTTCTTCTTGCGTATATCCCTTGGCCACGAGTCTTGCTTTATTTCGTATGACTTTTCCTTTCTCTTTCATCTTGTTTCTGAACACCCATTTAGCTCCAATAACAGTTTTACCTTTTGGTTGGGATGTCAATCCCAAACATCATTTATGCTAAACTGTCTGAGCTCTTCTTGCATAGCTTCAATCCAGCTTTCATCGATAAAGCTTCTTCTATGCTCTTTGGTTCAATTTCAGAAACGAGTGCCACAAAGACTAGACTCTTCTCGCCTTTTGGATCGGTGCGAATTCCTTCATTAATTTCGCCAATTATAAGATCTTTGGGATGACTGGACTTATGCTTCCAGGTTACTTGTTGATTTGTCTTAGATGATCTATTTCTTTATTTGGATCTTCACTAACAACCCGATGCTGGTTTTCTAGAGTCTCGAGATGCTTCTTGAGTTGTAGACTTTGGAGGGTTCGGAGCAGGTTCGAGACTCTTCTTGATGAGTCGACTTGATTCATCTTGTGTTGAGTCTTGAAATTTGACATTCATTGACTCCTCTACGTACTAGCTCTTCTTATTATAGACTCTGTAAGCTTTGCTTGATGTAGAATATCCAAGGAAGATACCTTCATCTGATCTTTCTTCAAACTTACCAACTCGATCTTTTGCATTTTTCAATATAAAACATTTACAACCAAATACTTGAAAGTATGAAACAATAGGCTTCTTTTCTTTGAATAACTCATAAGGGGTTTTCTGAAGAATAGATCTTAAGAAGACTCTATTGATGATATAGCAAGCTGTTGAAACAACTTCAGCCCAAAATCGAGAAGAAATTTTACTTTCAATTAAAAGAGTTCTAGCCATTTCTTGAAGAGTTCTGTTCTTTCTTTCCACAACTCCATTTTGCTGAGGAGTATATGAAGAGGAGAACACATGCTTAAAGCCAGATTCATCACAGAATTTTGTAAAATCTTGATTTTCAAATTCACCTCCATGATCTGCTTTTATACAAGAGATTACACATCCCTTTTCATTTTGAACCTTTTTAGCAAATTTTTCAAAATACGAAAAGGTTTCGGACTTACTTGAAAAGAAATATACCCAAGTAAAAACGGGAGTAATCATCAACAATTACTAGGCAATACTTCTTACCCCCAATACTGCGAGTTCTGGTTGGTCCGAAGAGATCCATATGCAGCAACCGTAGAACATGATTAGTAGAGACATGATTTATTGGCTTAAAAGAATTTCTTACCTGCTTTCCCGAGAATACATGGAGTGCATGAATCAGTCTTTTGGTATGGTAATTTTGGTAGACCTCGAACAAGCTGCTTTGATGTGATTTTGGCTAATTGCTTCATGTTGACATGACCAAGCTTTTTGTGCCATAAGCTTGCTTCATCTTGAATTGAGATAAGACATTGCGATTCATTTGGTTTCACATCCAGAAGATAGATATTTCCATGTCTTTGACCCATGAAAGACTGAGTAGAGTCTTTACGATTCCGTAACATGTTCCTTCTTGAAAGAAGATCTTGAAACCAGTATCACACAATTGACTAATGCTGAGAAGATTGTAATTGAGTCCTTCCACTAAGGAGACATTACTTATTGTGAGAGTACCAATTTTCACGGTTCCAAATCCCACAATACTTCCTTTGTTGTTTCCTCCAAATGAAACTTTTCCACCATTTACTTGAGCAAGCTTTATAAAACAATTTGAGTCTCCCGTCATGTGTCTTGAGCATCCGCATTGTCAAGATACCACTTTACCTCGTTTCTTGACGGAGACTGCATTTAAAATAAAGTCTCAAGCTTTCTTTGGTACCCAAATTTTCTTGGGTCCTTTGGTGTTAGTAAGATAAACAGAATTAGCCCATACTTTCTTAACAGGTTTCCATACCATAGGGCACTCTTTTTCAAAGTGATTCGGACTGTTGCACTTTGAACATCTGAGAGCATTTCTTCCTACGGGTTTAACAAAAACTTTTTTTAAGTGATTTTTGTAAACCTCACTCAAAGCCTTTTCTTGATTCTTTCTTTTACTTTAGGAAAATCAATCAAGGGAATTGTTTCTTCTGTCATACCTAGACCAGACTTATTGAAGTAAGGTCTTTGCGCTGAAAGAATTTTCTCAAGTTTTTCAGACCCTATAGAAAATTTCTTTGATATATTTGATAAGTCTGTTTTTAAAAAGCATTTTCTTTTAAAAGATTTTCTTCATTTTCTTTAAGATTGGAAACAGACACGTCTAGACTTTTAACTCTTTCTTCTAAAACATTTTCTTTTTGTTTTAGAGCTGAGTTTTCTTTTTTAAGTTTGGAAATTCTTTGAGAGAAGTCTTAAGACTAAAGCATAGTTCATCAATATATTTAGAAACTTTGACAGAAATTTTAAAATTACTTGCCTCAAATTCACCGCCTCGAGTCCGATCCTCGAGTCGATCTAGAGTCCGAGTCCGATTGTGTCATCGGACATATATTGGCATATTCATTATCACTTTCTTCACACTCGCATCACTCAGTGTTTCAGCTTTGAGAGCTTTTCAGAAATTTTTCAGCTTTTCCTTTCTTCTTCTTCATAAGAGGACAGTTGGGTCTAATGTGTCCCTTTTTCTTGCATTCAAAGCAGACTACATCTTTATTTGGTTCCTCATCATCAACAAACTTGGTCTGCTGTCTTTGAAAGCCTTGTTTCTTTGAGTTGAACCTTCTTCCTTTTCTGTTTAGTTTTCTGAATCTTCTTATCATGAGAGCAAGCTCCTCATCGTCCATATCATCTTCGAATCTGTATCATCGAATCATCATTTGATTTTAATGCAATGGATTTCTTACCTTTTGGATCTTCATCTTCATTGATCATTTCCACTTCATAGGACTAAAGAGTTCCAATCAGCTCGTCAACAGATAGTGGCATAATTCTCTGCGTCTCTCTTATCGAAGTTGGTTTATGTGATTCCAATCCCTGGAGAGTCCACGCAGTAGCTTGTTTACCTTCATGGGATCAGAAGTTGGTTGACCTTGATTTTCAAGACCATTCACAATATCTGTAAAACGACTAAACATGTCAGATCTGAAGGCTTCATATTGACCGAGAAGAATGTTGATTCTTGTTTCCTTCACTCGATCTGTTCCTTCATAGGTGATATGCAATCTGTCCCAAACTTCTTTTGTCTTTGTACCACAAGAAGATATTCTATTATATTCAGTTGGTGATAAAGCACAATATAAGGAGTAAATTGCTTTTGCATCGAGTGTTTTTCTCTTAGTTATTTCTTCCCGAGACATTCCGCTGGATTCTTCGTTTCTTTTCCTCTTTCGAGACCGATGCAAAGTGGTAGGAGTAATTCCTTTTTCTACAACGTCCCATTCCGAGAGGATCCTTTGATCGTAGGAAAGCTTTCATCTTGTTCTTCCAGATGTTGTAATCCTCTCCATCAAAGTAGGGTGGTCTAGTATTGCTTTGCCCTTCCATCAGCCCTGGTGCCAGCATACTAGCCATGGATCTTTTACTATGAAGTAAAACACTTCAAATAAAGTAAGTACACAGGCTCTGATACCAATTGATATTGCTAGTATAAACACCTAGAGGGGGGGTGAATAGGCGCACAAACAATTTATCGATATACGGATGCAATTCTTAACAAATTGAAATACGATCAAGGTAGAAAGAGAGAAATTGGAACACGGGATTTATAGTGGTTCGAGCTTTTCCAAGCCTACGTCCACTCTTCCGCACCGCACAGCCCACCGGCTGGATTTCACTATGATCAAAAGAGTAGTTACAAGACAGCTTTGCCTTGATTCCACAGTGTAGATGTACTACCACACCTCCCTCAAGGTCTCTCACAAATAGAGACTCTCTTTGTATACAAGTATTCGCTCAAAGGATTTATCTAAACAAATAGGAGCTTCGGACTTTGGAATTCTTCTATCCCGCACACCTCAAACAACTAAGAACGTCTTCCTTATATACTCCTTTATGCCATCATACCTGTTGGCACTTACCAAAGGAATTCCTCCAATCTACCCGTTGGACGGAATCAATTAGGAAGATCGTTCGAGCTATTAAAGGAACGTGTTGATAGCCCATCAATCCTTTTCGCCCATACAATCGGGATCTCGGTTTCCATAAGTAGAACCTTCCAATAATATTTAGACAATCATCGAATCTTCAGTCATTGAATCAAACTTGATCAATCAAGGATTCTGATACATCTTCTCCAGCCACGAGATCTTCTCGGATGATAAGGTTAAATCCTGAACAAAACATCCGGTTCGGGATAACCTTTCTTCAATGGATCGAGACTGATCAATGAGGATAGACTTTGAGTCTTAAGTCTCGGCCGTCCGGAAGTCTTCGACTTTAACTAACGTAGTCTGCACCTTCGAGACTAGACCCGACGGAAACGTTTTTGTCAACTTCAAAACTCTTCACAAGGATTTCTCCAACAGTTAGCCATTGGCCATCGATTAGGTCTGGTGAAGACCATTGGAGGGAAAAATGGAAAAAGAAAAAAGAAAAGGAAAGGAAAAAAAAACTGTAAAATTCAAAATAATTTAAAAATTGGCCTTGCCATGTTGGATGGTCAGCATTGATTAGACTGCCAGTTCAGTAATTTTTTTTTATCAAAATTGGTAAATTGTTAAAATATTTAAAACTAAATCGACAAATTATCAAAAGGTTTTGGATTAAATTGGTAAGTTATCAAGAACAATTTTCTTGTTAGAGTTAACTCCTGATTTTCTAAAGTAATGAAAATAAGAAGACAGATGGCAAATAAGATGGAGAAACTTGGCATTTGCTCGCTAATCGAACATAAAATCTGGGTGCTGATTATCTAGCTTACAAGCGTTTCTACTCTAAAGTTTCACCTAAGAAGTCTAAAGGACACAACTTGTCCAAAAAAGCAATGACAAGAATAATAGGACTTTATTTGGAAGATGAACCCACCCATTTCCCAAAATCATCTTAAATTGTCATCAATTATTGTCAAAACAAATCAAATTATATAACACCCTTATTATTCCTCATCTCCAATGAACGTCATTAATGCACAGATTATAGACACAATACTATAGTAGGTAGATTATGGATATTGTCGTGACCTACCCCTTGGTGGAGGGAATATCGATTTAGGAGTATTGCTTAAGTGACAGGACTACGACCAACGATTAGGCACGGGTTCTCTCAAGCCCATACCTCATGCGACATTGAGGTGTTCATAATTTTACGTGAAATGATTATGCAGGTGCACATTCATTAACATAACAATCGGCTACCGAAGAAAGTATTAAATAGATTGCATTTAATAAAAAGACCTAACATAAAGAAAAAAGATAAATACCAATCCTAACTAGACTAAAAGGAGCCATAAATGACAAAAAGCATGTGAATGAGAGTAATTATCTTCGAGGACAATTAAAACCCAAATGTAAAGTTCTATGAGCTTACTAAATTTTATAGCACAACTTTAGAATTAAGAAGCTTCCATTTTTTCTAAGAAGATAACTCAAAAAGTCCATTTTAAAATTTTTTCAAGGAATTATAATTTTGAGGGATTTTGTAATTTTATAATGAAGTTTTCAATTTTCCAATTTTTTTATTTTTTATTTATATTTATTTAAAATATTATAATTTTTAAAAATCAAAGAACATCATATTTTCAAATTTTCTGAAAAATGTTGAATTTTTTTATATTTTCTGAATTTTTCATTTTTCATTTTTTCAAAATTTGAATTTATTAAAGAATTTAAATTTTTAAAATTTTTTCTGCAATTTTTAATATTTTAAATTATTTTTGATGTTCTTTTCTTTTTCTTTTTAATTTTTAAGACTTTTAATTTTGATTAATTTTTAATTTTTTTTTTTAATTCTTTAAATATTATATCCAAGAAAAGCGGGTTTAGATCAAGTGAACCCGATTTAGTCGGTTGATTGGATCCGACTACTTTTTTTTTAATCTCTTTTTTTCTCTCTTTTTTAAGGCTTAATACCCTGAAATATCCTAAATTGATACACGTGTGATAAATCTATCATAAACTAATTTTTTTACTATAAAAAATCAACTAGTACATATATGATAAATTTACCCCAACTGACCATAAAAAAAACCCCCAAATTGGTATACTTGTGACAAATTATTCAACCGCCAAAAACCTAAGATGATATATTTATGACAATACCCTCCGTTGAATTGGATTAATATCACAAAAAATCACAAAAATTGTATAATTGTGACAAACGGAAAGTAAAATCACAAATTTGTACACTAGTCAAAACTGTCATGTGTCATTCAATTTAGTAATTTGACAATAAAATTTAACATAAATGAGTTAACACACATATAAAGGAATATGAGTTAACACTAACCACCATTAATCTCATCCTGCGTTTATTCTCTAATCAAGGATTATGAGTAAACTCACATTTTTCGATAGCAGTGAGTTCACAGCATGAACGGCATCGGCGATGAGAATGAGGGGCTCACAATTCTAATGGCGGCATGAACGGCATCGGCTCGGTAGCTTAAGCTCGCAACTTGGGCTTGGGGCAGCTTGGTGGTGGCTCATGGACAAAGGACAGCGTGAGGGATAGTATCGAGTGGACGATGATGGCACGGCGGTGTAAGGGACGAATGGTGGTGGAAGGGCGACGAAGGTGGAGGAAGTGAACGGGCAGCAATTTGGGGGGGTGGCCATGGAGAGAAATGGAGGAAGAAGAGAAGATGAGAGAGAGAGATGGTGGAGGAGGAAGGGTCGGCCAAGGGGGAAAGAATGGAGGGGAGAGAGAAAGAAAGAAAGAGGAAGAGAGAGGTTTTTGGATAGGGTTTTGCCAAAACAATCCGACTAACCTTCCTCAAATTCCTCTCATCTATCCTTCATGTCTCCTCTTGTCTTTTTCTTAAATGCCAAAACCCTTCCAGAAGGGGCAAAATGGTCTTTTTACACTTTTAACTCAAATTCCAATTTTACCCTTGGGCTCGCTTACTTGAAATTGGCTTGAAATGGCTTGGGGGGCTTGTCTTGGGCCAACTTGGGCCCTCATCACTGAATCCAATGAGCGTGAGGCTGTTGGGCCTTCGCTCAGCCCAACTCCCTTTTTCTGGCTTCTGATTCTCAACTTGCTAATTCTTATCTGAGAATTTTAAGCTTGTTGATAAATCGACAAATAAATGAGGCGACATCCAATAAATTAGTTTCATAATCCTCGAAATAATCTAATTAAAATATGTGGTTAAAATCGCTTAGATGCGACTTTAGTATGACCTAAACTATTGGGTGGCTTTTAAGGGTTTTCATGCAGTTGACCCGTGGCCGATAATATTCGATCCATATTTGTGCCTCTTCAATAGTTGATGACCATCGCTTATCATGTAATCGAGAGGGATCAATTACTAATCCTGAGTACAAGATCAATAGAAAATTGATTTATTGTCATTCATCGCGAATATCGTAATCATGAAGAATTACTCGCAAATTAACTATATATTTCTATCAAATCGATTTATATTCATTTTCTAATTGACTTATAACATTGTAGTATTGACAATTGTCGATCCTTATGATTGAGCAATCTATTCTTGATTGAATTCTTTTGGTCGTTTGCGTTTTAATCATTTATAGCCGCTTTTCAATGATTGGTTAACTTATGAGTGATCAATTCATAATCAATTAACTATCGGTGCATTGATGAAATAACTATTTCATATATTTTGAAGTGGTTGAATTTTTGGATATCACAAGTGAGGCCTCGTCGACCCTCGCTTAGGGCCAATAAGGCTCACCTAGATTTGGGTAACGTCTCACCGGCCCTTTCCTAAGGTGGCGAGAGCTATACTCCCCCCCTCTCACCCTTAGACAAGCCCCCCAAGCCATTTCAGTGATGAGGGCCCAAGTTGGCCCAAGACAAGCCCCCCAAGCCATTTCAAGCCAATAAATTAGTTTCATAATCCTCGAAATAATCTAATTAAAATCTGTGGTTAAAATCACTTAGATGCGACTTTAGTATGACCTAAACTATTGGGTGGCTTTTAAAGGTTTTCATGCAGTTGACCCGTGGCCGATAATATTCGATCCATATTTGTGCCTCTTCAATAGTTGATGACCATAAAACATGTAATCGAGAGGGATCAATTACTAATCCTGAGTACAAGATCAATAGAAAATTGATTTATTGTCATTCATCGCGAATATCGTAATCATGAAGAATTACTCGCAAATTAACTATATATTTCTATCAAATCGATTTATATTCATTTTCTAATTGACTTATAACATTGTAGTATTGACAATTGTCGATCCTTATGATTGAGCAATCTATTCTTGATTGAATTCTTTGGTCGTTTGCGTTTTAATCATTTATAGCCGCTTTCAATAGATTAGTTAACTTATGAGTGATCAATTCATAATCAATTAACTATCAGTGCATTGATGAAATAACTATTTCATATATTTTGAAGGGGTTGAATTTTTGGATATCACAAGTGAGGCCTCGTCGACCCTCGCTTAGGGCCAATAAGGCTCACCTAGATTTGGGTAACGTCTCACTGGCCCTTGCCTAAGGTGGCGAGCTATACTTCCCCCTCTCACCCTTAGGGTTAGCAACGTTTGCCAACCTCTTTAATGAAGGGCACTGTTGTCACAAACCCTTCGACGATAAGCAGCAACAACACTGCCTAGCCACGAGTCCTTGCCTTTTTTTTCTTTTCTTTTCTTCCTATTTTATTTTTGATTTTTTTAGCTTTCTAATATTATTTAAATAAGATTGGAAGAAAAATTAATAAAAAATGCCATTTAAGAGAGAAAAAAATAATTTTTAAAAATACCACATCAACATTTTTCATTAGAGAAACTAATGATGTTAACGGGGGGAGGGGACTTGATTATGTCAATTTAACAAGTTTTAAAACTTGATTGCATTTTTTGAAAGTTTTAAGATTTGATTGTATTTTCACAATAAGTTTTAGAACTTATAGTACGGAGGAGGGGGTGACCCCATGGTCTCGTGAGGTGGTTTATCCTCCATTACCGGAATGAGTAACCCTTGAGATAATGCCCCAACCTCGTTTGATTGTGGAGGGGGTTATTGGTTGCATGAGGTGATCTATCAGTCATAGTCAGCATAAGTAAGAAAGGCATGAATTTTGCCCATAGTTCAAATAACCTCGTAAGGTAATGTCCCTAACTTCCTGCAAGTGTGGGGGAGGGGGTCCCCACGGTCTCATGAGATGGTTTAGCAACTACAATCGGAATAAGTAACCCCTAAGGCAATGTCCCGATCTTGTTTGAGTGTAGGGAAGGGGTTTACCCCAAGGTCCCATAAAGATATTTCATTTTCATCCAACACAATTGGCATAAATAAGAACACTGCCAATTCCGCCCATGATTGTGAAAAAAATTGATTCATAAATCAAACATAAAGTGATGTTGCATTCTTTGCCTTGAGTTTTTCTTACTTACGACTATTCATCGTACATGTCACTTTCCAAATCAATTTTATAAATGGGTCGCATCAACTTATAGTGCTCTTTTCCGCAAATCTCGGGTCTTGGCTTGCGTTTTGGACACCCACAAGTCTGGAGGTCAAGCTCGGTTTAATTCAAAATTGATCCGCCACTTCCTACACATTTAACTAATTATATATATCATCTACTAAGAAACATGCACATTCGAATTTAGGTTACATGCTTATGTCCATTTCATGTAACCATTTTCCCCCGTGTTGGGCTCCAACTTGACTATGAGCTTTCATACTGTAGCTAGCCTGCCCTAAACTTCTTGGATTCTACCAATTTCCACCGCACAATTTATTTATTTTTAAATTTAAAACCCGAAACATTAAAAAATTGGAACATTTCCTCGAAAGATAGTGTCGGGTCAAATCCCTTTTTTTGACTTTGCCATCCGTATTGAATAGGTAATAGTGGCGCTTAGCGCTTATGTTGCTCTCCCGTATTGTCTTCGTCCCACATGGTTGCAGACTAGAATTGACTTCAATTGTGGCTGCTTTCTAGAGTCCCG